>VZQC01002080.1:429071-973012 GCA_009823505.1 Rhizomys pruinosus | reverse complement strand
TAGGTTAATTCCAAAACACATTTAGAGAGTCACATTTTAACAGTAAAGTTGCATGCAGGTAAAAAGAAGTATAACTTTATATTCTTTTTTATATAGATATATATAGACATAGTTTTATATATACATAAATATACACATACATACATACAAACATACATGCATACACATATCACTTGAATTGAAGGGGTTTTTTCCTTCCTTAAAAGATGTCATGCCTTCCTTAAGTAAATTGCATAAATATCTTGTACAACACAATAAAAGTATGTGTAGGGCCTTCCCAGAAATTGGTGGAAATTCTAGCCTATTCCCAAGCCAAATTTCATTTAGTGATTGTTTTGTTGTTGTGAAACTCAAGTGTGAACTCAGACTTGAAAAATAAAATATTCTAACACAATAAAACCTGACAATCTACTAATTTGATACTCGCATCCTGAGAAATGATATTAGGAAAGTATTAGAATGTTTTATTTTCTGTAAGTAAACCATTATGCTCTGTAATACTAGGAAATTTTGTGTGTACAATAAAACGCCACAATTCATAAATGTAATAGTCTCAAATCTGAACTGAAATATTTCAAGAATTTATTTGTTGATATTGCTTGGTATAACAGTATGCACAGGGCAAAACCTGCATGTTGTGAGCTCAGAACCAAGGCTTCAATGTGGTTGTGGGATGCAGTATGGGGAGCATGTCAAAAAATTATGGGAAGCATGTCAAAAACTTTTGATTGTTTATAGACTTGAATTTGAATTAATTTTCATTAAGCATTCAGAAGCCTTTTCATGGCTGCTAAATGATTCATTCAGTTACAATGATTCCACACTGTGTAACCAACCCATAGTTTGAAAAGCTGTGATAAAAGCTGTAGTTCTTGGTGAATAAAAAGCTGAAAGGAGCAAGGGGCTCCCACCCTTCTCCTTCCCCTCCCAAAAAAAACCCCTGAGAGACCCCTGAGGACCAGATCCTCAACTGACCTTGAGAAAACAAAAACCTTGGTTAATCTGGGCTAACTGTGTGGCCTTAAGCATCCAAAAGGAAAGTACAACCAGATATAAATAATCAGTAAGACCAGAGAAACTGTACTGCAGACATAGAACTTGAGATCTTAGTAAAAAAGACAAAAAGAACAAAGACAGAGTACTGTTGTTTGGCCTATCTACTCTGTGGCTGCCACCACTTTTGGCACTCCTCAAAGACATGAGACACAGCTTTTTAACCTTTCAATATTGACTGAGGACTCATGCCTCTCCAAGAATCCTCCAAACTTTCAACACCAGATGGGGACTACTGAGATACCCAGCTTGTGGACTAAACAGCTAAGGGGATATCAGCCTTGTCAGAGTGTAGACTGCCATTGGTGGACTACCTGGGCTGTATCATGGAGGCCAGTGCAGGGGATCAAGACAGGATGCATGCTTACTGGATTCATTTTGTGGGACCATGGGAGGGAAAGACCCCAATGTGGAGCAAAAGTCCAGGATTGATGGCTGTTTGGGGTCGCCAAGGAGGAACCTTCGAGCATTTCCTTAAGGAAAACATGACATCTTTTAAGGAAGAAAAAAAATCCTCCAAAGTCAAGTGATATGTGTATGTATGTATATATTTATGTTTATATATATACATATATATATATATATATATAATGTAGCAATACAAGTTGGAGAGAACAATAACAAAAGAACTGAAAAAAAAACTCTGGAGAGACTCTGAGAGAGATGCAGTACATGTATGGTGGAGTACAGGGACTTGGGTGGGATGGGGGGCATGGAAAGGGAAGCAACTCTAGATTTGATCGAGAAATGATGTGTGACCTATGGAAAAAGTTTAATGAGTCTCTCCAGAGTTTTTTTGTATATATATTTATGTATATATATATATATACATAAATATATACATACATACACATATCACTTGAATTGGAGGATTTTTTTCTTCCTTAAAAAATATCATGTTTTCCTTAAGGAAATGCTCGAAGGTTACTCCTTGGCGACCCCAAACAGCCATCAATCCTGGACTTTTGCTCCACATTGGAGTCTTTCCCTCCCATGGTCCCACAAAATGAAGTCCAGTAAGCATGCATCCTGTCTTGATCCCCCTGCACTGGCCTCCATGATACAGCCCAGGTAGTCCACCAATGGCAGTCTACACTCTGACGAGACTGACATCCCCTTAGCTGTTTAATCCACAAGCTGGGTATCTCAGTAGTCCCCATCTGGTGTTGAAAGTTTGGAGGATTCTTGGAGAGGTATGAGTCTTCAGTCCATATTGGAAAGTTAAAAAGCTGTGTCTCATGTCTTTGAGGAGTGCCAAAAGTGGTGGCAGCCACAGAGTAGATAGGCCAAACAACAGTACTCTGTCTTTGTTCTTTTTGTCTTTTTTACTAAGATCTCAAGTTCTATGTCTGCAGTACAGTTTCTCTGGTCTTACTGATTATATCTGGTCGTACTTTCCTTTTGGATGCTTAAGGCCACACAGTTAGCCCAGATTAACCAAGGTTTTTGTTTTCTCAAGGTCAGTTGAGAATATGGTCCTCAGGGGTCTCTTGGGGGTTTTTGGGGGGAGGGGAAGGAGAAGGGTGGGAGCCCCTTGCTCCTTTCAGCTTTTTATTCACCAAGAGATGCAGTACATGTATGGTGGAGTACAGGGACTTGGGTGGGATGGGGGGCATGGAAAGGGAAGCAACTCTAGATTTGATCTAGAAATAATGTGTGACCTATAGAAAAAGTTTAATAATAGTAATAATAAAAAATGGAAAAAGCTGTAGTTCTTTCCTCTCTTTTTACAAATTACAAGGAGACATTTCAAATGGAGTGCTAATTACTTACTTCTGTATTAAAAGCACTCATGTTTCTCGACCTCTGATATTGTGAGGTAGCTGTGCACTCTTTCAGCATCACAGAAAAACATTGGCAGTACATGAGGGATTTATTCCCAGTTGTGTAAATAATAATGAATTGCAATGAAACTTGATTTCCAAAATGCTACTGGTGAAACCTTTCCCTTTGTGCTAAAGAGCATCCCAGAGATATCCCAGGGAGGATTAAGGAACTGAATGTCAGATTCTCTAGATCCTGATACAAGTCTTGGTGTTGCTGTTTGTTGACAGCTCAGGTGCTAAGGGGTATACATCAGTTCACCTCTTCATTCTCTTGTCAGTTTCTGACCTGATCTAACCCTTACCATTTTTCTTCAGAGCAATTCTACAAGAAGCAAACACATGTATATTATAGGTAGACATATTACACATTACATACTCTGAATTCTTCATCATTTAATTCTGAGAGTGACTCACCTGATGCTTAACCACTTTTTGTGATCTTTTGTGTCTGAGAATTTTTGCTAGGTTATGACTTCTCTGAAGTGATGTGAGCACTGTTCTCTCCCAATTCACAGCAATGCTGGACCACAATGGGGTGTCTCTGTGCATCACTCATAGCATGCTAGTCTAGTGTCATCTCTGCTAGAGCTGAAGTTGGATGTACCGTTTGCTTGCTTTGTTGATTTATGTGGAAATGTAATACAAAATTTTAAGCTAGCCTATCTCTTTTATGACCCACCAAGCCTAAAGTCTTAGAAGCAATTGAGCACATTTCTAATGGCACCAGCAGTTCCTAGCTGTTGCTACAAGCTCACTCAGTTTGTGTGTTAAAGTTGTAAATTTGCGAACAAGCATGACGGCTAGAATCTTAAGAAGCTTTGCTGACTTTAGCATGTCTTCCTATACATGAACATGAGCTATGGGTTGTAGGACAATGGGGTTTAAATATGCAAAGCCAGCAACCCATCATTCATGGGAAGCTCTTTTTCACAGTACCATTTTCTGCCCCATTCCGATTTGGTCCTCTTGTATGCTTAGAGTCAACCAACTGCTTTAACAGATACATTCCCAAATGAGTTATGCCATTATGCTAAAAAGATTTTCACTCATTTGTTCATTTGACAATCTTCAGAGCATCTTCAGATGAGGCAAAGGAGGCACTGCCCTTTTCAAAGAATGCTTCTGAGTTCATCCTGGCTGGTTTTGTCTGTGTCCTGTCTTCATTTAGTGAGCTCAGTGCTGAAAGAATAATGAGCCAGGTCTGAGTCACATACATTATGTTCAGAGGGATCTACTAACCCCAAGGAGGCCAGGGAATCTAACAGGTGTATCTAGGAAAAGTAACCTGTGACTTCTTTTCTGTCTCATCAACACAGTAGCTTAGGTTTTATGAAATTCTCAGAGCCAGAATGGGATCTGGAAAAGCCAGAAGAGTGAAAAAAAATCACAAACCTGTGAATGCTCCTTTATTCTCAAATGGATGTTAATCCTAGAAGCATCATCAGTCACTGATGTGGCAGCCTCTAAGTTCCTTTCAGCAATGACTAAAGGGGCTGCAAAATGTTCCCAGAGAACAAATCAACTGTCATAAAGACCCTGCTATTGACAAAAGAGTGAGCTTTAATTACATTTTTTTAATTTAATTTTATTTATTTTGGTATGTGTATAAATGTACTGTCTGCATGCAAGTTTGTGCACCCATGTCGTGCAATGCTGCGGAGGTCAGAAGAGGGTGTCGGATTCCTCTGGAACTGGAGTTCTCCTGGAATTGGAGTTTCAGACGGTTCTCAGCCGCCATGTGGGTGCTGGGGATCGAACCCGGGTCCTCTGTAAGAGCGGTCGGCGCTCTTAACCGCTAGGCCATCTCTCCAGCCCCTAATTACATATTTTTATTGAGTGTACGAAATAATGAGTTGCATATTGACATATTCATACACACACATGACTGCATTTTGCTCATTTTTGGACTCTCACTACTCTCCCTTCCCCACACCCACCCTGTGTGTCTGCTCCAAGTAGTCCCCTCTAAGCAGGGTTTTTTTTTTTAATATTCTGGGTTTTCAGGTGTGGTGTCTAACACACATTATCTAGATATTGTTTGAATACTCATTCCCCCTTTATAATTTCGCACATATAACTATCGTCCCCTGTTGGGAAGACTATGCAAGGTGATTGCTCATAAGGAAGAAGGTCCAAGGCTTTGCGATGGAAAGAAGGAAAGCATTTTGGTCAACTCACCATCACTGGTACAGAACGGCCACACAATCAATAAGAGAAAAGGCTTATTTTAGCTAAAAGGCTATGGTTGCTTGACCCAGTTGCTTTGGCTTATAGTGAAGCATGGCACCATGGCAGAAAGAAGGACTGGAGGAGCTTGGTTCACCTTATGCCAGACAAGAGCAAAGAAAGAAAGAGAAATGGGCCTGGATCTCAATATCCTCTTTAAAGATATTCCTCCAATGACCTATCTTTCTTCCACTAGGTCTTTCCTCTTAAATCCATCACCTCTCAATAGTGCCAGAGGTTAGTGACTAAGCCCTTACCACACTGACATTTGGAAAACATTTCAGACCCAAACCATAGCAGCATAGGACTATTGTAGGGCTGTGAAAATGTGCACATTAGTTAGGGTTCTGGGTGAACAGAGCCAAAAGAATGTGTGCAAACATGTCACAAAAGTGAATGTATTGGACTGGGTTACACATTAGGAGCTAAGTGCTTAGTCATCTTTATAAGGTCAAAGCATTATTGAAAGGCTTTGAACTAAATTTTAATATTTTTTGGTCTTTTTGAGACAGGGTCTCTCTTTAGTCCCAGCTGGCCTGGAGCTCACAGAGATCCACCTGCCTCTGCCTACCAAGTGCTGGAATTAAAGGCATGCATTACCACACCGGAAAAAAAGGCAGTGGCTGGTTATGAATTCAATCATTATGCTAGATTATTTCCTTGGGATTTATTATACCCTACAATCCTTTCATTTGCTCTTGGCTATTAGTTGACAATGTAAAATAGAAAGTAGGGCTATTTGATCCCAATGACCACCACAAAGTAACTTTTCAAGTTTGTATCTGTGCAATGTATTGAGTGAGGATTTAGGGGGAAAACCCCTGCTTCTGAAAGCTTAGGCTTAGATACACCAACATGCCTTAGTGTTTCAGGCAGGCCGTGTGTGCACCTGTACTTTATCCAGATGTCACACATTTCACTGCTGAAACTTGGTCTATGCTTTAAGATTTTTCTTGAGTGCTACTACTTCTAAGAATCTTTCTATATCTCCTCCAAATTTCTTTTTTCATATATTCATGTGTTGTTAATGTTTTATGCATGTAGTAGAGCTTTAGATGTGACTTTCTTTCACAGAAACATATCTAGAAGACCTGATTCTGCCTTTGCTGATGCACGCCTATGGACAGCCTTACAAGGGTGCTAGGGAGAGTTGATGAGATGGAATCAAACAGCTTCCCTTAGCTGCAATAGGATCAATTCTTTTAGCTTTGGCTTGAATGAAGAAAAGTTTGTTTTGAATTGGAAATTTTCTTTCAACCTGTCATCTCCAAGGGATTTTAGAAAATAAACACCTTTAAAAAGAGTGATGATATCCAATAGCTTGAGCATTGTTAGTATGACTGAAAAGGGTATCACTGGGAAAGCTGTCAATCCATGAAGGGAAACAAACTGAACAGACTGGAGTCCAAAATGACAACTCCAAAGAAATTAGACTGTTTTCATCTCACCCACTTGTGCCCCTTTCCCAAAGCCCAGGGAACAAACTGCGGAAGAGGAGGCGTGGTAGATTGTAAGGGCTGTGGAGAGATAGGGGTGAATCATGAGACTACAGGAATATAGTCTGGACACCTGATTGATCAACATGCCTGTGCATACAAGCTTCTCCAACTGGACTATGGGAACCTTGGGTTGTTCAAAATTTGGACATAGATACTTGCAAAATGCACCAATTACTTAATTGTATGACATACTGAGTAACATCAATGTTATCTGCAAACAACTGTGTCATTGTATTGTAGAATCCCTTAAAAATAAAAATTAAAAAAAATAAATTAATTAATTAATTAAAAAAAAAGAGTGATGATAAAAGTTTGTTTGATTAAATAATTTAATGCTCTCAGACTTTCCAAATTTGCTCTAAATTTTATGTCATGAGATGTTTTATTGCATTACTAGTAGTTAAGGCCAGATATTTATTAAAATTGTAACTTCTAGTGTTTATTTTTAATTACATTTTTACTCATTTATTTTCATTGCATTTTTATTTGTTTTGCCTAAATGTATGTAAGTATGCCAGTGCTCTGCAATGCCCATGGAAGCCAGAAGAGGGTGTCAGATTCCCTGGAACTGCAGTTACAGATGATTGTTCATTTGGTTTTTGTGTGTGTTTGTGTGTGATGATTTTTTTTCACATAAATTTATTTTTTTATCAAATCTAGACCCATTTCCCCCCCATTCCCCCACCCCACCAGAGCTCATGAATTCTGCCAAACATGCTTTTCATCTCTTTCTCAGTCTCTCAATATTCTCCAAGAGAAAGTTGACTGCTTTGAGCAGAAGTTCACTGTTTCAGTCAGTTCTTCGATGCAGTCCTTTCTGTTGTTGTTGTTGTTTCCAATATGCATCACTCCCAACTGCTTTGGACAAAAGCTCAAGGGCCATGCACAAGAAATACTTACAACTAGGTAATTGGCACTAGCATCCACAGGTGAGGGATACAATTTGTCATTTGTTTTTCTGGGACTGTGTTACTTCACTCAGCATGATGTCCTCTACCTCCAGCCATTTTCCTGCAAAGCTCATGATGTCGTCTTTCTTTACTGATGCATAGAACTCCATTGTAAATTACAGATAATTGTTAGATGTCCTGTGGGTGCTGGGAATAGAACCCTGGTCCCCTGCAAGACCAGCCAATGCTCTTAATGGCTGAACCATCTCTCCAGCCCTACTGCTAGTATTTATATTTCACTCATGTTGGAGATACAGGCATGCTACGCAAGCATTGCATCTGTTTTTACTGAGGATGGTGAATTATCTTCAGAGAACTGAAATGCCTTTTGTGAATAATTCACAAGTCAAAGGAGCTTATTGGGTTTCTTTATTTTCTTCTTTGGAATTATTCTACAAAAAGATATTCAGCTCCATTTTATAGACCATGGAAAATATTACATGCTGTAAACAATAAAGATATTGATCTTCCCAGTATGAGTGTGATAAAAATGAAAAATTATTCCCTTTGAATCATAATTGGAATTCATGTTTATATTGAAATTTTTCTTTATGTGTTACCTGCCTTTGCTTTTTTAAAGGAACTACCATTGCTATAGTAGCTACTCTGCAGATTGACCAGGATCTGTTCAGTGCACTAATGAGGAACTGGTGCCTGTTATCCAGCTCTTTAAGTTGATCATTTCCCTAGAGTCTTCTTTTGAAAGGGGAACTGGGCATTCTCTGTTAAAAGGGAGTCATCTCAATGACTTGTACCACCTATAAAACTACAATTATGTGACCAACTCTAGTTATCCAATGTTCTAAGCAGAATGAATGTAAATTTGGACACTTTGAAATAATGTTAACATGCACAGCCCCTTGATTAAAACTGAGAGCAATCTGGAAATGTTTACCAAGATGTTTACATTGTCCTCAATGCACAGGTCCCAGCATCCTCCACATTTCTACTTTCCCAAGCTGCCACTTAAATTTCAAATGCATAACCACTTTGTTGAGCCATCAATGGATCACTCTCATTACTGGGCATGCTGACAGAACCATGGAGGTGAACTGTGGTAACCCAGGGTGTTGTGTGCTCCACGCTGACAAGCATCAAAGGAGAAAGACAAATAAAGTAGATCAAAATGACTTTGACAGAAGCTCCAGCAGGGCAAATGAGGATGGCACAGTGCATCAATTTTCTGGGTAAGTCTGTATAGATTCAAGTGATTTACCGAAAATTACATACCTCATATCTAAGAGTGCAAACAGGTTTTTTTTAACACTTCAAAGAAAGAAAGAGAAATGATTCTAGGAATCCTACATAAGTGGACAGGGATACAAAATCACTCGATTAGCATTTAATCCACATTTATATGAAAACTTGAAAATAGTATTTTGTCTTACAATAACATATGTCCTTGATTGAAAAGGTAATGAATTTCCAGCTTTGGAGAGGGTATTTAATGACTTAGTGCTGGTTTTTTCCTTTCTTCTTCCCTGACAACCTCTTCACACTTTAGGTGCTGCTTTCTTCTGGGTGATGGGGAGGCTGGGAAGAGAAATGAAAGGGTCTAACATAACAACAAGCTTCCTGATTTGTTTGAATCACTACTCAAATCAAGAAGGGAGTTAGCAGCCCTCTCTGGGCATGGTTACTATTGAGATCAGGCTGTTCTCACTCTGGAGGAATTCATACCATTTGAGCTTCCTAACATCCCTTCCTTACCAAGGGACCAAAGGCACATTTTAAATTTGAAGACACTATTTAAAAATATCACATTAAAAACTGTAACAGATATATTCATTGTCTTGTTGCTGCTACCAAATACCCAGAAAAAAGCAGCCTAAGGAAGGGAGCATTTATTTTGGATCACAGTTTAAGAGTATGGTCCATTATTACGGAGAGGTCAAGGCAGCCAGAGCTTAAGGGACCTGGTCACATCACACCCATGGTCTAGAAGGAGAGCCATGAGTGCTGACACTCAGCTCTGTTCCTCCCTTTTATTCAGTCCAGGATCTTGGGCCATGGAATGGTGCTGATCTCTGTGGGTGGGTCTTCCCACTTCAATTAACCTAATCTCGATAACCCTTCACAGGCATTGCCAAGAGTTGTCTCCTATGAATCTAGAATTAAGTTGACATTCAAGATTAAAGATTACACCAGATAAGCAGATCTACAGACCAAAGAGAGGAGCTAAAATAAAGAAACAAAACCTCAGGATCGTGGCAAATACTGTAGACTGGTGTACTCAGTGTGGTTTCTGACCAGATTTTGCTTTGCCTTCATCTGCCAAGGTACAGTTAAGGAAAGAACGAAATGAAAGAAAGAAAGAAAGAAAGAAAGAAAGAAAGAAAGAAAGAAAGAAAGAAAGAAAGAAAGAAAGAAAGAAAGAAAGAAAGAAAGAAAGAGAAAGACGGAGGGAGGAAAAGGAAGGAAGGAAGAAGGAAGAAGGAAGAAGGAAGAAGGAAGAAGGAAGGAAGGAAGGAAGGAAGGAAGGAAGGAAGGAAGGAAGGAAGGGAAAGAAAGAAAACTGGCCACCAAGATAGAAATGGAGCTTGAGTTGAATACATGACACAATCATAGATGTCATAGGTAGCTTCACTTGTCCTCTTGACACAAGAGGGGTCACCTAGGAAGACAGAACCTCAACTGGGGAATTTTCTCCATCAGATGGACTGTGGCCATACTTATGAGGCATTTTCTTAATTACTAATTGATGTAGGAGGGACCACTTCACTCAGGGCAGTGCCATGCCTGGGCAGGTGGGCCTGAACTACACAAGAAATGTCAGCCAAGGACCAAGTCAGCCAGCAGTGTTCCTCCATTGTTTCTGCTTCAGGCTCTGTTCCAGGTTCCTGCTCTGAATTCCTTCTTTCATTTGGATTCCTTCTTTCATTTCTCTTGATGGTGTACTAAAACCTGAAAACCAATAGTCTTTCCTGTCCAAATTGGTTTTAGTCAGTGTTTTATCATGAGCACCAAAATAACTAGAACAGAGATTAGTACCAGGAAGGTGGGGGTATTGCTGTGATGGACCTCACCATGTTATCTTTTGGGGAGGATTGTGCAGGCATTTGGAACTTTGTGCTGGAAAAGCCAAGGAGTGCTTAGATATCAATTAGCTTCTATAAGAACAACAGAAATCAAACTAGAACAATAGATAGTAAGACATGAAAAATCAAAAGTCCGCTGAGGACATCTGGGAAGACTTCGCTTACCCAGTGGAGATACTTCGTCTTACTTCCTCCTCTTTGTCTTCTCTTGTCCTGCTGCCTAGTACAAGGTAGGGGTGAGTAGTCACCACCTCACCACCAGAGGAAAAATCTCTAGGAAGAAGAGGCTTTGGCTACATCACTTTGAACTCTTGATATAATGATAGAAATTACCTCCAAACCTCGTTATTTATGAAAAACAAATGGGCTAATTTGTATAAGCCAGAAAATCAGATATTTTGGTTGCTCATAGTATAAATAATTCCTAAATGATGCAGAAGCAGATAGGAAATTGAACTTAAAAAGCATAAAAGGCTATTTACATAAATTCAACTGAAAATTTCATTAAAAACACGATGCCTTAACTAGCTCAGTAGAGGGACTAAGTAGCTGGATGACTGCAATGGAAGATAACTTGACAAGCTGGTTCATAAAGTCCAGAGCCTTTCCCAAAAGGTATTAGGGAAGAATCAAAATATGGACATAACATAAAATTAAGAGCTATAGAAAACATAAGCGGTAGCATAAGTATCTGAATAAGATATTTCAGATGGAAAGCCAAATAATATGGAGAAGAAATAGTTGGAAACATTTTTTTAAAAAAAGATAATCATGCAGTAAGTCAAGTTCCTGCAGCATGAAACAATGTAGATAAATCAGAACATCACCCTGTGCACATGAGGGTGAAGCAGGAGATCGATCCAAGCCTAAGAACAATTGAAATAGCGTCTAGAGAGCAAAAGCACATTTGCCGATTGTCAAGAACTGCACTGTTATTAGACCGTCCAATGGCAATGTTGGACAATAGAATACAGCTTTAATTTTTAATCTTTGGTAGTAAAGATTGAACTTGGGGCTTCACATATGATAAGCACATATTTTATGCCATGATATATATATATATCTCACATGTCATTGAGATGCACTTCCAGACCCAGGACTATGATTTTAGGGTATTCGAAAAAAGATACATAAGTCTGAACTTTTCCTATAGTGAATACATTATTTCTTAAATGTATGAAAAATAAATCATTATGGGCTGGAGCGATGGCCTAGCGGTTAAGGTAGGGGTGAGTAGTCACCACCTCAGCACCGCTCTTGCAGAGGACCCGGGTTCGATCCCCAGCACCCACATGGCGGCCGAGAGCCGTCTGAAACTCCAATTCCAGGAGAACTCCAGTTCCAGGGGAGTCCGACGCCCTCTTCTGACCTCCGCGGCGTTGCACGTCACGGGTGCACAGACTTGCATGCAGACAATACATTCATACACATACGGAAATAAATAAAATTAAAAAAAAAAAAGAAAAATAAATCATTATACAAAGAATGCTTTAGAAATTATAACATATAATTATTCTTTTTGGATATAATCTAGGACAAAAAGTAGAAAATATGGATGATGATGCAAAATTGGCCCACCTGCATATAAAAAGTATTTTATTGAGATTTTTATCTAATTCATACAACACATCTTGGTCATATTTGACCACCTTTACCATCAGTACCTCCCCATAATCCCCCACCAAATTCCATGCATTCTGTCACATGTTAAGTCCTATCCAGTCAAACATTTGTACCCAGATGTCCCTTGGTGAAAGTTTATCCATTGGTGCCTGATCAGCCTATCTAGAGTCACTTCTTTATAGAAGATCTACTCTCCTTCACCCAGCAGTAATTAGTTACCAGTAGTTCTGCCTGTTTTCCCAGCTCTAGGCTAGTTGTTTGTCTGATTTGGTTGTCACGTGTTTTCTGCATGATGTTACCATTGTTGCAGATGCATGTGAGCAAGTTCCCAGTAGCCCGAAAATTGCTGTTTTCCTATGTTCATTTAACAACCCTGGTTTTTATAATCTTTCTGCACCCTCTTTCACAGTGGTCTCTGAGCCATGGGTGGATGAGGTTTAATACAGGAGTCCTATCTAGGGACACACTGTGCAGTCTATTATTATCTAAGACTTAGCCAGATACACATGGGACTTCTATGTGTATCACACTGTTCTATGAGAAAGCTTCACTGGTGAGAGTTGAGGGACACCATAGTTTTCTCTCTACCCTTTCTTCCTCTATGTTCCATGAGCCTTAAGTGTAGACGTTCCACTGTAGATGTGTCAATTAAGAGCTGGACATCTCTCAGACATATATTCTCTGTATGTGGCCAATTGTGGAACTCTGTAAAAGTCTCCATATATAAGGAATTGATGCTAAGATCTGAAAATGGGGGAAAACATACATTGTTGACTCTCCTGAGTCTGTGTTACTTCACTTAGTATAACAGTTTCTGGTTCAATTTACTTGCCACTGAGTAGAAATCCATTGTGTGAATGTACCACATTTTCATTGTCCATTCATCAGTTGAGGGACATTTAGGTTCTTTCCATTACTTAGCTATTTTGAAAAAAGCACCAACAACTATGAATGTATAGGTAGCTCTACAGTAGGATGAATCCTTTGAGCATATACCAAGGAATTATATAACTGGATCACATGGTAAATTCATTTTTAGGTTTTATCCAATCATAGGGGAAGAAATATTGGCAGCTGATTACTGTTGCATGAGGAAGAGCTGGTCTTCTTAAACTGAAGGACTCTGGACAGGCTGACTAGACCCCAGTGGATAAACTTGCACTGAGGAACATCTGGGGCACTAATTTAGCAAAATAGGCTTTAACACAATGACAGAATGTATGAATTCCAGTGCGGGGCTGTGGGAGGTTACCATTGGAGAAGCGGGTATAAAGGAGATTAAGACTTATTGAGATGTTCTGCATGAAATATACAAAACTTCAATTTTAAAACATTTTAGTTTTTATTATTTTTTATTTTATGTGTATGAGTGTTTTCCTGCATGTACCTAGTGCATTCTTGCTGTGTAATGCCCAAGGAACCAAAAGGAGGCATTGTATTCCCCCAAAATTGGAGTTACAGACAGTTATTAGCTGTCATGTGGGTGCTGGGAATCCAACCAGGATCCTCTGTGAGAGCAGCTGTTGCTCTTAACTGTTGAGCCATCTCTCCAACCCTCATATGCAGTTTTTTAAGAGTTCTCCGCACTGCTTTCCAAGTTGTTGCATGTCATTGTTCAATGTCTTTGAGTCACGCATGATCGCACTCCATGCACTGTCCATCCCTTCTTGGCTCAGCTCCAGGACTTATCTCCTGCCTGAAGGCTGACAGTCTCTAGGCTTAGCTCTGGCAAGAAGGGGGGAGGGAAAACCACAGGAGATCATCCATGGAAATGAATGAACTCACACGCACACAGAGAGCCAGGGAAAATAGGAAGTCCATTTATTTTCTGTTAGTGAGGTCTATATATTGAAGGCTACTGTGCTATGGACAAGGAAGTGGGGAGCAGGCAGAAGGGAGGGGTGAGCCACCTTGGCTCTAATCAGGGGGCTGCAGAGCTCCAGTTGGTGCAACAGGTAACTAGAGGTGTGACATTTTGCTCAATGCCTCAAGGGAAGGGTCCCGGAACTTTGCAGAGATAAGGCAAAGCAAGAATCATTGTAGTATCCCAAATCTTCCTGCTACAGATAATTCTGAATGCCCACAGAGATATCAGATAACTAGAGATCTCCTGGGACAGGTCTTACAAGTTCTCGCTTCAAGTCACACACAAAGTTCCATTCCCACAGTTGCATGCATTTGCATTCCCACCATCAGTGAGTGAGCACTCCCCTTTCTCCACATCCCTGCCAGATTGTGTCTTCTGTTCTCTTGCTCTTAGCCAGTCTGACTGAGGGAAGTTGAAATCTAACGTGGTTTTGATCTGCATTTCTGTAATTACTAAGGATCTGAGCACTTTTTTTAAAATTATTGATTTTTGTGTATTTCAAAAAGAACATCTCAATCAATCTTAATCACCTTTATACCCACTTCCCTCCTGGCACACTCCCTTAACCTCCCCCTCCACTGGAATTCGTAAGCTCTGTCATTTGTGTTAAGTCCTAGTGTGTTAAGTTAGTGCCCCCAGGCATTCCTCTGTACAAGTTCAGCTACTGAGGTCTAGGCAGACTATCTAGAGTCCCTCTCTTTAAGATCAGCTTTTCCTCATCCAGCAGTAAATAGCTGTCAATATTTCTTCAGCTAAGATTGCATTCTGCTGCCCATTTCTACAGTTCCATGCTGGATTTTTGTCTGCTTGAGTTTGCATGGATCACATTAGTGCCCCCAGGCATTCCTCTGTACAAGTTCAGCTACTGAGGTCTAGGCAGACTATCTAGAGTCCCTCTCTTTAAGATCAGCTTTTCCTCATCCAGCAGTAAATAGCTGTCAATATTTCTTCAGCTAAGATTGCATTCTGCTGCCCATTTCTACAGTTCCATGCTGGATTTTTGTCTGCTTGAGTTTGCATGGATCACATTAGTGCATGCTGACACTGTTGCTATAGGTTCATATGAGCAGAGTGCAAGAAGCTTGTAGGATTCAATTTCCATTTGGTCATGCACCTCCTTCATGCCTCTTTCAATCTTTCTGCTCCCTTTTCTTCAATGGTTCCTGAGTCCTGGCTGAGTGAAGCACAATATAGGAATGCTGTTCAAGGACCCACACTCTGCAGATTCCTAATCTCCACACTTTGGCCATTTCTGACCTTTTGTGTTCCTGGCCCTCTGTTGCATGAAGTTGCTTCATTAATGAAGTTGAGAGATTTCATTAGTGCCCTCTTTACCCCTTGTTCTATGTTCCCTGAGCCTTAGTTGTAGAGTTTGCATTATAGATGTGTCACTTAGACTTAGGCAATTCACAGGCAGTGTCTATGTGTGACCAATTGTGGTCCTCCATAATAGTCTCCTTCTGAGGCAAAAGAAGCTTCTTTGATGACTGGTGACTGGGATACTTATTTGATGGTAAAGGTAAGGCATAGTTTATGCTGGGCTTGGTGGCACACGCCTTTAATCCTAGCACTTGGGAGGCAGAGGCAGGTGGATCTCTGTGAGTTCAAGGCCAGCCAAGTCTACAGAGTGAGTTCCAGGACAGCTGGGACTGCAGGGAGACCCTGTCTCAAAAAGAAAAAAAAAAAAAAAAAAGACATATTTTCTACTTGGTAACAAGTTACATTAGTCTAGGGGTGTGACAGCCTTTATTTCTAGAAGACCTATAACATCTCCACTCATGTGTATTTGGCTATGTTTACATTCCAACACATAAGTTTCCTCCAACTGAATGGGCTTTCTGACCAATTAAGTAGCCTTTCATTGCCCTCAAGATAAAATTGCCACTACTGCACCAATATCATATGTTGTGCCAATCATTGATGTGGCTGTTTTGTGTTAAACCTTGTGTTAGACTATTGATTGATGTTCTCCCTTATCAGCTTACATAGTGCTTTCTAAAGCTATGAGAGATCATCTTCAGAGGAAGTGGCATCCAGGTCAGTTCCAGCTCCATTGCTACAAATCAAGTCTCTAAAGTATGTCCTGTCTTCAGCAATAGGGTCTTACCTTCAAGTTCTGGGAGGCAATAAAGGGCTTTGGCAATAGCCTGTGTAATTTTGGGACTCTTTTGGACTACCTGGCCAACAAACAAAATGAAGGTTTCTCCAGTCTGGCACTGTTTCTTGTTATGTAGCCTTCAGCTATGCACATGGACTCATGTAGAGATACCATATGTGCAATTTGTCATTAGGTTGTTAGACTAATATGATTCCCTCGGGTTTTTTTACACTAACTAGACCTTATCCTCTCTCTATCTCTCTCCTCTCTCTCTCCCTCTATCCCCTCTCCCCCCCCCAGCCCTCCTTCCATGCCCTCACCATTTAAAGTGTCCCCATTTTCCCCATTTCTCCCTTGATATACCAGTCTCTTATGGTCCCACATATTTTAAGCTCCTTCTGTCCCTTCATCCCAAATCCCCTTGTATAACCCTCCTTCCCCCTTCCCATTTAAACATCCCTATTGTATGCATTTCTCCCTTACTAACATCTGTCTCCACTGTTCTCTCTCAATTCATTCTTTCACTTTACCTCCCCGGTTCCTTTCCATTTTCCTGTAGTATTCATTAGGATACATACTCACATGTAAGGATTTATTGCTAGGGTCCACAAAAGAAGGAGGACATAAGTCACTTAGCATAACATTTTCTAGTTCCATCCATTTACCTCCGAGGAACTACATTGTGTAAATGTACTGCATTTTCATTATCTACTCATCAGTTAACAGACACTTAAATTGCTCCCTAATCTCTTACCTATTGTGAAAAGAGCAGCAACAAACATGGTTGCACAAATGTATTTGCAATAGGATGAGGCCTTTGGGTATATGCCAAGGAATGGTATAACCAGGGCAAATGGTAGGTTCATTTTTCGTTTTATTTTAAGAGTTCTCCACACTATTTTCCACAGGAGTTGCACAACTGCACAACCCACCAGCAGTGAATGAGCATTCCCCTTTGTTGCAGAAATTTCCTTCCTGGGAGAAACACGTGAATGTGATGCAGCACTCCATCTCCACACCCCCATCCCAGAGACAGAGGAAAAAACTACAGTTTAGAAGATTCTAGAGAGGTTAACGGGCTTGTTCACAGAGCAAATGGTGAGGGGGTCGCTTAAGGATTTGGGGCTCTGTCCCTCGTGTTCGTCCTGGGCCAGGAACCCTGTGACCTCCACACAAGATGGCAACAGCACGAGAGATCTGTCCCCTTGTGTCACCTACCTACATGTCCTTAGTCTGATCCCCGTATACAGCCAAGGTGAGCTGGCTGCTGGTTGGGAGGGGTTGCTGGATCACTGGCTCCTCCCTTTCCTTCAGAAGAATGATAGTTTAAGTTCACAATCTTAGAGAGAATTTGATGCCCACACCACCCTCCCACACCTTCTTCTGGCCAATACTTTCTTTCTGCCTGTCTCTTATGCAAGAGTCCCTGGGCTTTCGAGGGGACAAGGGAGAGGGAAGAAAATCTATTTGGGGGGAGGGGGAAAGACATCAAGCTCTTGGGTCTTTCCATCCTCTGTTTCCAATGGACTATTGGTTCATTTCAGAGGTATTTTTCCTACTAATAAAAAAAAAAAGAAAGAAGCAGGAACATCTAAACAAATACTGACAATTATAACAACCCACTCTACACAACGCAAATGTTTGGATAATATCTTAGCAGGGACATCATGGCCCTCTACCAAATCAGTTGCAGTGGCTTCTCCACTGGGGCCTCTAACATCCCCTGCCACTAGGGGTCAACTTGACTTATGGTATCAGATATGGTATTATATGGTATTAGGTTCTTCCCCTAGGAGCAGGCCTTAAATCCTATTGGAAATTTGCTAGTAGCTCATATACTAGAGGAGCCGCTATTGCACCAACAGGGACATCCAGCTCGGCATCTGATAGCAGCACACAGGGTCTGTAGCAGAATCTTTGGGACCATTTTCCCCTAGTGACCCTAACACTCTCCAGCACTGTGAAAGCCAGCTGTATGGTGGCAGGGAACTTTAGCTTGCCCCCCCCCCCAGATCTCTGCTTCCCACACTCACCTCATGCCATGTCTTCAGCAATAGGGTCTTATTGTCTGTTTCCTGTGTGCAACCAACATTAGTGGCAATAGCCTTTATTGTTTTGGGGGCCTCCAGAGCCTCTCTGGCCAACAGCTCATCAGAGGGCAACCCATCGCTGGTACTGAAGTCCTTATTTAGCAATTAGACAATTCAGGGGAGCCTCTATTTTTTTTTTTTTTGGTCTTTTTGAGACATGGTCTCCCTGTAGCCCCAGCTGTCCTGGAACTCACTCTGTAGACCAGGCTTGCCTTGAACTCACAAAGATCCACCTGCCTCTATTTTTTATTTTTATAAGATATCTATTTATGTGACACCTACAGGCCCAGGCTGTTGTAGTCTTTCCTCAATCATTTTGGTGGATATCATTCATGTCTTACCCAACCATAAAGTTCCCAAGAATGTCATAGTTATACCTGGCCCTGGTACTCCTTTGTGAATTTACTTTTTATGTTTCTTCAGGTGTACTTGATATCACTCCAATGGATCTCATATATGTAAAACACTCAGACATTAACATTATATATTAAATCAAACATAAACAGGATGGGAAGATTTTATCCATCTGTACCAATTACTTTCTCAAAGATACATGTTGGGCACAGTAACATGGATAAGGGGCATTAATTTAGTCAGTTCTTTAGTAACTGTAGTCATTTTCTTGAAACCACTTGGTATCCTGGGGTTTTTCCATGGAATCCCTCTGCATTTCCTTATGCTTTATAGACTCAGTGGGCCTGGCTCAAGCTGCCTAGGCTGACACAGGGCCAAGGACGAATAGTTCCCCTTTTGCCCCTGCTGTGCCTGTTTGGTTCCCTGGGTCAGGCATGCCCCGGGCCTGACTCCTGGCTGTAGCCATATCTGTTGCCTTTCATTGACCCCATCTCGCTGCTGGGGAAGGCCTCAGCTTGGCAAACTGCCTCTATCCCTAGCATAACCTTTTTAAGCAAAGAAAGGTACCCTATTTAATCTACCCCTGGAACACTTATCTTCTCTATGCCTTTTCTGAACTGTTCCTCAGGCTTTAAAGCCTTCCAGAAGCTCTTTAGTACAGAATTTGGCTTTATATTTTTTTTTTCTTTATGAACTTGGGCTTGACACAAATCTTGCCACATTTACCTTCAAGTAACCCAAGCAGAATTCTTTCTGCTTTATCTTTTTTTTATGTCTTGTATTAGTCACTTTTCTGTTGCTGTGATAAAACCACTAAGGAAACTTATAAAAGGAAGAGTTTATTTAAGTTTATGAATGACAATTCCAGGTAATTTAGAGTCCATTGTGTCAGGAGGCATGGTGGCCCAGGGCTGGAGCAGAAAGCTGAAGTTCACATATCACAATGAGCACAGGAAGTTAAGAGAGAGCCTCTGGAGACTAGCAAGTCTTGTTAAACTCACTAAGCCCACCCCCAGTGGCATACTTCCTCCAGCATGGCCACACTTTCTAAGACTTCCCAAACAGAGCCACCAACTGGGGACAAAATGTCTGAATACTTAAAGCCTATGAGGGACACTTTCACTCAAACCACCACATGTCTCATTTAGGTTGTTTTACTATTTTACATACATAATTTACATGCTGGTCACTTAGATATGACAAACCCTCTCTTACTTTATAAAGATTCTGTCCCATCAAGGGACTCAGCACAGCCATTAAAGCTACATACCAATCTTGAGAACCTTCAGGTCCTTGTTTAATCAAGTTCTTTTTAATCTCCAGTAAACACAGTCCTATCTGGCTCAGTGAACAGAGAACTATATATTGCTTTCCTCATACCTAGTTTTCTCAGTAGTCTCTGCCCCTTTTCTGTCTTCCTCCAGCCCCTGGTATTCATGGGAACCTCCACTGAGGATGACCACATATCTCTAATGCCTTATACAAGCCAGTCCATCAGAGACTGATTTCCCCTGTGCTGCCTCAGGTTATACAGCCTGTGTCTCAAGGAAGGGTGGGGTGGTTATATTGCTCAGCTTTTCTCCTTCTGTAGCACTTGAAATAATTCCATCTGTCCACATATCCCATAGTCTCACAAGCCAGGTGGCTACGTACTCCTTTATTGTTTATTTGAAAGTCTTTCCCAGTTCCAACAGCTCCAGTACTGAGTATTCTCTGATTACCCTACTTTCTCACTCTGGGCCATGGTTAAGATGACCATCAGCACAATGAAATATGGATTTTTTTTCCTTTCTTTGTATTAAAGGTTCAACCCAAGGGGCATCATGCACTTTTCCTAGGTCAACCCTTCCTCATCACTATGTGCCTTCTGCCATGCACTCCAGGTTGGGATCCCAGGATGAGTTTTGTATTATTGATCTAATCTGGGCTCTCTTCCCCTTCTGTCCACCTAGCTATAAAAAAATGGCAGGCTAACATTTCTATCTCTTTTTCTCTTTTATACAATCTACTGGCAAGGTCAGAGGCCAATACTGGGGAGGCAGCCTCCCTTCTCTTGCTCTAGTCTCTACTTTAAATTTTCAATCTCCCTCTGGGCTGCCTCTTTTATCTGAAATAGATCTTTAATAACACAAAGTAAGGACTAATCTCCCTTAACCACGGCTTGCTGTAACTTCGGCCCTCTGTTCCCTACTCCCAGGGCTTGCAAAGTTTGTTCTAAACCTTCTGCTGTTTTTAAAACATCTCCATAACTCAAAGCCATTATGCTAAGTGAGTAACACAATCCCAGAAAAACAAATGATGAATGGTCTCCCTCATTTGTGGATGCTAACACAAAATCCCCAGTTGAAAGGCAAGCTGAACAACAATATTTCTGTTTATATGAGAGCAAGGATGTTGTTACAATGTAAATCTCCTAATGGGCTCTAGAATCGACCCACCACTTATTTTCAGATTCTGTAATTATTGTATATGGGTGGAAAGTATGTACTCATATTTTAGAGTAATATAAAATTAAAGGAGGAAAATGTCAATTCCTAAACATAAAAAAAAGACTGAAAGATGCAGGACAGTTATGGAAGAATGCATGATCTGGGGTGTAGGGAAGGGAAAGGAGACTATGTCTAAATTGAACTGAGAAATGATGTCTGAAATACACAAAATATCAATAAAACATTATATTAAAAAAATCTCCGCCGGGTGTGGTGGCGCACGCCTTTAATCCTAGCACTTGGGAGGCAGAGGCAGGCGGATCTTTGTGAGTTCAAGGCCAGCCTGGTCTACAGAGTAAGTTCCAGGACAGCTGGGGCTACAGGGAGACCCTGTCTCAAAAAGACCAAAAAAAAAAATCTCCATATACACGTGGCAGACCCCATCACTCAATTAGGCATGCCACTGTGTACCACCTAGAAGTGGATTGCTATCTGGGCATTTCTCCCATGGGCCTTATCCAGCTTGGTAGCTTCACTTTAGTTACAAATCTTTTTTTTTTTTTTTTAGCTTTTTTTTTTATGTGTATGTGTACTGTCTGCATGTAGGTTTGTGCACCCGTGTCGTGCAATGCCGTGGAAGGTCTCGGATTCCCCTGGAACTGGAGTTCTCCTGGAACTGGAGTTCTCCTGGAATTGGAGTTACAGATGGTTCTCAGCCTCCATGTGGGTGCTGGGGATCGAACTCGGGTCCTCTGCCAGAGCAGTTGGCGCTCTTAACAGCTAGGCCATCTCTCCAGCCCAATAGTTACAAATCTTAAAGTCCACTGCACAATCCATACTGCCACCGCTACCCGCACCAACACTATGCAGAGAGGCCACAATGCCAAAATTTCCTCTGCACCTCCATCCAGCTTTCCTTCCGTTACCGGGTTCCCTTCCCCGTAACAGAGGAAACTCCATTGTTGCAGAAATTTCCTTCCTGGGAGAAACTCGTGCACGGTGTTGTGCCCCACCTCTGCCTCCTGCTCCTGCAGTCCCAAAGACAAACCGAAGAAATACTCTCCAAAACTACAGTTTAGAAGGTTCTAGCACGTTTAATGGGCTTGCTCACAGAGAGGATGGGTGAGGGGCCACTTACAGGGTTTCTGGTGGTCTCCCTCATGTTCATCCCCAAGCTGGGACCCCTGTGACCTCCACACAAGAGGTGATGGAAGGAGAGGGGCACTCCCTTGCATCACCTGCCTACCTGTTCTTAGCCCCTTCCGTTACACAGCCAAAGTAAGCTTGCTGGTTGGAATGGGTCATGGACCCCTAGCTCCTCCCTTTCCTTCAGAGGAACCATAGTCAAGTTCACAATCTTGGGAGACATCCGATGTCCAGGATCAGTTCTTATTTTGGAAGACCATCCAAACCACACCCATTACCCACATTCCCTCCAGGGTTTGGTATCATTTGTTCTCTTGATCATAACCAATCTGACTAGGGTAAGATGGAATCTTAAAGTGGTTTTAATTTGCATTTCACTAATTACTAATTGTGTTGAACACTTTTAAAGATGTTTCTTGCAAATCTTACATTCTTCTTTTGAAAGCTCATTATGTAGATCCTTAGCCCATCTTTTAATTGAGTCACTTATTTTCTTGATTCTTTGTTTGTTGAGCTCCTTACATACTCTGGTTGTTAAAACTCTGTCAGATGTATCCATGGTGAAGATTTTCTCCCACTCTATGGGTTTTTTCTTCACTTCTTTGGTTGTTTCTTTCACTGTACAAAAAGCTTTTTAGTTAAATGAGGGCTGACTTGTTGACTGTTGACTTAATTCCTGTGCAACTGATGTCTGATTTAGAAAGTCCTTTCCTACACCTATATCTCCTAGGTCACTGACAATGTTTTCTTCTAAAAGTTTCAGAATTTCAGGTGCCACATTGGGGTCTTTGATCCCCCTTGGACTTGACTTTTGTGCAGGGTGAAAGACAAGGGTACCATTTCATTTTTCTGCAGATGGAGATCCAGTTTTGCCAGCACCATTTGTTGAAGATGCTGACTTTTCTCTATTGTGTATTCTTGGCCCCTTTGTCAAATATTAGGTGGCTGAAATTGCATATACTTTTGTTTGGATCTTCTATTATATTGCATTGATATACATGTCTGCTTTGTCCAAGTACCATGCTGTTTTTATAACTATAGCTCTGTAATAAAATTTTAGATGCTGATCCCCTTGGCATTGTTCTTTTTTCTCAAGATTGCTTTGGCTATCTGAGGTCTCTTGTGATTCCATATGAATTTTAGAATGATTCTTCCTAGTTTTGTGTCATAGGGATTTCTTTGGCACTGCATTGCATCTATATTTTGCTTTTGGTAAGATGGTCACTTTCAAAATATTAATTTTGCCAATCCATAAGCATGATAGGCCCTTCCATCTCCTGGTGTTTTCCACTACCTTTCTTTATGAATTTGAGTTTATCATTGTAGAGATCTTTAATGTCTTTTGTTAAGTTTATTACTAGATATTTTATTTCTTTATTTTGAGTTTATTTTGAATGGGAAGATTTCCATGAATGCTTTCTCTAATTCCTTGTTATTGGTGTATAGAAAGGCAGGGCTGTGGCAGACAGATCAGAAGGCAATGGGCAAGATGGGTGTGGGGACAGCCTGTGGAGTATCTAAGCAACTAAGCTGAAGAATTGAGCTTGTCTGAGTTCAGGGGGTCAGGACTCAGTGAACAGGTCTGGACTAAGAGGATAGTTGAGAGATCTGGGGAGTGGGAAGATTAGGATTAAGCTTGGGGTCAAGTCTAGGAGAGGGACTATATATTGGGAGAGAGCGGAGCTGCTCAGAGTACAGGGGAATAAGACACAGTCCCACCTGTTTCTTTGTATATAAAGTTTTATTGAGACACAGCTCTGTGCATTTATGCATTTCCTGCTATATTGGCAAAGTTATGAATAGTTATGACAGAGATAGTATGTTCTACAAGCCAAAAATACTATCTGTCCCTTTCAAAAACATTGTTGGCCAATCACTGCTCTAAGATAAAAATATTTAAACAAGCAAATAAGTAAATCTATAAGACTTTAGTATAAAGGAATGAATGAGTAACTTAGTGAAGTTTAAGTACATAAGGGCAAAACCAAATTGAATTATATTCCAAAAATCTAGAATTATTTTATGTGATTATCATGTAAGTAGGAAGGGTGAACAAGGCAAGCTTGTAGCAGCCTGTGGCTTTTTCACACAGCACCTAGAGTTCATTTTAACAATAAATTCCTTCTAAGGAGGGTTGTTCATATTACATGCAGAGGTATTTGAGGCTTCCATTCTGACCTTTATATCGCTGCCTTTTTCGTGTGATTGTGGAGGAGGGAAAGAGGGTTGAGACATCAAATTTTATATACGTCCAAGACACAATACTTGAGAGCAGCAACTATGTTAGGACACTTCCTGCCGCAGTTCTAGAAAACTGTCTAGGTTCATTCAAAATGACTTTTTCTCAAGGGAGGTTTGTTCTTTAATTTGTACAAGTTTTGTTTTCTTGAAGGTAGCAGCTCCCATTTTAAAAAGAGCTGGTGTGGCTAAGGATAACTTTTAAAATTATAGGGAAAAGTAATCAGGTGTGTGCCATCAGCAATTTTATGCCAACTTCTGGGAATAAAAAAAATGGAGCAGAACAAGGTTAATCTATTTCACAAACAGAATAAAGGAAATGGGAGAAGGCAATAATAAACATGGCAAATAGAAATGTGAAATAGTCAAGGATAAATCCAAATACAATAGTAATTATAATAAAGACAAATACATAAAATCAATCAATCTGAAGACAGGTGTTCAGATTAGATTTTAAAACGATGATTGTTAAGAGTATCAAATGAATGTATCTCCATGAAAACATAGACACATGGTGAGAGCCATCAAGTGATAGTTATTACTGAGCTTTTTCTGTGTTAACTACTGTAACCAGAATACTGCCCAGTGTCCTAGAGACAGAGCTGGGTGCCCTAAAATTTTTCTTACAATTAATGATCTCTCCTAGCAGAACCTTTTCTTAGCATTGTTTTAGTATAATTTAGCATTGAAAGAAAATTTGGGGGATAATTTTCCAGAGAACAGGGTCTATTTTATTAATTTATATGAAAAGTTTCTGCCTTAGCCAAAAAAATACTCAATGAAACAATAGTAAACAGTGATGTGGAAATGGAAATTTGATGAACTTGTTCAAAACTGAATTTATCATAACAAGGCTGTCAAACATGAGGCAAAGAAAATGAAAATATATGTAGAGTTATAGAGGAACAAAATCTCATATATCTACACACAAATTGAGTAGCTAATTATGACAACACAGAGGCGCTCTGTTCCAGTGAGTTATTGCACTACTGCTTGTATAAATATTGCTGGAGTTTTCCATAAACTTTATTTTGTTCTGTTTAACTTTTTCTCACTGGCTTGCAAACCACTAGATATGATCTACTTTCAAACCAGACAGCAAGAACGAAACATTTTTCCCTTGTCTATAATTAAAAGCTACATAGTTTTTAAAAGAATGAGAATGCACAATAGGCAATATCATGGAAAATAATTACTAATTTCCAGTAACAATAAGCACACATTTCCATAATTCATCCTATTGCTGAAGTAGTCATGAAGAGAGCACTTTCTGTTTTTAGGAGTTTGGGAAACAAAAGCCATCATAAACAATATTTTCTGAGACTGATCACTACTCTAACCCTTCACAGTGCTGCTCATGTCTGAGAAGGTTCTCTGGGCAGAATTTCACGATTTTCATCTCTCTGATAGAACTGGACTGATAATGGAAGAGAAAGCTGATGTTTCTGGAACAGACACATCACGGCAGTAAAGAGTTCATTTTCCATCTACAAATGGTTACCAAAATTAAATTTTCAAACTTTTATGTGCTCCAATGACATGAAAATGTATAGTAAGGAAAATGGTGAGCAATTAGTTTATAGTTTACAAAGGATGCTTATGTGTGGATGTGTGGCGTGTACATATTTGCACTGATGTGTGCAAACATGTGTGCCAGCATATAGAGTCCAGAGGTTGATGTCCAGTGCCTTCCTCAATCACTCTCTACCTTATCTTTTTTCTTTTTCTTTTCTTTCTCTTTCTTTCTTTCTTTCTTTCTATTTTGTGTGTCTTTTTTCCAAACCCAATTTTCTATTGAAGCTTTGTGCATTTCATACAAAATTTCAAATCAAATCTAGACCCTTCCCCCTCCCTGCCCCCCACCCCACCAGAGCTCATGCACCCTGCCAAACACATCCTTCATCTTTCAGTCTCTCTCAAAATTCTCAATGCAGAAGTTTACTGTTTTCAGCAGAAGTTCACCATGTCAGTCAGTTCTTTGACTCAGTCTTGTTGTTGTTGTTGTTATTCCTTCCAATATGTATCACTCCAAAATATGCATATATGCATGCCACATAGCTCATAGGTTTTAGCATCTTCAGCTTATGATTTTTTTTTCTTTATTAGGCTGAAAGATGTCATTTTTGAAGGCTCCTCGTTGGCAAGCCCAAACCATCATCAGTTCTGCCCTTGTGCTCCACACTGGGGTTTTCCCTTCTTATGGTCACCAAATGAGGTCCAGTAAGCATCCTGTCTTGATCTTCATACTTGTCTTTATGATACACCCTGGGTAGTCCAACAATGGCAGTCTATACTCTGAAGAGGCTGAAAAACCCAGAAGTAGCTCAGTCCACAAACTGGATGTCTCAGCAGTCCCCATCTGGCACTGAAAGATTGGAGGATTCTTCGAGAGACATGAGTCTTCAGTCCATGTTGGAAGGTTGAAAAGCTGTGTCTCATATCTTTGAAAGATGGCAAAAGCAGTGGCAGCCACAGGGTAGCTGCCCTTGCCAGTAAGACAAGCAAAACAACTGTGATTTTTTTTTTTACTTTTTGTCTTTTTACTAAGATCTGAAGTACAATTTCTCAGGCCTTAGTATTTACTTATTTCTGATTATACTTTCCTTTTGGATGCTTAAGGACACACAGCAAGCCCAGATTAACCAATGTTTTTGTTTTCTCAAGGTCACTTGAGGATCTGGTCCTCAAGGGTCACTTGGGGTTTTTTTGTGTGGGGAGGGAGCTCCTGGCTCCTTTTGGCTTTTCAATTACCAGCTCCATCCACTCGAGGACAAAGTCAGGTCTTGCTAAACCAGGCTTTCCTTTTTGAAGCATGAGAAGACTTTCCTCTTCATAGACTGAACACTGACTAAAGTCCCATTAGTGGATCTCTACAAGACCTCCCTGCATAGGAAGACTGGCAACTCACATTTGCAGGACATTTCAAGAGATGCCCCCATGCATAGTCCCCTGGCACTTAGTTGACTTCTGAGGGCAGGAAACAAAGTTATCCCTTAAGACCCTCAGCCAAATTAGTATGGGCATTAAGTATGGTTCTTTCTTCTTGAGAAAGGGTCTCTCTGTAGCCATATCTGGCCTGAAACATGATATGTAGAGTAGAATGACCTCAATCTCTCACAGATCGCTCTGGCTTTGCTTCCTGAGTGCTGGGATCAAAGATATATACCACCAACTCCAGCTCCCTACCTTGTTTTTTGAGTCAAGGTCTCCACTGAACCTTGATTTGACTAGGCTGACTGCCCGATTACCTCTGATGACTCTCCTATCTCTGTTCCCTTATTTGAAATTATAAATTCATGCCACTCGGTCCAGAGGGCCCTGGGGATTCAAACTCAAGTCCTTGTGCTTGCATAGCAAGGCCTCTCTCCAGCCTTGTAATCATTGGTTAATAATAAAAAGAATATAAGGTGTTATCTGTAGACTTCCTACAAGAATGTGGAGGCTGCCAAATATATGTTAGACTCAAATATTCAGTCAACATCTTATGTCCAAAAGTAAAGTAGATGATGCCTAGAGAAATGGTAGGACAGGAGAGGGGAAGGAGAAAGACTGGCTAGTGGGAAAAAGCATTGCTCTGTCAGGTTGAGGCAGAAGACGGAAGAGAGAAGCAATGATGTCCTTTGTCATAGCATTTCAGCACTACTTACTGAGGAAACAGCAGGGCATCTTGAGGTTATTGGCCAGTACTGGTAAGGGTAGGCTGGGGAGATGTCTCAGTAGGTAAAGTACTTGCTATGGAAATGTGAGGACCTGAATTTTATGTCCAGGACCCATGTAACAGTCAGATGCAGTAGTGAGTGTCTGCAATCCCAGTGCTCTCAAGATGAGATAGGAGACAGAGACAGTAGAATACTCAGATGATTGCAGGCCAGCTGAAATCCTGTGTTAAACAAAGTAAACTAATTATATACCAAAATTAGTTAATTTACTATTTGGGATAAAGTCACTCTTTCCAAAGTGTTAACAGTTTACTAGTGGAGACATAGAAACATAACAATATAGTATAGAGTTATTGAATGTTATGGGAGCCCTGTGTATTATGTGACTCAATATTGGAAACCAAGGAAGCAAACCAGTATAAAATTAGTCAAGTGAAGGCCAGTGGAGAATGTGGAGGCTGGAGAAATGGACCCCAGGCAGGAAGAGTGATGCTCAAGACTCAGTGGCTATGAAAAATATGATGTTGCAGTAACTATAAGAAGGCCAACAGTAGAATACCGAGTTGGAAAAAGGAGAAAAGGGGGCTAGATTATTAAGAACTATTTCACAATCCATGTCAAACAGTTTAAATTTCAGGCAAATCCTTGGAAGTCAGTGAACTGTTTTACCAGAGATATATGTTCTGATTATGCTCTCAGACCTCCATAGAGAAGGTCTGAAAAATGGAAACTGGGAAGGAGAAAAGCAGACCCAAGAGAGAAGTTGAGAGCAGCTTTGGAATACACAAAGTAAGAGGCGATGCTGGCTCCAACTACATGCTGACACTGTTGAGATGTTGGGGGTGTTGCAGGGACAGAAGTTGGTGACTGATTAGATTGAGGAAGTTCCAGCTCATTCCAGTGCTCATGATTTAGATAAGTGGTGGGTGATGATGGTTTCAGAGTTAGGGAGAATCAAAGGATGCTCACCATATCTAAGATTTGAAAAGTAGTACTCTCTGCTTGCAGTCACATCTACTTGAGCCTCTGGAAGCTCATGTTTCTCCACATTCCAATGTGGTTTTCATTCCAAGACTTCCAGTCATTATTTTCTTGCATTTAATGTCTCTCCTGATGTGCTTTGGTTTCACTCCAGCCTTGTGTCCTTTAGGTGTGATGTAGCTCTAGCCATCTAAAAATCAGAGAATCTATGATTATGTGCATGAGGCTCTCTCAAGATTGGACCCATTATAAATTAACATTCCCTCATGGGACAGGGACATGTACTGAGACAGTTCATGGGCTCATGTGGGGCCATCCTGGTGTGGCTGCTCTTCCTCCATGCCGTGGAACGATGTACGACATGCTGTAATGGCGATTGGAACTTGTCTGCTTGCTTGTTGTGTGACACTATTCCTGGGAAGAGCTGATCAAACATCTACTCACCCCTGATAGGGAGACGATGACAGACCAAAGTCCAACTTTGTGACCTGATTAGTTTCCTTTGGCTACTTACAGGAGTATGAGTGAGGAGTTCCTTACAGAAGCAAAAATGTCTCAAAGACAGCTATGTCATCAAAGCTCACCCCAGCATGGGAGAAAGCCTACAAAGGTAGGAAACCTAGACCACACTGCACAATCTATGGGAAGTTCAGCAGGTTGGAAAGCATCTTCTCCAGAGAGCTCTGTTAGTCTGAGCCTCTTCCAGGCAGCTTGGCTGGCCTCTGTTTCTTCCACATGAGTGTCTCTCAGCAGTTCTTAGGGATTATTTGTGCTTGGGGAAGGAGGGACCTAGTGAACCTGGTCAATTTCAGGGACTTCCTGAAGCTATTGCACTGTTTACTTTCCTTTAGAACATTTTGTTATTTACCTCCCTTTAAAAATCCAGTCTTAATGATCTTCCCTCCAAGATGAAAGATTTTTATCTGAGGGAAATCACTGAATAACACTGCTATGCATGATAAAACATGTAACTGAGGCTACCCCATCTGAAGATGAAATGTGTACAGGGCGAGTCCCTGGCAGGCCATCTTCGTCTATGTGTTACAGAATGGCTCATCTGGATGAATGTGAAGATGTACTCCAAACATCTGGTGGACTAGAGAAAATATTGCAGACTCTGACAGGAGCACATATGGTACAGGACCACATGCAAGTCATGGCAGATGTTATGTGGCCTTTGCTATAGGTGATGACTCAGAGGCTCAGTTATCTGCCCAGAAAGGAATTTCCTGCATAAGGAAGGACTTGCGATGAGAAAAAGACATACGGGGACTGACTATCCTGTACACTGGCTTCTGAATTGGTTAGAAAAGTGGGGAAAAGGAGGTTGAGATGGAGATATTGGTTTGCTGTTTCTTATGCTGGGAGACAGTATGGGGAGATGCAAATTAGATGTATGCTAAATAACTGATTCTGGGATCTGAAAACTTGGAATTGATAGGAAATTCTCTTCAGGTCGGACCTTTAATGTAGAAGAAGGGAAAGATACATGGTTCAGTATGAAAATGGGGGCCTTAAAAATGGCCTGCTACAGTCTACTATGGCAGCCAAGGAGTAAGCTGCCTCAGATGCTTGAATCAGGAAAGACTTCTAAACAGGAGACAAAAGATTCTCCTCTTATCTCCACACCTGGACACCTCAGATTTCAGACTTGTATATTGCACTACTCTTGCACATCTGCATCTAAACTTTTAACAGATACTTCAAAGTCACCCTATTCATAATTAAACTCCTGCTTTGCCCATCTGAATAAGTTCTATTTGTGGCTCTTTCTGTCTCAGCTGAACTCTGCCCCCATCGTGCTAGGCTCTTAGAACAAAAATCCTGTGGTCACCTTTGAATTATTTATTTTCTACATCTCTCCTATTCCTTCTGCTAGAAAACTCCAAGTCTTTAACATATATATATATTATATCTATCTATATCTAATAGATATTTGGTCTATATCCAGCCCCTACTCACCCTCTTCATTGCTTTCGCCATACCCTCCAATTTCAGGACCTTACTGAGCATCAACATCAGTATGACCCATGTCATGCAGTGTCTCTCTGCAAAGGACAAAAGAGGGCATATGATCCCCTGGAACTGGAGTTACAAACCATTGTTAGCCTCCATGTGGGTGCTGGGCTTTGAACTTGGGTCTTCTGCAAGAACAGCCAGTGCTCTTAACCACTGAGTCATCTCTCCAGCCCCACACCTTTATCATATTTAAACTTCTTGCTCTATCTCCATATCTGCAACCCCATAGCCATCCCACCAGATTTCACATATTCTGTCATATATATTATGGCCTACTGAATCATTTGTATCTCCAGATGTCCCTCAGTGTGAGTTCAGCCTATCTAGTGTCACTTCCTTAAAGACTCTCCCTCACCCAGCAGTGATCAGCTGCCAATAGTTCCTCAGCTAAGGTTGGATTTTCTTGCCCATTTTCCCCAGTTCTATGCTGGGTTTTTGTCTGGCTTGAGTTTGCATGGGTCTTGTGCATTCTGTCACCATTGCTATAAGTTCAAATGAGCAAGTTCTCAAAGAAACACAGTGCTTCCTTATGATCTAATGCATTTCTCAACTCTCTCTGATGAAGCTCCCTTGTTCAACAGAGTTAAAATAAACAGAAATCCACAACTGGCCAAAATATAGTTTATAAGAGACTCCAGAGTATGTGTCCCTGGATAGGACCCCTATGCTAAATCTCACTCAAGATCCATTGTAGAAGAGGAGGCAGAAAGATTTTAAGAGCCAGAGATGGTAAACAGTCACAAGGAAAATAATATTTTCACTAAAAGTATTTAGAATTAATATTAGAACAGGGAGATAATCCTGGAAAATTTTTGATGAACCATTATTGATATTACATATCTTCTATTGTGAAAAATGAAGCAGTAGATAGTACATAAGGAATACTTAGGATAGAATTTATTATTCATTCTCAACTAGATTTAGGCATTTATGCCCTTTGCCACATGATCTTGCAGTAGGGGCCACTAGAGTACTAAGCCACATCCTGAAGCCATGGCTAGATCAGAAGGTCATCATCAGCCAACCTGTAGCAAAAGAATGACCTGCTCTATGAGCCTCAGTCTCCAAAGCTGGCTTGTGATATACTATTACCATAGTAACAAGCATCTGATAAAGTATAATATTCATGCCAGCTATCAGTACACATTCCTTAAAGATGAATAAAAAGAAAGTCAAGGTATGTTGCCCAGTATATAGAACATTGAATTTGCTTTGGTTTGCTGTAGTAGCATCTTTAAAGTCTAAAGAACATTCATGGATCTGAGATCTCCTGAGGCCAGGAGAAGGAAGAGCAGGAGACAGATAAGAACTGGGTGCCTCAGCAAAGCTGATTGTTGATCCCTTAATCCAGCTGTCTTTGGCTTGATTGGCTTTTGTGGCTGTGGGGTCTGAGTTATCCTCCCAGCTGGAATTAAAGGTGCTGTCTTTGGCTTGATTGGATTTTGTGGCTGTGGGGGCGGAGTTATCCTCCCAGCAGGTATTAAAGGAGGGCTTGTGTGACTCTTGAGATCTGAGATCTCCTGAGGCCAGGGGAAGGTACCAGGGCGCGGGCTGAAGAGCCCCCCACCCCGGGCCATCTGAAGGAGGCAAGCAAAGCAAGCCTTCAATACAGTGAAGAGGCATTTAGGACTAACATTGGAATACAGGCAAGGAGAAGCCCATATGCCAGGATCACGAAGAAGAGACAACATTGGAAAGGGGCAGGATAATCCCGTGCCAAGCTTTACCAACCCTATGGAAGACTCCTGCAGTGGGATCCCTCTGGGGATGCCCCGGACACAAACATCAGAAACACAATTGGGAAAATGTTTAAAGAACTACAAGATTATAAAGAACAAATCAAAGAACTAAGAAAAGAGAATGAAGAACTCAAGAAGGACCTAGAGAGTGAGAATGACAAGCTCCAGAAGGAAGTAGAAACACTGAAAAGATCCCATGCTGAAAAAGATATGGAAACCAACCAGCGAACCAAAGAGCTACAAGAAGAGATCGAGAAGCTCCAAAAAGAAGTAGAAATACTAAAGAAATCAGAAGAGGAAATGAAAAAAGAAATCAAACACTCATCCATTCAAGAGGAAAGGAATGGAAAAAAGCCTCAGAAGCAGAATGGAGGAAGCAGAACAAAGAATATCAGACCTGGAAGATAACACAGAACAACTAAAAACCTCAAGGAAAGATTATGAAAAATTTAAAAATACACAAAAGAGTGGAATAGCCAGGAGCTGTGGGACACTATGAAAAGATCAACCTCTGCATCATAGGTAATAGAGGAAGGGAGAAGAATCCAAGAGAATGGTATTGATCAGAATCTTCAACAGAATATTGAATGAAAAACTTCCCAAACTAAAAGAGGACAACCAATACAAATACAAGAAGCACAATAGAACTCCAAACAGACAAGAAATCAGAAAGAAATTCTCCACGCCATAATAGTAAAATGCTAGACAATCCGCAAAACAAAAGACAAAATCCTAAAGCCACAAAAGAAAAAACAACAAGTGGACCTATAAGGGAAACCTATCAGAAATACAACTGACTTCTCAGTGCAAAATATGAAAGCAAGAAGAACCGGAGCAAAGCATTCCCAGTATTAAGCGGACAAGATGCCAATTCCAAGTTACTATACCAGCAAAAAATGTCAATTATAGTGAAGGAGAGAGAAAAACCTTCCATGACAATAAACATAGCTTGAAAAGAATACTCTTCCGGAAAAAGAGACCAACCCTTCGCAGACTTACTTGAAGCAATTCAAAGACAGAAGAAAAGAGAAGAGGACAACCACCCCAGCACACCTAGAAGAGCAATAAATAAAAAGCATAACTGCAGAGTTAGAAACCAAACCCAAACCGCAAATGGATAATAATGGGCCAGCAAAATGAAGCACACAAACACCCTGTATGTTCATTCTTACAATAACTAATTAACTGAGAATTCCCCAAATAACAAAAGACATATACTAAGATATAGAATAAAAAACATCAAAATCGATATGATGTCTAAAGAAAAAGACACATTCTTACCTCAAGGCACATGGCCACCACCTTAAAGTGAAGTGATGGAAAACAATATTGAAGTGCAAATGGCCACAAAAAGAAAGCAGGCATTGCTAATTGAATAGTCGGTACAAAATAGACTTCCAAGAAAAGTTAAAAGAAATCACGAAAAGACCTAAAGAAGGCCATTCATTTTCCTTCAAAGGAACAATTCACCAAGACGATTTTCACAATGATGAAATATATTTGCCCCAAACTTCTGGTGCACCAAACTTATAAAGACAATTCTCCGGACCACAAAGTCACATACGAGCTAACCCCCCAGTACTACTCAGAGTTAGAGACTTCATACCCACTGAGTCCTTGGAAGTCAACAGGACCCAAAGGAATAAACAGAGAGACATTCTTGAACTGAACAATATGATACACAAATGGACCTCATAGACCTCTACCAAATATTCCATCTTAATACACAACGAGAATACCACTTCTACTCAGCACCCCACAGAACATTCTCAAAATCTACCACATACTGGGGACACCGAAAAAACCTCTACAAATTGATCAAAGATTGAAAATAATTCTTGCTGCATTATTATCAGACCAATGTGCAATAAAGCTCACAATCAACACAGGACAAGCCCTCCGGCTACAGAAGAACACATGGAGATATCAAACAACAATGCTTGAATAAGTGAATGGGGTCAAGGAAGAGCATAAAGAAAAAAAAAAAATCCTAAAAAAAGAAGACAATGACAATACAACACAACAAAACCTATGGGATAGCCTTAAAAAACGCAGTCCTAAGAGGGAAGTTTAATCAGCCCTGGGTGCCTTACATATAGAAAAACAGAAAGAGCACAAGTGTAATGATCTAACAACTAACAGCTAAAAGCCTTGAGAGGCAACAACAGATGCACCTAAACGCAACAGGACAGGAAAGAAATAACAAAAAACAGAGAGAAAATCAATGTGAAAATAGAAACCAAAGAAGACAAACACAAAAAATCAATGAATCCAAAAGTTGGTTCTTTGAAAGAAATAGAAAAGATAGAGACCTCTAGCCCAGTTAACCAAAAGAAAGACAGGAACAAACTCCCAAATCAATACAATCCTGTGATGAAAGGGAACTATCACATGGACAGGATTTAAAGATCCTGAAAATCATATGGGAATATTAAAAGAAACTATTCTACCAAGTTTGAAACCTAGAAGAAATGGAATGAACGTATCGAATCCGGGGAATCACAAAGCTTGCCAAGAAGAGACAGCAGCTTAAAACAGACCAAAACAAAAAATAAATAAAAAAAATATAGAGGATTAGTAAAAGCCTCCCAACTAAGAAAAAGAGCCAGGCCCAGATGGTTTCACAGCAGAATTATAAACATTTCAAAAAGACCTAACAACCTTATTACTGAAACTGTGTTTAGAATTACAAGTCAGATGGGAATTTCAATTCCTTCTATGAAGCCAGCACCTTCGTCTTTACCAAAACCAGCAAAGAAATCAACTAAAAAGGAGAATTATGACTCCATTTTCCTAATGAATGCACGAGACAAAATCTAAACCAGGAATACGGGCAGAAACACAGACAGACCGCAAATGCAAGAGAAGATCGATCCATCAGTGACCTAAGGGGATGTTCAACGAGGAGAGGCTCAGGGGAGGTGTGCAACATACGTCATTAGCAATCAGAAACATGCAGCCACACTAAGATAAAGGCCAGCAAAGACAAAACCACACCCATCATCTAAATTGATGTGAAAAAGGCCTTGACAAAAATCCAGCATCCCTTCATGCTAAACTCCTAGAAGGTAATTGGATTGGAGGGATTCATACCTCAATATTGTACTAAAGCCATTATACATGGAAACCCACAGCCAATGGGTGAAATGAACGAAACCATTCCCTTTAAAGGTAGAAACTCGGTAAGGCTGCCCCCTGTCACCACTCCTCTTCAATATAGTCTTGAATTGCATTGCTAGGACAATATGACAATAATGGATATTAAAGAGTACTAATTAAGGATAAAGAGGAAGTCAAGTCGTCCCTATTGCTGAAATGATATGTTTACCTTTAAGGGATCTAAAATAAACTGTCCACCAGACAACTCCTAGAGAAACGATTTAAGAGCTTCAGCAAAGTGGCAGGAGTAAGAATTAACCTTGAAAAAATACAATGGCCTTTCTTACACCAAGACAACAACTTGAAGAAAGAATTCAAAGCGACCTTCCCACGTCACATTAGACCATGTCTAAAAAACAATATGAAATACCATGGAACAAATACCTTAAACCAAGGACACCAAAGTCTCTACAACAAAAAAATTTAAACCTTGAAGAAAAGGACAAATTTGAGAAGACATCAAAGATGGAAAAAACCTTACCAAGCTCATGGATGGGGGGAAGAAAATTAACATTTTAAATGTCCATTTACTGAAAACTCTTTGTTATAGATTCAATTTGCATTCCATCAAAATGCACCAAGATTCTCTTCACCTAGAAGAAACAAAAAAGTTCCTTAAATTAATTTGGAAAAACAAAAGACCCCAAATAGCCAACACAATCCCGAGTGAGAAGAGCTATCACAGGAGGGATCTCTAAACGTAATTAAACTATACTACAGGGTATAGTCATAAAAACAGCCTGGTACTCGGCACAAAAGAAACAGACTGTTGACCAATGGAACAAAAAACAAATGAAGCCAAACCTAGCACATACCAATTCTCAGCCATCTCATATTTGACAACGGGGCCAAGAACCACAACTGGAGAAAATGACCAGCATCTTCACAAGTGGTGTTGCAAAACTTGGATCACCCACTTGTAGAAGAATGTAATTAAACCCTACCTCTCACCGTAACAAAAGTAGAATCCCGAGGTGGATCAAAGACCTCAACGTGAAAACCCCAAAACTGCTGAAGGTGGAATAGGAAAAGTTGGCAGCAGACTATAAGACATAGGTTACAGGAAAAGACTTCCTCAATAAACAGTCAGCCTGCACAAGAATTAAGGTGCGAAATTGACACATGGGACCCTCATTAAACCTCAAAATGCTTCTGTAATCAAAGAAAACAATCAAGGAAGCTGAAGAAATCCCAACAGAGTGGGAAAAAAAGAAAACTTAAAACCCCAGAATACTGACAAAGCATTGATTCCATGAATATAAATAACTCAAAAAAAACAAAAGAAAAAGAAACAATGACCCACTCAATAGATGGAGGCAAAGAATCCTGAAAGAGCTTTCTACAAGTGAGGAATTAGAGATGTCTTAGAGAAACACCTAAGAAGTGTTCAACATCACTAATCATTAAGGAAATGCAAATCCAAAAACACTTTAAAGATATCATCTACTCCAAAAGAACTGGCTATGGATCAAGGAAAACAAAAATGATACCAAATGCTGAAGAGGTTGTGGGGAAAGGGAACACTCACCACTGTAGTGGGCATGTTAAAGCTCATCAGCCACTGATGGAAAAGCAGTGTGAGAACCCTTGAAGACTTGGAATGAGCTTGCCACCCGACCCCAGCCATACCCACTCCTGGGCAATGTACCCTCATAGCTCACCCCACCACAGAATAAATGCACAGCCTGTTTAATGCAGCTCTCTTCACAATAGCAAGATGTGGACCAAACCCAAATTGCCCCTCAACTGACGAGTGGATAGAGAAAATGTGGTAACATCTTACCAATGTGATTCCTATGTAGCAGTAAAGAAGATGAAAACACAAAAAAAAAAGCCTTGCAGGAAAATGGCTGGAGCTAGGAATGGCATAATGCTGAGTGAAGTAACACAGTCCCCAGAAAAAACAAACAACGAATGGTATACCTCATCTGTCACAGCTAGTGCCAATTACCAGTTGTAAGCATATTTCTTGTGTGGCCCCCTGAGCTTTTTCCAAAGCAGTGGGCAAATAAGCATATTGGATAACAACAACAAACGAGAAAGGACTGCATCGAAGAACTGACTGAAACAGGTGAAACTTCTGCTCAAAACAGTCAACTCCTCATGGAGAATATTGAGAAGACTAGAAAAGATGAAAAGATGTTTGGCACAGAATGCATGAGCTCTGATGGGGTGGGGGGGAAGGGGGGGGGACACGGGGTCTAGATTTGTATAAAAAAAAAATATAAAAATAGGGCTGGATGAGATCGCCTAGTGGTTTAAGAGACACAACTGGCTCTTGCAGAGGACCCGGTTCGTTCCCTCAGCACACCACACTTAGTGGCTGAGAACCGTCTGAAACTCCAATTCCAGGCGATACTCCAGTATCCAGGGGAATCTGACACCTTCTTCTGATCCTCCACGGACATTGCACGTAACACGGGTGCACAAAACTACATAGCGCAGACAGTCCATTCATTAACACAACATAGAATAAATTAAAAAAAATAAAATGAATAAATAAATAAATAAAAATAAATTTATGTGAAAAAAAATGATATACACGGGCTGGAGAGATGGCTCAGAAGTTAAGGAAGCTGACTGCCTTTGACAAGAGTGCCTGGGTTGATTTCCCAGCACCCCACATGGCGGCTAAAAATCTGTCTTTAAGCCAGGGTGTATGGTGGCACAAGCTTCTAATCCTAGCACTCAGGAGGCAGAAGCAGGCGATTCTTGTGAGTTCCAAGGCCAGCCCTGGTTCTACAAAGAGTAGTTCCAGGCCACCTGGTGGCTATAGGGAGACCCTTGTCCTCAAAAAAATATACATAAATAATATAAATAAATAAATAAATAAATAGTTATGAATAACAAAAAGACACCTATGCTTAGGTGCATCAACCACAAATGGCTTACAGGTCTAAGGAACAAGGAACTAAAGTAAGTAAAAATTAAAGTTCTCTATTGTTAACGCTTAAAGCTCATTTTTTACACTGATTCAGCACCTGATGTAACTCAAAGGCATAAGACAGAGAATGAAGTCTTAGAGTTAAAAGTTAATACTAACTACTCGCTGTGCTGCAAAACTGGTTAATGCTTTAACTGAGTGGCTGTACTATTTATTTTTTTTAACTTTCTTGAATGTCTCAAAAAATGGTTTGTATCATTATTGTATTGTTTTATTATATCTGATATGTTTAATAATAATTTCAGGTGTAATTTTCTGAAAAATAATTTACGGGGAATTTTTCCTCCATTAAACTTAAGCTTGTATAACTTGGATTAGGTCTTAGTGGCTAGAAAAAAAAATAAACATTGGGATCTGAGGGAAGCAGAGAGAATGATGAGAGAAAAGAGGCGAAGAGGAAAAGAGCAGAGAAGAGAGAAAATTGGCAGAGTGGCAAACACGAAAGGCCCTTTGCACAGGAGACAGGAGCAGATAGATGCTTCCTCGCGGTCACAAAAAAAAGAAAATGAAAAAAAAAAAAAAAAAAAAGAACATTCCATCTAGTTTAATGAGTACCTCTGTAGAACATATGTTGGTTGATTGACAGGATTATGCTTACTTGAAAGGCATCCAGGAAGATTTAAATGTGATCGTGGCTTTTCTTCTACCTGAAATGAGCAGCAAATTTCTTTTACTTTTTAGACATTATTTCCCTATGTCTCCTGTTCTCCGTGGTAAAGTAAAATAACCAAAACTCAAACACATAGAGTACCAAAAAATCCACAGGGACAATTAAGATCACTAGACTATCTTTTTAATGTCATAGACAGTTTTTTAAAAGACAAACAACCTACACTTTTTAAAGGCAAAGACTATTAAGGTTGAATAAAAAAAGCTATAATGAAAAAATAGATTGTTTATTGAAATGAACAAAAAATCTTTATAGAATTTATTTGCTCCATATCTTTGAAATAATACATTGGATTCCTAATTATCTCTCTCCTACAAAGCCAGATACATGCAGTCACTCAAAACAGAGACACAGTAAGAGAATAATGAATTACACAAAACACAGTTTCAACATTGTTTACTATTTTGTCAAGGATATTTTTTAATTGTCGGTCATAGAGTGAAATATACATTAACGTACACGTTAAATGTTTATCAATTTTGCATTATTACTTTATTAAAACATTATAGCTTGTAGGAAAATGTAGTTCCTGCGATAAAAATTTCATCACTGTCAAATTATCTTGTTACTTGGGAGTGTGAATTGAGCTTAGAATGTTCAAATTTAGTCTATTTTCTACTGCCCACTAAAAGCATAAACAGGCTCTGTCTTTTACAAATGGTAGAAAAATAACCACAGTGTGTTGTATTCTCCCCAAGATATGAAGAAAGCACACTGAACATGGAAGAAGGCTTTTCTGTCAGTCAAGCATAAGGAACGCATGTTTCATAGTTAATCAGTCTTAGACATAACACAGCCCAGCTGTTGTTTTGCATTTATTGAAACATTCTCTTCTAAATAATTATGTTCATCTTTAAAAAGTAAATTGCTCAAAATTACATTCAGTTTCTATCTCCAACCCAACATATTCTTCTCCAGCAAAAAAGCAAACACATAGTTCAGTGAAACTGAGCTATAACCAGTCTGACATCCTGTTCTGCCATTTCTATGGGATACAGCCACAACATAAGTCATTGCAAAGCAATTCTGGCCTTGTTTACAATGTCTGGTAGAGTTTACAGTTAAAGATACACCCTTAGGTCCAAGCTTCATATGGCTAGCCAGCCATTCACGATTTCCTAATTCATATGACTTTGGAATAATTTTCAAAACAGTCCTACAAGTTGCTAGTTGAAATATAAAACTGAACAAACACTGTGAGCAACCCTTCTTTCCGGGGCTCATTAAGGCTCTGGATGCATTACTATTTGTGCTACAGATGTTTGAGTCTCTTCTGCATTTTGATGTACCTGCCCTTGGAAGCAAGAGCACATTGATTGAAAGAAAACACTCCAAAAGCACTTGGAACTTTGATTCCCGCATGTTTTAAAGCCGTGCATGGCCTAACGTGGTTTCTCTGGGTCTATGTGTCTGCTTATGAATGCATGTGTCTTGTTTCATGGTGATTTTCTAATATGCATAAAACTTTGAAAATGGGTATTTTTCATTTCAGACTGAAACTAAAAAACCTTTTGAAGAATTTTTAAGAGCAAATGATCACCTATGTTACAGGTCTGAAACCAGTCATAAGATTCTTTATCCTACCGTTAAAAAGAAAAGTATCTTTTAACTAAATAGCATAAGCTTAAACCTCCATGGAGATGTACTGTCTATGAAATGCCTTCATTGATGCGCCTTCTTCTTCCCGCTACTCCAGGTCAATCTCCCCCGCGTACAGTGTGATGAGCAGGATGGCTGTGAATCCAGTTAGCATGCCAGCATTCTGAATCATGAAGAAGGTGAAATCCGTTTTTCTTCCAGTTACCTTTTCTCTCAGCATGTCGTTCATCTCTGGAAACTAGAAGATACATAATTAAATAACTGTTGCCATCTTGTGGTGAAACAGGAACTGGTGAGTTTCTGTGTCTGCAGTGATGACTGTTTATTTCAGAGTTTCCGTGTTTTAGTAGAGGTCCTGGATAAGAATATTTAGAACCTTGGGGCATCCACAGAGTAAACGTATTGAAATGGTGTTCGCCTGATCCAGGAAGCAGAATGGGACTGACCTCACTTGAGGCTTCTCTTCCTCATGCTCTTGCCGTCCATTACCACTGTGCTAGAACCTCAAATTCTCATGGGATCAAATCTTCAGTTTCCACCCTTCTGCTCATTTCATTTATACTACATCCCATCCCAGTTTATACTAAGCTTCTCTTTTCATACTTGTTATACTAGGTTTCGGTTTCCATCTCTCACCATACATACTGCATTTTCTTTTCCTTCTAGCACATTCAAAAATACTTATAGTTCATCTATATGACATTTGTATTTTGTTTCCTTTTGTAGTTTTTTTTTTAGAATGTTATACATGGAAAAAAAAGACAACATCGTGAACTTTGCAGGTAAATGGATGGAACTGGAAGATATTATGTTAAGTGAAGTAACACAGTCCCAGAAAAACAAATGATGAATGGTATCCCTCATCTGTGGATGCTAGCGCCAATAACCTAGTTGTAAATATTTCTTGTTGGGAGTGATGCATATTGGAAAGAACAACGACAACACCAACAACGGAGGGGACTGCATCAAAGAACTGACTGAAAGGGTGAATCTGCTGGGGTGGGGAGGTTGGGAGGGGGACACGGGTCTAGATTCGATTTGTAACATAATCTTGTACAAAAATATTTATGTAAAACAAATAAATTAAAAAAAAAGATAAACATCTCTGGGGCTGGAGAGAGGGCCCAGTGGTTAAGGAAACACTGACTGCTCTCGAAGAGACCTGGCGTTCAGTTCCGTACCCACAGGGCAGCGAAAAAATGCCCCCCGAACCTCTCAGCTCAGGGGAGCTGAGGCGTGGCGGCGTACCGTGCGGGGAGCAGGCTAGGGCACAAGGGCATGGGAAAGCCAGGAACGCAAGACGCAGGGGCAACAGTAAAAAAAAAAAGAGAGGAGACAGAGGAGGGGGGGGGGCCACCGGCCCTAGTCCCCGCCAACGCGTGGCAAGCCCCTGCCCGGTGCACAGGGGTTCGGCCCCGGCTGGATGATGGAGTCTTGACCCAGTAATAAATATAAAATGGATATATAGATAGATACTATATATATATAATGCACTGAGTCCATTTAGTGGTGCTCCTGTGTTTACGGCTGACCACTTGGAATTAGAATTACTAGCTCTCCTCTCCGGGAGCTAGTCCCTGGAGGAAACTGATTCTCCCTCTCTCAGCATCCATTAATTGCCTGTAGCTCTTCATTTTGAGGTAGGACCCTGAGAAATTTCCCTAATCCATCTTGGCATGTAAACTGGTTTTGTCCTTATGCAGGCCTTGTTAGGCTGCCATCCTGTGGAGATTTCATGGGTGTAGCTTCTCTGTCATGTCTAGAATGAATATCTAACATCAGGTACCTTGTCCCTCTGGCTTTTACAATGCTGAAGTTGACCTTGAACTTCTGATCCTCCTGCCATGTGCCACCACAGTGGGTTTGTGTAGTGCTGGGAATCAACTCAGGGTCCTATTTCTGCTAGGCATAAGACTTTTCAGTTTACCTAAATTCTAGCCTTGGACCTCAAGGGAGAAATTCCCACAAGGCAGAGACCACACCTGCCTTGCTCACTCCAGGGTTCCAGTTATCAAAACTGGCATTAAAAAAAAAAAAAAACTTGCAAGAAATAGTTGACTGAATAGACTTTTTTGAAGTAACTCTAATTCATTTCCTCAATTGTTCCCTTGCATTTGCTAGATCCTCACAAAATTGTAAGGCTTTTAATAAATTAGGTATCCCTTATGACACTCTCATTACAATGAAACAATTACAGTTCCACATGTTTTAGTGAAAATCTGCCCTTTCTCAGCTGTAACATCCACTGAAAAGGATACATAAGGAGACACGTAAACACCAACATTTAGAAACACATTTCAGTATGGTTTGCTACATATGCTGTGGTGCACTGTATTAAACCATGTTAGAGGTCTCTGCAATCCACAGTGTAGCCAAGGGACTAATGTGGATATTCTGAGCAAGAATATTCTGTTTATAACTGTGAAGTCATAAAATGACAATAATAACTGTATCAAATTATTCATTCCAGTGACATCCTCAAAGAGAGGGGAAAGCCTTACAGGAACCTACAAGAGTATAAGTCAAGTTTTAATCACGACAGGCCAAAAGGAACCCAAGGAAAATAACCCCATTTTGGAAAGTAATTGGCTTCACCTCTCTCCATAAGATCACAGATAAAATGACCAAACTCTATTTTTATTGTTGTCGTTGCAGCTGCTGGGATTAAAGGCATTTGCCACCACACCTGGAAACAACAGGCACTTTGACATTCCTGTCAGTACAAGCTACTTAGTCAATGTGAACTGATGGAATAGGAAAGCTTGTAATAACACAGACACCCTTCACAGACTGTGCAAAGCAGATAGCCTCCCTTTAACTCTTAACTGAGATGCTTTTTCTAAATTTCAAACTGAAACAAAATAAAATATTTGAATATCTTACCATATCTGCCAGAGAAATGTAGAGAAACATGCCTCCAGCAAGCGCAAATATAATATTTGGAGCAAAATTATTGCCCACCAAAATGCCAAAAGCTAGCCCAACATAGCAGGAACACGCAGAAAGGAAGTTGAATAACAATGCTTGTCGAGTGCTCATCCCTGCATTGAGCAAGATCACAAAGTCCCCTAGAAGAAGAGAACATCAAATGAGTTGTGCTTTCTTCTATTTAGGAATGAGATCAAAGATCAGCATCAATGTCCAACAAGGGCTCATTCATTTCAGTGTATCAGCAGGATTTGCTGAGAGCAAAGTTAAACCAGCTCCTCCCCATGTCCACAGTCCCTCACCTAACTCATGAGGAAATTCCTCGCACAAGATCGCGATGGAAGTGCTAAGTCCCTGAAGGTGAGACAAAGTACAGGATGCCCCAATCGCCAGGCCATCTATGAAATTGTGGAGGGCATCACAGAGTGTAATCATCCAGGCAATTGTCCCTATCTCTGACAGTTTGGGCCCCTTCAAACAGGTACATGAACTTGGCTCCGTTTTTCCATCCTGCAAAATAGCAGAAGAAAATCAATCAACATGATAACCAACATTTCTTCAAAGTTCAAAAAATATAGAGAAATAGAAGATGGATTATGTGTTGGGGGAGACAAATTGTTTCAAATAAAAGTCTCTAGGAGTGTTTGGGAAATTCTAACAATACAGAACTGAGAAAAGAAAGCTTACAGCAGGGAGAGAAGAAATGAATCACTTGACACACATTAAGCAAGCCACTTACAGATATTTTAAGTTAGTCTCCCCTTAAATCAATCCTCTGACTTGTATGAATAAATTCCTACAACTGCCTTCCTACAACATAGCACATATTAACCTCAGAATTTGATCTATTCACATACTTTAAAGTTATTCAAAGACTAAATTGAAAGTCATCCCATATTACAATTTAAATGTGGAATCAATAATTAAAGCACAATGACATCAAGGAACATTTATTCCAATTTCTCCTCTCCCACCATGTGACCATCAGAAAATCATCCTCTCAGTTTCTTCCACTGTGAAATGAAGTGTATGTGCAATAATTCATCTCCTCTGAAGCAACTTACCAAGCTTCCACTCTACTCCAGTGAACATGGTCCCTACTGTCCCTAGATCTCAGTTATTCTCCTAAAAAAAAATTATGAGGCATGATGGGTACAGACTTGCCTTTGCACTGACACATTCAATTTTGAAATACCAATAAAAATAGGAAATCCCATGATGGTCCAGGCATGGCAGCACTTGCTTTTAACCCCAGGAGGCAGAGGCAGGTCAATCTCTGTGAGATGGAGGCCAGGCTGATCCACACAGGGAGCTCTAGACCAGCTAGAATGACAGGGAGATGGCATCTCGGGGAAAAAAAAAGTCCTATAATGGACCCTGTATGGGAATTTTACATTTTATAAAATTGACAAATTTTATAAAATCAGATGATAATCATCAGCTAATCATGTACAGAAGTTGTAGAGGATAATACAATAAATGGGCCTGTCAGTAGGAACACGTTTAAAGTTACCTGGAGGACATTTTATTCTGATTCTTCTCCCCACTTCTACCTGAGTATGTACTCAACAGAGTTGTTGAGCAACTGCAAGTTGTAAAATGCCATACAGAATGCTATGGGGAAAATGTGAAAGTGGAAAGCAATGCATCTACCTGCATTAAACAAATAGGACATAAATTCTATGGCTGAACTTTTCAAAGCTGTGCAATATACCCAGTAGAGCAGAGCTCTTTCAGAACAACTGTTTACAAGGTTAAACACTTACTCCAACAATTGCTGCTTTGCTCAGAACATCTGAAGACCAACACTTTCCAAACTGACTAGAATACATCTTTTCACCATTCCCCCTAATGGAAATCTGCATCTTTGAGGAATACATTTTATTTAGATATACAGTCAAAATAATCTAGAGTGCATAAGTTATTAAATTACTATGAGGGGCTTGGTTAGTAGCTGTCCATCTTGCTATCGTCATGGTTGATATAGTTGTAGTAAAATTAATAACAGACAAGAAAATGGCATTTATTGGGTACTGAGCCCTGTTTTAAGCACTTCAGACATGCCTTTCTCTTCCAAGAGGTAAGACAAACTATTATCATTATTTTAGACTTGAAGAAATTAAATTACAGAAATATTAGTGAACTTACACTGTGGGAAAAATGAAGTAAATGGGCTCCTTTGATGTCTGATTACCACTGCAGCCTAATGAGGTAAATGGGTTCTTGTTTGTAACAGGACCGGAAAGCAATTCAAACGGAGACCTCTTCCCCATCCCAGAACCTCTTCCAAGTACTGAAACCAAGCTGGGATAAGCCTATAATCTCCTTTACTTTAAAAAGCAAATTTCACCTGAACAAAGAAATTCCACTTACTCTTTTTTTATTTTTAAGATGTATTTAGCCGGGTGTGGTGGCGCACGCCTTTAATCCTAGCACTTGGGAGGCAGAGGCAGGTGGATCTTTGTGAGTTCAAGGCCAGCCTGGTCTACAGAGTGAGTTCCAGGACAGCTGGGGCTATAGGGAGACCCTGTCTCGAAAAGACCAAAAAAAAAAAAAAAAAAAAAAAAAAAAAAAAAAAGATGTATTTAATATTTTTTATATGTGTGAATGTATCACCTGCATGTTTGTAAGTGCACCCGTGTGGTATGTTGCAATGCCGCCAAAGGTCAGAAGAGGTCATCAGATCCCCAGGAACTGAAGATATGGACAGTTGTTAGCAGCCATGTGGGTTCTGGGAATCCAACCCTGTCCTCTGCAAAAGTAGCCAGTGCTCTTAACCTCTGAGCCATCTCTCCAGTTCCTTCGCCTTCTCTTTAAACTCAGCCTTTTTTATTTTATAGCTGCACTCTAAATGCACAACATAATAAATGATTAAGACATGGTGAAAATTCCATGAAGCAGGAAGCCACTGACTGCAGAAGGGGCCACAGATGTGGGCATGAAGAAAGCCTCGGAGACAGTGACCTGGTCTTTGCAAAACCTACCACCAAACTACACTTAATAAGACAATTTTAAATCATAGCCATTGTTTCACTTTCCAACTTGGCTTACATATTCACATATTTATAATTTCCTTGTTTACTTGTGATGATATTAGATAGTCCAGAACTTACCAGTACTTGACTATCTAATATTATAGGTGGTGTGGACAGTCTTCCAAAAGAAGGACTAACTCCAGACATCAAACACCTCCCCAAGACTGTGAATTTAACTATGATTTTTCTGAAGGTAAAAAGAGAAGCCAAGGATCCAGAAACCCCTCCCCACCAGCCAGCTCGCCTTGGCAGTATAAGTGGGAGGGGCTAAAGGCATACAGGCAAGGGATGCAAGGGGCCAGGGGCAGGTCTCCCCCTCCAACACCATCTTGTGTGGAGGTGGCAGGAGTCCTGGGAGAGTGCCAAAAATCCTGTAAGTGACCTCCTTGCCATTCCCTCTGTGTGCAAGCCCATTAAACTCCCTAGCATCTTCTAAACTAGTTTTGGAGAGTCTTTCCTGGCTTTGTCTTTGGGACCACGGTAGTGGGTGGCAGGGTGCCTTGTGCATGAGTTTCTCCCAGGAACGAAATTTCTGAGCTCAGATGTGTCATATCCAAAGTCTGTATACAAACCCCCTCAAATCTACAATTAATAATGTTTCAGGCATGATCCTTTTACCTCCGAGCAGACTACATTGGTTTTATTTATTAGCCTTTACCACTATGAGCTTAGGTTTCAAATTATATTGTTGAGAAAGTTGAGTTATACATTTTAATAGTTTGTGACAAACCAAAGTAAGCAGATAGGCATGCACTTGCAGAGTTCTTTAACTTCTTTTATAACCACTAAGCAGAGGGCAGCGAAGCTTTGCTAAATAAGCTAGTGGGTATTCCTTTCTTCACTTTTCTCTTTCAGTTTTTGCTTGCTGCTGTTGTTGGTATTAGTTTGCTTGTTCCCTCGCTTGATTTTACTCTTAACGATGATATTTCTATTTTCCCCTCAGCCAGAAAAAGGCTGAGGCCTAGATAAAAAGACCATGAGTGAGTTCTGAGGTTCTGACCAGATGGATTCTGTGAGCCTTAGCAAGGCTCTTAACACCTCCCATTTTACCAATTAATGCAAATGAAGTCCAAGTGTAGAGTAATCAGAATGAGGGGAGGAGGAAGAGTTATAACAACAGATGGAAGACTAGGTAGAGCCAATGCAAGAAGAGGCGACAACAAGCAAGAGAGAAAAGTAGTTTGAAAACTTGAAATGGAGATAGCGAGAATTTCCCCAGGAACATTTTCAGCAAGGTAGGGTTAGTGAAAAGGGAAAAGGAGGCCTGAGGGAGGAAGCAGGTAAGGAGAGAAGGAGGAACACGATAGAGAGGAAAAGCAAAGGGGGGGGGGAGATGGGAGGAGACGGAAACAGGAAGAAGTCAAAAAGGAGATCAAAGGGGAAACGGAGAAGATGGGGAAGATGGGGAAGAAGAAAGGACTTTCGAAGGGGGAGGGGAGCAAATCCAAAGACATGTATTGGCTCTGCCTCAGCAGCCACTGTTCACGTAAATGCAGTGCACCTCTGCCATCAAACACTGTGACCAGTAGCATATATGAGGAATACTCCTATTTTTCACATGTAAAATTGTCCAAAACATTAATAAAATCAATATAAAAAAAAACAACAATAAAACAACTTGCCTAGTAGACACCTTTTTCATAAAAATAATGTAAAATTCATGATGCTGTAATTACAAATATATTTGGAAAATATATAAGAAAATTCTCACCATGGCTCTCCCTGATAAAGAATAATGTAGATGACATTTGGGGAGAAGGGGGGCTCTCATTCTATGGCTTTTCTAGGTATTTTTTGCACTCAGTATATATTTAATATTCAGATAAATAACACAGCACAGCTATGATTGGGGTGTGGATTTGGGTGAGAAATAGCAAAAAGGAAAAGTAGACCTGTGAGAACTTCGAAGTTGTCATTGATAAAATGAAGTGTGAGCAGGCTGCCAGCCTGTCCCTCTAACGAAGCCTTTCTGCTTCCTAGCTCCACCCCGCAGCACAGGCAGCCAGACCTCTCCATGCACGGAGAGGCAACATGAGCCAGGATTCACAGCGTGATTTTACGGCTTACTGTCTCTGTGCTTTATTGTTAAAAGGCAAAAGCAAACAAGTATTTCAGAGAAAAGTCAAATTCTGTTTTCCCATGCTGAAAAATAATTTGCAGAAGGAATTCTGGTACAAAGCCAAAAATGAAAGCAGCAGCCTACTGAAGAGCACAGGCGGCAAAATGAAGAGCAGAAAATAAAACTATGAAAACAGACACACAAAATGTCCCGACCCCTAGATGAGGGTGCTGCAGGCTATCCATGGCTGCTGGGATAGTCAGTCTTTCTCAGCGACCAGCCCCCAGTATGTTAACTAATCCCAAGTGGTCAGCACAAGCACATGTGAGCAACACTACAGGGATCAGTAGGCTGTGTGTGTGTGTGTGTGTGTGTGTGTGTGTGTGTGTGTGTGTGAGAGAGAGAGAGAGAGAGAGAGAGCAAAAAATATAAATTTAAGAGAGAGGGGTAGATGCAGAAGAAGTTGAGAGGGGAGAGGGAGGAGTGGAAATGATGTAAATAAAGCACACATATATGAAATTCTCAAAAAAATAGAAAACATTAAACACATGCCCTTAAAATATGAATTAATGTAACATAAGCAAGAATAATAAAATTCAGTTATGACAGATTTCAGCTTTAAAGAGACATGTGATTTAAGGTAACATAGTATGAGACCGCAGCCTGCTCACTAATTAAAGGGCATAAAAGCCTTGCCTTCGAGGAACCTGACCTTGAGTCAGCAGCTCCCTGCCCTTGGAAAACAACTTTAATTTCTGAGCTTCAGATTCTTTACCTGTAGAATGGAAAAACTATGACTTCTAACTTCATAAGGTTATTGTGATGATTAAATAAAATGCTGTTTATAAACTTCTAAATGCTCCATGAAAAATCTTTGTTACTTTACACAAAATGCAGATAAGACCATCATTACAAGGAGGCAAAACTAAGACTATCTACAAGTTTTGAAGACAAAAGATTTATTATGCATGATTCCTTGAAGATATTCAAAAGCCTACTGCCCAGCTTGCCAGAGGAAAAAATAAAAATAAAAAAGAAAGAAAAGAGACTCAGAAAAAAAAAAAAATGTGTGGGTGCAGAGAATTGTCAAAAAGAGAAAAGGAAAAAGCTATTAAGGCTGCATGAGCTTGGACCCAATTATGTTCTTGAAGAAACCACTGGGAAAGCTGAAGGTATATGAAAGCACAAGGAGATTAATTAGCCAGAAGGGAAAAACTCAATGTGAAAAGTGCGGAATCTTCTCAGGGCCCCAGCAGGGGCACTTGTTCCCTTCCCTTCCTTCTGTTTGGCTATCAGACTTTCACAATGCTCTCTAAGAAACTGGTCTCAACTGGGAGAAGGAAAAGAGTGAAGCTTTGCTAGCACCAAAAGACCAACTTGTCCCTAGAAAGAGATCTCACCTAGTTTTAAAAACTTACCAGACCATCTCGAAAGGAGACGAGAGCCAAGACAAGAGCAGGCAATGTGCAAGACTCACGCCTTCACTGCAGCTGCATGGTCACGAACCTGTCACCAGAGCTATGCAGTCAGGCACACCTCTCATCCTCTACTTAAGCTTAAATCTTAGGGAGTCGTTGGATCTGTTTGTTCCTTTTCCTAATGTGGCCACACTGAATAAATCTCCTTCCCCTACTTTGCACTATTCCCTCTCTGTTTAATTGGCCTACGAAGAACTAGCATATGGAGAACCTTCAGCACGCCCAGCTTAGGAGGGCTGCCAGAGCCCAGGCTCTGACCCTAACAACTCTGGTAACAATCTGAGCTCCTAAATTAGTATGAAGAAGACAATTGACTGGGTCAGGGAGGAAACGTGTAAAGGAACAATATCTTTCATGTGCCCAGTTTACAAAGTAATTCCACCATTAATTTCTACATCTTTTTGTGTTCTGGGCCCTTATCCATTCATTTCCATTTCCATACTTAGAATTTTTGAAAACCTCAATGAACATCACCATTTTGGGGAATCTGATTCCTATGGCCACTTCTTGGCCGATAATTCCCAAAATGGGAATGATGGCACACTCAATTTAGGAAAACCGTTAGAGGGATATTAGAACCTCAAACAGGAAAGGAGAGTTGTCCTAAGAGGAGTGAAGGAACACAGACAGGACAGATGGGAATTTCAAAGATGCAGAAAATTACAACCTAAGAATATAAGCAACTTGCTCAAAAATCACACAGATACTGGGGTTCGACTGCTTAATAATTCATCAAGAATGTATTTTACAGCAGGCAGGAACTGTGCTAAGAAGTGAGAACAAAAATATAAATAAGAGTCCCCACTGTGCTAGAATTCACAGAGAATTCAAGACTTACACTACAGATGTGATAAATAGCTCCACTTCCTCTCCTCTCCCTCCCTCCCTCCCTCCCTTCTTCCCTCCTTCCTTCCTTTTCTCCAAGACCTAAAATGTGTTTTTGGTCTCCCACTAGGGAATCCTCACAGGAGGTCAGGAGGAAGAAGGAAGAGAGGTGATCTCAGGGCTTTGTCCACATCTCCCCACCCCACTCCTATAAAGACTGCCGCCAACTCAGACTGTCTGCGTTCCTCTGCTTCCTCAGAACAACTCTCCTTCCTGTTCAAGGTTCTAACATTCCTCATCAAATTTTCCTAATTTGACTGTGCCATCATTTCCTGCTGGGAATCATTGACCAGGAAGTGGCCATAGGAATCAGATTCCCCAAAATGGGGATGTTCATTGAGGTTTTCAAAAACTCCAAATAGAGAGGAAATGGAAATGAATGGACAGGGACCCCGAACACAAACCATCGCTGCCAAGACCAGGCTTTCCTGCTTCTTAGACCTTATGACTTAGCAGAATCGATGAAGTCAGAGAAGACCGTGGCATTCAGAGATGCTAAAAGGGATCATCTAGCAATCATTGATCAGGTAATCACTATGCAAACCCTTCAGATTTTGGAGTAAAGCCATTTGCCCTTTAACATTGTGTCCCCCCACCAAACACAACTGTTTATCCATGGGTGCTTATAGAAACTGATCTCAGGCCATGGAAAACCAATGAATATAGGGTCATGTAGAGCTGTATATTATCTGATCCAGCAAAGCATGAAACTTGATGCTCACATCAGCATTCCATTACTAATTGTACATCTAAGAATATGCCCACACTGGTCTTGAAGACACAGGTGAATTGCAATAGCAGGTGATGCAGTCTCCTGGACCTAATCCTAAGGCTCTATCATTTTCCCCTCAAACAACAATAAGGCTTCCAACAGCCAGCTCATTGCAAACTTAACCACAATGACCTTAAGTCACAGTGAATAAAAGGAAATCCTTCAAGTGAGCAGAACTTTGAGTAAAAAAAAAAAAAATCTAAATTTTGCTTCTTGCAGAAGAAATGGACTGAAGTGTAGAGTTACTTTAACTTGAGATGGGCCAGAAACTTTCAAAAGGCAAAATTGAGAAACTGATAGCAAATATATCTGCTAAGAAATATTAAGGAATGGCCTCTTAATAAACCCAGCATGTGAAGTTAATTCTTTTTCACTAAATCCCATAAGAAGAGATGACAGAAAATAGCCTCAGTAATAAAGTGAACAAGAAATCTTATTACATATGCCAGTCTGTGTATTTCTTTTTTATTTTTTCAATTCTTTTATGTGTATGAGTGTATAGCTTCCATGTAGGTAAATGAACCCTAGTTGGGCGGTGCCCATAGAAATCAGAAGAGGGTGTTTAATTCTCTGGAACCGGAGCTAAAGATGGTTATTGGCCACCATGTGGGTCCTAGGAATTGAACCTGGGTCCTCTGCAAGAGTAGCCAGTGCTCTAACTACTAAGCAATCTCTCCAGCCCTTTATTTTTTTATTTTATATATATGTGCATCTTTACCTGCATGTATGTGAGTGCAATACCTCTATTCAGTACTTGCAGAGGCCAAACATGACATCAGATACTCTGGAACTGGAGTTACAGGTTGTTAATCTCCGTGTAGGTGCTGGTAACTGAACCCAAGTCCTCTGTAAGAGTACCCAGCACTCTTAACCACTAAGCCATGTCTTCAGCATCCCACTGTGTATCTTTCAATAATCATCCTGATATTTGCTTAATGGTCCACCCAATGGGTCCATTTAAAATGTCAGAATAGTGTGGAGGAAGTCTGTACATGGCTTTAGCATTCTCTCCCTCTGTTGATGTGATCTGCCTCTTTGGTGCTAAAGAAAATCCCAACTTGTTGAAAGATGAGCCCCTCCACCCCCAAAAGATATCATTGCCCAAGGGTAAGATGGCCCAGATGGATAATGGCATTGAATCCCTATCAATGTCAGGAGATGCCTATTCAACTCACAAAGACCGACCTATCTGATATATGCCTTCCTTTCTTCAAGATGCAAGTAGCATCTTTCATGGGTTTGCAGTTTGCCAAGGTCTCCTGAAAAACAAAACCCTAAAAGACCCCTGAGGAGAAGATCCTCAACTGACCTCAACAAAACAAAACCTTGGTTAATCTGGGCTATCTGTATGGCCTTAAGCATCCAGAAGGAAAGTACAACCAAAAATAAATAATCAGTAAGACCGGAGAAACTGTAATGCAGACACAAAACTTGAGATCTTAGTAAAAAGACAAAAAAGAAAAAAAGAGAGCACCGTTGTTTGGCTTGTCTTCAATTCTTACAGGCAGGCGCATATGCTCTGTGGATGCCACTGCTTTTGGCACTCCTCAAAGACATGAGATACAGCTTTTTTACTTTTTAGCCTTCCAATGTGGACTGAGGACTGCTGAGATACTCAGCTTGTGAACTAAGCAGCTAATGGGAATTCAGCTTCCTCAGAATATGGACTGCCATTGTTGGATTACCTCGGCAGTATCATGGAGGCCAATGCAGGGAGATCAAGACAGGACGAGTGCTTCCTGGACTTCATTTGGAGACACAATATTTAAAGCAGAAGCACGTCTGTGCTGGATAGCTTTAGTGTCAACTTGACACACTTGGGTTGAGGGAGACTCAGTTGGGGAATTGGCTCCATTGGACTGGCCTATGGCCATGTCTGTGGAGTATTGTCTTGATTGTTGGGCAATCTGTGAGGGCCCAGCCCACTATGGGTGGTGCCACCTCTGGGCAGGTTGTTGTGTACCCTATAAGAGGGCAGGCTGGGCATGGGCTAGGGGAGCAAGCCAGTGAACAGCATTCCTCCATGGCCTGTGCTTCAGCTCCTGCCTCCAGGTTCCTGCCCTGAGTTCCTGCCTTGGGCTCCCTGAGTGATGAACTGTGACCCAGGAGATGTAGGCTGAATAAACCCTTTCCTCCCCAAGTTAGTGTCGGTCAGAGTGTTTTGTCACAGCAATGGAAGACAAACTAGAACAACATCAGTAAGGGTTTCCTTCTGCATAAGGTTTTTTGTAGTGTAATGTCTTTAATCATAGTCTACCATCAAATATTTTAGGAGTATCTTTAATGTTTAGATAGTATATTAGCAGCATGCAATAATTACATCATAAGTTCTCAAGCAGAGGCAGTCTATTGCAGGGACCTTCTTTGCTGCCAGTTATCATAGGCTGTTTAAAGTTAGAAAACTGAATAGCAGCACTGAATACTGTATAAATGCACTTTGCTCAGTAATACTTGAGTTGCTGCAATATTAGATTATCCATTGGGTTATTACAGAAAATCCTTAACTGTAATTGATGGTTGTTTCCATAATAGTATATTGCCTGTATTTCTGCTTCTAGTAATGGGCTTTATGTGCTAGATTTCAATATCCTTGGGCCTGGACAAGTGCACAAGCTTTTTTAAAAAGAAACATGGTTTACTTGCACAAAACTGATCAGATGTGAGAGATCATTAATGTCCTTGAAGTGGTTTTTGTGGGTGTGAAACAAATGATGAGAATTTGAATTGTTCCCTTATTATAGTATTGTAATTAAGTCTACCTAATTTATCAAATCATATTCATGCCCTGACTTTATATACTTGTATCTATCAATAAGCATTGTGATAGTTTAAAAAAAAAAAACTACCTCTACACCATTTTTTATCAAAGAAGTGGTAAACTGTGCTCAGTGCATAGAATGTATAGATCATACACCCCTTGCTCCCTCAGAGAAGTAGCCAAATAGAAATATGGATGCCCTGGTGAAAGCTCAGCCACAGTGCAAGCCGGAGGATAAGCAAGATCAGTATTCTGTGCTCAAACTGTGGATATGCCTCCCCAGCAGCCAGGCTCATGGCACTCTACAGCCCAGAATGCACAGCTCCAGGAATATCTCTAGGTGTGCTAGAGCCTAGTTTCTTAGACTGTGAGTCATGCATGACCTTCTATGGGGATCACATGACTGAATGTGGGGAGGGGAGTTTCACAAAAAATTACCAACAGTAAAAAATTTCTGAATACTCAAGGACCAAAAATTAGCTCAAAATAAAGTGTGTAATAAATCTAGTATTTTTGCAGTGTCTTTCTGTGTGGTCTCATGCAACTTCACTGCAGCCTTGGCGCTGGACACATGTGCACTTTGCACCATGCATCTGACACACCATGCCACATCTATGAACACCACTTTAAACGCCTCACCTTAGGCTAAAGACCTCTGGCTATTTTGAATTGAGGTTATTATACTCTACACACAAAATGTTCTGCTCTCACAGAAACACAACCATTAAATTATGGAAAACTAAGATTTTAATACTTTCCTACATCATTCCTCAATTCAAATGTGTTCAAGTGTTTGATTTTTAAAATTGCTATTTGACTTGCTGACTTTATTTTTCATTAAAAAATCATTTGTTGAATTTTGGGTTGGGATTAGGATAGAATTTCCAAGAATTTCTGAAATAGCCCTGAACACATTTCTGCCATTTCATATTATGTATTTATGTGAAGTAATTGTTCTCAGCACTGAGTCATAAAAATCAAAATATCAATTCTTTCTGAAAGATGTTAAAGATACCCCATGTCCTGAAGTATCCAGTGTTAAGCCCAGATTTCATTCTTGATGTGAAAATAACCAAGCAAATTTATTTCAATCATAAGCAAACTTGCTTTTGTCTCTAATAAGTGGTAAAATTATATTAATTCATCCCAAAGATGTTTTAAAATAAATTTCTTGGGGCTGGAGAGATGGCCTAGCGGTTAAGAGCACCGACCGCTCTTGCAGAGGACCCGGGTTCGATCCCCAGCACCCACATGGCGGCCGAGAGCCGTCTGAAACTCCAATTCCAGGAGAACTCCAGTTCCAGGGGAGTCCGACACCCTCTTCTGACCTCCGCGGCGTTGCACGTCACGGGTGCACAGACTTGCATGCAGACAATACATTCATACACATATGGAAATAAATAAAATTAAAAAAAATAAAAAATAAAAATAAATAAATATATTTCTTTATGATTTATTATCAGTAAATGTTTGGTTTGTATTTTATAAAACTATATCCCAGAGTCTCATAAATATCCCGATATACAGAATGCACATCTTCAATTCTAGGTGTAGGTGAGGTAGCCAATCTGGCAGTTACAATTTGAAGAATTCTTATTTCCTGTCCCCAAGATCTTGAACTTGGTGAGTTTAAAGGGCTTAATGCCCAAGAGAGTCATGCTTCTACCAGGAAACACAACACAGTCACTTTCTGGTCTTTGGAAAGAGTCTAACCCTCATAATCTGCAGTTGTTAATGCCCCCAACCAACAGGTAGATGGGGAAGTCAATATAGTAGTCACCAGGGGGAAGTGATGTCCTATGGCAACCTAAACAGTGGTCCTCAGAACACAGGCAACTTGGAGAGACTGCTCTTACTAATCCCTTGACCAACAAACTGGAAAAGGCCTCAGCCAGATGCGGTGATGCCAGACAGTAAGGCAAACAGGAGGCACACTGGAGGGGGAAGCAATAGCTGCCATCCTACAATCATACCCAGCTACAAAAGCAGAGAGACAGTTAGAATTAATGCTCCTGAACTGTCTCTTATTTCCCTCTCCCCTTCCCAGAGCATCTTCTAAGAATACTGGTGATAGCCAACAGATCATTTGAAAACTACAGTGTTCTTTACATGATACCACACAGGGATGCTACTGTACTCAAAGAGGTTCTGTCTATCCTCTGTGTTGAGGACATGCATTTTTCAAGCACATAAAAAAGAAGAGTAGAGGCCTCTGGGGGAACAGGGCATAGAATATTAGTGTTAGGTCTGGTCCTCCCAGCATTCCAAGGGCACACAGATTGCCCACTCCTCCCAGAAGCTGTGAGTCAATGATCTCACTTCCTGTTTACCTGATGTCCTGCCTAGGACATTTGAAAGGGTCTGCCCCAGGCACCATTTTTGCTGCTGGCTGCCACACTCCAACAGCATGCTGCCCAGACCTGGCTATGTCTGAAAACAATTCCCGGAGTGACCTAAGCCTGCTGTTTGTCTTTCTCTTATTTGGGGTTTATGCCTGCATAATTCTATGCATATATAATATTTGTATTTCATAGGGAAGTGGTCCTTCCTCAATTCACTGTCACCAGAGAATGACATCACATGTCAAGGAGGAAATTCTGCTGTAACACACACAGCCAAGTATGCTTCAAATGCACAAAGTTAGGAAAGTCTCAAGCTCTTCTCTAATGAAAATAACCCACAATGAGAAAGTAACAACTTGCAAAAACCTTTTAAATTGCTTTCAGTTTCTCCAGTTCTTCTGTGGAATATAAGTAAAGTTGTTTTGGTCTTTAAGAGTTGAAATAATTGAGCTGAAATAATTGTCATTCATTTTCAACTTGGGACCACAGCACTTTACTACGTTGAAAAAATAATAATTTAGGAGAAATCTGAGAGGTTTTCAATAAATCTACTATTTGCCAATTGAATTTAAACTATATACTAATTAAATATTTACAGTTATTCTAATGGACTATTTACAGCACTTTGAATGGTTGCCTACTGGGGCTACAGATGCAAATGGCATTAATGCTGGAACATTCAGGAAGCAGGGTATCATTTACACTAAGAAGTCTGCATCATGTACTCTCCAGCCTACACAACTCTCATGGCGACTGAAGAATCTTAAAGAAACACCATAAATTGGGTAAGTTTTAATATAACATCGAGAAATCAGTTGCTAGGATCCTGAAAAGTACTATTCCCAAAATACAGGAATATCTCCACTGCTAAGCATGAAGACTTCCAGTACAACTCAGATGAGGAAAGATGGGGGCGGGGTGCTCAGAGAAATGGACCCAGCCCTGCAAATGCCTGTTGTGTACACAGCATTTGCCATGAATTATGTCAAAGTGAACTAAAATATAGAGGATCTACCCAATGCAATACAAATGATTGATTGGTTGGCCCTGCAAAAAAAAACAAAAACTGTCCATTGGCAGAGGAGATTAGAAACACAAGCCTCTTAGGGCAAGAGGCTTGGGGAAAGTGATAAGCGGCAAGGAATGACAGATGGGAAGAGGCCGAGAGCCAGAAGTAACTGCAGCCACCGTGACAGAACAAGCAATTAGGACCAAAGTGGGGTGTTAGGAAACAGGCAGACTGCCAGCCGAGAAGTCAGCAGCACTGAGGCGGAATAAAAGGCCATTCTCTGCGAGGGGTTCCGAGAAACTTGTCTCTATTGCAATAGTCAGAAAAATGGGAAATCTGTACCCTGTAAGTGGTGAGAGTAAGAGCTGGGAGCCATATAGGAAAACGGTCTCCATGCCACTCCAAAGATTTTCAGGAAACTCTTTATAGTAAGGAATTTAACATGAAAGGTACAGAATATACACTGGGCACACAGCAGTAATAGCGACAGTATTGTTAATAATATGCTCATATACATGTTCCCTCAGGATTCCAGCAATGTTCCAACACAGAGTTTACTCTTCACAACAATCTTAGGGACTTCTTATTCCCATTTTACAAATGAAGAAATAGGAATGGTTTATATGACTGTCTTCCAGCAGACAGATGCCATCTCCCTAAGATCATCACAACTGGAATTAACTGTTGACCCACACGAAAGGACTGCAGGGAGAGAATGGGACCCTCACCTGAGCCACACCGCCCAATCAGTGATAAGCAATTCAGCCTTAGTTACACGTGACCTGGAGAGAGGGGCTAGAGTATAGAGGATAAGAAAGACCATGGGAGGGTCTCTCATGGGAAGCTATCATTCATGCTTGGGTGAAGACTTTGGGGCGCAGCAATAGGGATGAGCACTCACACTGCTGTAAGCAAACCCTCTGTAAGTAAGCTCAAACTCTGGTTTCCCAGAGTGCATTTTAGTGGAATCTTGCTGGTTTGTCATTGAGGCCAAGGGAGGACAGGGTGGGTGTCATTTACATCCTGCCCTTACCTTTCAGCAAAAGATGGAGGGGTCAAAGAAGATGATAGTGTCACACCGCCAGACAGGAGCTGAGGAAGGATCTGAAGCCCTGTGCCAAGCAAGCCTGTGATCTCCAGGAAAGCTGGGGCTTCATTTTCTGCTGTTTCCTTCTGTCCAGCCAGTATCTAGTACTATAGAAATTCCATGGACATTTGTTGACTGAATAAATAAAGGTGTGGTCATAGAAAAGACACATTTTCTCTCAGAACATGGTCAGAAATTGCTGTCCCAAGAACTATCAACTCGAATCCTTCCAAAGAGGAAACATATGGACATTTACACACAATGTGGAAAGAATGGACAGGAAAGGTTCCTTATTCAATTTTATTTCAATTTCTTTATATAACACAGGACTCAAAAAGCACAGGGGTGCCTTGTCATTTGTTTGCAAATTCTTTATCATCAAAAGTTGTGGGACCAGATCCAACACTCTTGAAAGGCAAGGATTTTTTTTTTAATTTTTTAATTTCAAACACTCAAACAGCAGGCACTCCCACTACTTTTTATTTATTTATTTATTTATTTATTTATTTATTTATTTATTTATTGCAGGGCCAGCCAATCAGCCATTTGCATTATGTTGAGTAGGGTCCTCTTTATTTCAGTTCTTCCTGATATAATTTACATCAAGAGATTTCAGTTTTTCACATGAGGTATTTCTGAGGTCGGGGTTTATTACATTAGGAATGAATTGCTTTATTGCCATTTCCTGGCCTCTGTCCTGGGCATTGCCAGTTATTCATGCACCTCTGTCCAATAGAACTTGTTCAGCTGATCTTATGAGGACTTCTAAGTTCTCTTAACACTTTAGACATACTTAAAGTAATACTACCCATCACGGTGGGAAAAGCACCATCGCTGAGTGGTTCTGTTGTTTATGAAGAGCATGAACGGGAAGCTCCAGTTATCTTCTTGATTTTGACTTATTTAAAACAAGTAGTTTGGAGCCAAATTCCTGCTTAGAATACCAATAGTCTTTCAAGCACTAGAATACAGTAATGCTTGCTTTGAAGAGTTTCCATCTAGATTTTTCTCTAATGTCTTTGTATAGCAGCATCCAGTGTGCCTTATCTCCTCAGATCATCTTTGTATTCCTATAACCCATTCAATCACTTCTTACTTAGTGACCTCTTGCTGGATATTTCCTTAGTAATAATGGTCTTCTCCAGAGTCTTTGCAGGGATAGCTCCTTCTCAAAAGTGAGACTGGAGTTTCAGTGTGTTCTCTTTAAAGAGATCCTCCTAACCACCCAAACCAGAGAGGTGACCTGTACATTACCTCATCACATTCTAATTCCCTGCACAACCTTGCAGCCCTATGATGCTGGGCTGTGCATCCCACCATCCCACTATGAGCACAAACATTTTCAGGCTAGTCATCTCTTTGCTCCAGTATCTCCAGGGTGTAGAGCAGAGTTTGCTAGGAGGTGGTCACTTGATAGGTGAGTTACAAAATGGTCTGAAGAGCACTTTCTGTGCTTTCACATAGCTTTGGTGATTTAACACATGAACCATAAAATGCTTCTACAGAGTAGCTTTATATAGTCTGGAAGCTCAATTTAAGATTGTTGCTTTCAAGTAAAAGTTACAAGATTATGAAACTTGAGCCAAAGCTACAAACACTATATAAAATACACAGAAAATGGGAACCATTTCTGTATACATGCTGTCTATCCAATGAACAATTTTTGTGGTTTTCTTTCCAAGTGCAACAATTTCCAAATTTAAGTTTCTGCTTTGTAGTCAAGAAATGATGATTGATCCCTCACCTCAGTTTTTCCAAATGCGTTTTATAACCCAGCAGTAAAGGAAGATAAACTAGAAAGTATTGACTAGGAGACTTGAAAGGCTTAATGAATCTTCAAAGGTAATCTTTACTGGTGCTTTCTCCTCTAGTAAATGTTTCGCAGTTTTAGCCACCCTTACTGAATTGCTATAAAGGTTGAATAAAGTCATGTTCATTAAGTTCTTTGATATTACTAAGTAAAAAAGAAATTGAATAAAATACAACCTGTTTTTTGCTTGGTTTTGTCTTGTTTGTTTGTTTGTTTTTTTACTTTTAATCTTCTGACACCTGCTGACAAATAAAAACCAATAATACTTCAACTACCTCACAAAGAATTGGGCTCACAAACAGGTCTCTGTACTGATTAAAATGTAAAACTAGCTGGGTGTGGTGGCTCACTCCTTTAAGCCTAGCACTTGGGAGGCAGAGGCAGGCAGATCTTTGTGAGTTCAAGACCAGCCTGGTCTACAGAGTGAGTTCCAGGCCAGCTGGGGCTACAGGGAGACCCTGTCTCAAAAAGACAAAAAAAATGTGAATCTTATAATACTACTGAATAAATCAAATCACTGATAAGTATGGTGGGCAAAGTTAAAGGCCAGAGAAAACCACCACTTGGTTAAAGTAAATGAGGAAACATTAATTGAATTGAGATCTTCAGAACAACTGAAATTCCGTATCTCTTTTGTTTGTTTTTTTGTTGTTGTTGTTGTTTTTTGGTTTGTTTGTTTTGTTTTCTGTTTTGTTTTTTTCTTTCTGGGTTTTTGTTTGTTTGTATATTTTTTGTCTTTTTGAGACAGGGTCTCCCTGTAGCCCTTGCTGGCCTGAAATTTTTATGTAAAGCAGGCTGATCTCAAACTCATAGACATCCACCTGCCTCTGCCTTGATGTTCCCTATCTTAAAAGGTAAGCATAAAGTCAAACTTAAATAACCAATCAATGATCTAACTCTAACCTGAAGATCCATTTATTAAGAGTAGCACTTAAGTTGGTCTTCAAACACCTTCAGTTCCGTTTTATTCATTAGGACTATCTGTGAAGTGTTAATCATTATAAAAGCAAGATTTGTGATCTGGGTGCTTGCTTCAAGTATATCCAAGTAGCTGTCATTGTAGAGAGATGAGTATCTTCAGGGATATGTGTGTGTGTGTGTGTGTGTGTGTGTGTGTGTGTGTGTGTGTGAGAGAGAGAGAGAGAGAGAGAGAGAGAGAGAGAGAGAGAGAGAGGAGAGAATATAAGAGAATATAAATATTTGCTAAACTCCGCTATAGGGGCTGGAGGGATGGGTGGGTCAGCAGTTATGAGCACTGGCTGCTCTTGTAGAGGACCCAGGTTTGATTCCCAGCACCCATATGGCAGCTAACAACTGTCCATAACTCCAGATCCAAGGGAATCTGACTCCCTCTTCTGACCTCTGGTGGCACTGCACAACATGAATATACTTACATACATGCAAGCAATATACATACACACATATGAAAAATTTAAAATAATAAATAAAATATTTTTAAAACTCTACACTATAATATAGTAATGTCAGACCTAAAAGAATGTTATCAAGACCATAATTCATTTGCACACTGTTTTAGTTTTTTGTGACCTCTCTAATTTATGTCTTAATTTTGAATATATAGAATAAATATAGCATGGATTCATGGAGTACAGAATAAGTTCTGCCTCCCAAGAGCTTCTTCAAGAGATGTGGATATTAGTCACTATAACTACAAAACACCTCTAGGTTTGGCAAACTGTCCATCATGCAATCCACTGAATAAATATTAACTCACCAGGTACAGGGTCCATATTCCCAAGCTGCAGTGTAGCATGTAAAGAACAGAGCACAAAATAGTTTTAAAAGCATAAATAGGAGAAGTCAAAGAGAATGAACCCAACAATTAAGAAACGGACATCTTTTATAATGCAATTTTTTAAAAGAAAATGTGAAACTTGATTTGAAAAACCTACCATCAGTGAAATATGTATTTAAATATTCCTTGGCTTATTCTAGTTTGCAACTGGGCTTTCTACATGATAAAACTTAAGTATCTCTTATACCCACATGATAAAAATTAAGTATCTCTTTCTTATACCCAGAATAATTTACTTGAACTTCACATATTAATCCTTGTTTTCCAAATAAAAAATGTTTTAGCATTAATTTTGAACTTTTTATTAATCCTCATGAATGATACAGCAACATAGCTATTCTTCATTATACTAATAGGGGAAAATTAATTTGACATCAAGCCTAATTGAGTAAAACCCCACCAATTCTTCTAAATAGGGATAAGTCTTGCTTGATTAGTGAAAGCAATTTAGTATAGAACATGTTTAGATAAATGCACACATATTGATTTTCCAAATTTACACTAATGAGCAGGGCTGTTGCAGCAAGCATGGATATAGAGAGTTCCAATAAAAAAAAATCCACCACACTCTATGGGTAAGACAATGCAGTGTATCAATTATACAAGAGGAGTCTGGCATTTCTTAGATCTTAAAAAAAAACAAAACAGGAACAAGCATGCTAAAAAATTCTTTCAAAGACAATTGTTTGGTTTTGTCTTGGTTTTGGGTTTGGGATTTTTGGGGAGGGGTGTTCACTCCTTCATTTGGTTCTTTGGTTCTTTGTTGAGACAGTCTCCCTGTATCTGTGGCTAGCCCAGGACTTGCTACATAGACCAGGCTGGCCTCAATCTCACAGAGATTGTCTCTGTCTCTCTGGTGCTGGGGTTAAAGGCGTGCAGCACCAAGCCTGCTCTCAAAGACAGTTTTCGGGTTTTAATAAGTGTTAGCAAGATGCTCTATGGCCTAGCATATAAGCAAAAGGAACAAATTGTAACTGATTAGTCATCAGATTGGTGGACTCAAATTTAATGAGGTTTCACCACGCAGTTTGCATTTGTAAACCTTTGGCGCTCAGAACTGACTGTAGCAATGCTTCCCCTGGGAAGCTGTGTAGGGTACAGGGAACAAACACAGACCCCGGATGCAAGACCCCAGCAGGCTCATCCTGGCCTTACACTTAGGAACTTAGAAACTTGAATGAGTTACACTCTTAGCCAAGTCTTAATTTCCTTATAGGTAAGTTGATTTGGCACTGATTTCATAGCAGAAAATAAATATAATAACTATAAACCACCTATCTAAATTCCTCTGCTTTCATCCCTAAGTGTTTTTGCTCCTTTTTCAAGTATTTTCTACACCACAATGTATTAGCTGAAGGGGCACAAAGGAGCCTCAGGCTGCTCATGAATCTTTTTATTTTTTTACCCATATGCAAGAGGGGAAGGATGCATACATTGCAAAAGTTAGTAGATCTCATCAAAAGTGTGATAAGAGGGGTAATTTTAAACTAATATTCTGTAGGGACACCAGAAAATTTTTCAAAATTAGCCAAGGCCAAATGTTTAAAAATGTTAATTAGAAGTGGCTTTTGCATCTTGCATCCTTCCACTAAGGCCCTTGGACACAGACACAAACATTTGCAATCAACCCTGGAGAGCCAGGGAGGAGGGGAGAAGACTCCATGTGGTACAGGGGTCCTGTAGGTTACACTCTGCCAGTGAGTGTCTGAGGTTGAGCTCCACTTGGTGGTGAGAGCCCCCAATTCCACCATTCCTAACTCTCTAACCACTATCTTGGGAACACCTGAAGCCCTTCCCTTGCCTCCAGGCTAGGATCCTCCACCCTTAGATCCAGATCCAGACATCTCCAGCCCTCCCTGAGAGCCTGCAGCTGACCTCCATGTGGTGAAGCAGTCCCATGAGTTCAAGCCGGCCTGGTATATACTTGACTTGGGCCTCTGGAGGAGCTCCCGACTAGCTGGGCGAGAACTAGCTGGTCCCTCCAATACAAAATCAGAATTGAGAACCTGAAGCCTAGACCAACCAGTCTTTCACACCTAATAAGAACCAACCAGTCTTTCATACCTAATAAGAACACAAAGAAGCCATTTTGCTTACAGAATACAAGAAAAGTCAGTCTTGAATTCAGTGAAGGAACAATTGAGTTTCATACCAGAATCACAAACAACAAAAGAAACCCACATGCCAAGAGCACAATGAAAAAGTAACACACACACACACACACACACACACACACACACAAAATAATAATAATAGGTCTCCAATAAATACTACCAGTCCTGTAGAAGACTGCTACAGTGAGGTCCCACTAGATGTAACACTAGGAAACACAATTTTAAAGAACTAATGTAAACATGATCAAGAAATTCAAGGAATTTAAAGAACATGAAAACGAATCAAAGAACTAAAATAAGACTGGGATAAACTAAAAGAAGACAATGATCAACATCTGACTAAACTCACAAAAGAGATAGAAATACTGAAGAAAACTCAGGCCAAAATTAAAAAGGAAGTGGAAGAGTTAGTAAGCCATCTGGAAAGGATGGGAGAAAGCCTCAGTAACAGAATAAATGAAGTAGAAAATAGAATATAAAGACTGGACGATTAAAGTGAAACAATTGGACCACTTAGCAAAAATTATGAAAAAAATTAAAACTCAGGAATAGAATATATAGGAAATGTCAGACACCATGAAAATAGCAAACCTACACATCACAGGTATAGATAGAAGAAGGAGAATCTCAGGATAATGGTATTGACTAAATTTTCAATAGGATTGTAGAAGAAAATTTCCCAAATTAAGGAAAGACATACAAATACAAGAAGCACATAGAACACCAAATAGACAAGACCAGAAAAGAAATTCTAAAAACAATAGATATTCAAAACAAAGAAAGAATACTGAAAGCTGCAAAAGAAAAACGAGTCACATATAAAGGAAAACCCATCATAATTACAACTGACTTTTCAGTGAAAACTATGTAAGCCAGAAGGGCTTGTACCAAAGCATTCCTAGTTTGAAATGACTATAGATGCCAATCCTGAATATTTTACCTAACAAAAATGTCTATGATAGTTGAAGGAGAAAAAAAAAAAAAACTTCCATGACATAAATAGGCTGAAAGAATTCATGTCCAGAAAAAATAGCCCTTCAGAGAATACTTAAAGCAATACAAAGAATGGAAGAAGGGAACAACTATACCCAAGCAGCAACCAAAAGTAGTTAATGAAGGTATAACTGTAGAAAAACTAACCTAGACCAAAAAAAATTAAAAAAGAAATACTAACCTAGACCAAGAACACAAACAGAAACTAAAATGATGGGAAGAAATATACATCTCTCAATAATAACTTTAAATATCAATGGACTGAACTCCCCAATCAAGAGATATAGGCTAGTAGAATTGATTAAAAAACAAAATCCTGGGCATGGTGGTGCATGCCTCTAATCCCAGCACTCAGGAGGCAGAGGCAGGCTGGATCTCTGAGTTCAAGGCCTACCTGGTCTACATAATGAGCTCCAGGCCAGCTGGGACTAAAGGGAGACCCTGTCTCAAAAAAGACCAAAAAAAAAAAAAATCCATCTTTTTCTTGTCTGTAAGAAACCCATCTCACCTTCAAGGACAGGCACTATGTTAAGGTGAAAGGGTAGAAAAAAATATTTCAAGCAAATGGCACTAAAGCAAGCGGGAGTTGCTATTCTAATAGCAGACAAAATAGACTTCAAACTAAAACTAATCAGAAGAGATAAAGAGGGTCACTTCATTCTTATCAAAGGAATAATTAACCAAGAAAATATCACAATCATGAATATATATGCACCAAACTCTGGTGCACCAAACTTCATAAACACAATACTATAGGACTTTAAGGCACAGATTAATCCCAACACACTCATAATAGGGGACTTCAATACTTCACTGTGTCCATTAGACAGGTCAACCAGACAAAGAATAAACAGAGATATATCTGAACTGAACAATATGATACACTAAATGGACCTAACACTCGTCTATTAAATATTCCACTCAAGCACCAAAGAATATACTTTTTACAAATAAATCTTTTTTTAATATTCTGTTTATTATTTTTATATTATGTGTATGAGTACAATGCCTGCATGTACACCTGTGCCATGCAATGCCCACAGAGGTCAGAAGATAGCATCAGATACCCTGAAACTGGACTTATGAGTGGTTGTTAGCCATCATGTGGGTGCTTGGAATTGAACCTGGGTCCTCTGCAAGAACAACCAGTGCTCTTAACCACTGAACCATTTCTCCAGGCCCCAAGAATATACATTCTATTCAGTATCTGATGGTTCTTTCTCCAAATTTGATGACATACTGGGGCACAAAACAAAGCTCAACAAATACAAATAAATTTAAATAATTCCATGCTTTCTATCACAATGCAAGAAAGCTTAATATCAATACAAGGAGAAGGCCTACTATCTACAAGAACTCATGTAGACTAAAGAACACACTCCTGAATAATGAATGGGTGAAAGGAGAAATTAAGAAAGAAATACAAGTATTCCTGGTATTAAACAAAAAGGAAAACACAACACAGCAAAACCTCTTAGGCACTTTAAAAGTGGTCCTAAGAGGGAAACTCATAGCTCTAAGCTCTTACATTAAAAAAAAAAAAAAAGAAAGAACACAAATAAATGACTTAAGATTGCAATTCAAGACACTTGAAAGACAACAACAAATAAAACCCAACCCCTCAGACAAGAAGAAATAACAAACATCATAGCAGAGATTGATGAAATAGAAACAAATAAAACAATGCAAAGAATCAATGAGTCGAAGAGCTGGTTCTTTGAAAGAATAAACAAGATAGATAGATAGACCTTTAGCACAGTTAACCAAAAGAAAGAAAGAGCAACTCCAAATCAACAAAATTAGAGATGAGAAGGGAAACATCACAATAGATAACAAAAAGATCTAGAACATTATATGGGTATACTTTAAAATGCTATACTCTACTAAATTCAAAAACCTAAAAGAAATGGATGCATGTCTAAAATCATGGGAATCACTAAAACTTGACAAAGAAGAGATCAACAATTTAAACAGACCCATAACATAAAAAGAATTTAAAACAGTAATACGAAACCTCCCAATTGAAAAAAGCCCAGGCCCAAATGGATTTATGGCAGAATTCTACCAAACATTTAAAGAGGACCTACAACCAATATTACTTAAGTTATTTAATAGGTTAGAAACAGACCAAATTTCTTCTATGAAGCCCTCATCACTCTTATACCAAAAACAGGCAAAGATGCAACCAAAAAAGAAAACTATAGACTCATATCGTTAATCAATAGATGCAAAAACTCTCAACAAAATACTTGCAAACTGCATACAGGCACATATCAAAAAGGTCATCCACCATGTTCAAGTCAGATTTCTTCCAGAGACGCCAGGATGGTTCAACATACATAAGTCAATAAATGTCATAAATCATATAAATGGACTCAAAGACAAAAATCACATGACTATTGCAATTGATGCAGAAAAGATGACATCATGAAATTTTCAGGTAAATGGATGGAACTAAAAGCTGTCATGCTAAGTGAAGTAACAGGGATTCAGAAAAACAAATGACGTAGGTTGTCCCTCATTTGTGGATCCTAGTACCAAATCCTTATAAGTAACTATATATCTGTATGTAACTGCAGGAACCAAGTAAATGAAAGGGAACTAGGAAGAGAAAGGGAAAGAGGGAACCTGAGACAGAAGGCCAGTAGGTGACAGGTGCTACTCAGGGAGGAATAGATAAAATGAGGTATCTAAATAGGAAAGGAGAGGAAAGGTTATAAAAAGAAAGGTGGGGATAAAGGGAAAAAAGAAGCCAAGGAGAAGTGGGACCATGGGAGAATAGCAGTATTGAGGGAGAAATGGGGATACTTTAAATGGAGAGGATATGGAGGGAGACAGGTGAAAGGAGAGAAGAGAAATAATCCCTTGCTGGGGTAAAAAAATCCGAGAGAATCATATTAATCTAACAATCTACTGACAAATTACAAAAACAATACAGTACAATACACATACACATGAGTCCATATGCAAAGATGAAGGCTGCATAACAAGAAACAGTACCAGACATGAGAAACCTTCCTTTGAGTCATTGGCCTGGGTAGTCCAAGAGACTCCCCAAATTACACAGGCTATTGCCACAGGTCTTGATTCTCTCTCAGAACCTGAAGGTAAGTCCCTCTTGCTGAAGACAGGGCATACTCAGAGACAGGATCTTGAGAAATTTATCTGGATCTGACCTGGAAGCCACCTCCCCTAAAGGCTAGCTCTGATAGCTTTGGAGAGCACTATGTAAGCTACTAAGAGAGAACATCAACTGTCCAACATCAGCCTCAAGACCAAATATCCACGTCAATGACTATCACAACATATGACATTGGCGCAATAGTGGCACTTCTATCTTGAGGGAAATCAATGGCACTAATTGGACCTAAAGCCCACTCAGTGGGAGGAAACTAGGGTGTGGTATTGTTAACATAGCCAGATGCACACAGCTGGAGAGGTCATAGATCTCAGAGGATTTCTCAAGGTTGTCACATCCCTAGGCTAAAGTAACATTTTACTAACTACAAAAGAAGTATTATGTTTACAGACAAATATCCCAGACACCACTCAGAAAAGAAGCTCCTTTTGCACCAGGTGAGAACAGTGCAAAGTCCCACAACTGGACACACGCAGACATGGTCTCTGAATGGCTCATGCCTAGGCGACACATCAACAATTCAACCTCTACACATAAGCCCCAAGCATCATAGAACAAGGATCTAAGAAGGCATTAACTACCTCTTAACTATCATTAAGGAAGCTCCTCCATGCAACAGGAGACCAGGAACCCAAAAGGGCCTGAATGGCCAAACCCTGAAGATTAAGAGTCTACAGAGTGTGGTGCCATGGACAGGCTGAGTATATTCAGCTTCACCCACTCAGGGATCAGGGAACATTGCAAAAGAGGGGGCGGAAAGATTGTAAGAGCCAGGGAGGTGATGCAAGACCAAATGGAAATAAATCCTGCAAGTTCCTGGGACCCAGTTCATATATTAGTATCAGCATTAGTATCAGCATTAGTATCAGCATGCAAAAGACCCATGCAAGCTCAGCTGGACAAAAACCCAGCACAGAACTATAGAAATGGGCAGCAGCCCCCAACCTTGGCTGAGGAAATATTGGCAGCAGATGGTGGTCAGGTGAGGAAGACCTGGCCTTCTTTAGAAAAAGAGACTCTGGCTAGGCTGACAAGAGCTGGCTCTGAGGAGTGAGCAGAGAGAGTAATTTGGAGCAATGGACCCTAGCACAAATGACAGAAGGTGTGAACTGGGAGAGGTGCTGTGGGAGGGTGCCAAGGGAGAAGCTGGTATAAAGGGGATTAAGACCGAGTGAAATTTTATGAGTGAAATACATATAAATGTCAACAAACAATAATTAGAAAAAAGAAGGAATACCAAGAACATGGTACGTGCTCAAGAGTTTTTGCCTACTGGGCACAGTGGCACACACATACAATTCCACCATTCAGATGGCTGAGGCAGGATAATGGCAAATTCAGGTGCAATCTGAACTTCACGGCAAGACCTAGCCCTTGTCAAGCAATATGAATTTTTTTCAAAAATTAAATATATAATTAGATTTTATTTTTTTTTTATTTTATTTATTTCGGTATGTGTATCAATGTACTGTCTGCATGCAGGTTTGTGCACCCGTGTCGTGCAATGCCGCGGAGGTCAGAAGAGGGTCTCAGATTCCCCTGGAACTAGAGTTCTCCTGGAATTGGAGTTTCAGAAGGCTCTCGGCCGCCATGTGGGTGCTGGGGACCGAACCCGGGTCCTCTGTAAGAGCGGTCGGCGCTCTTAACCGCTAGGCCATCTCTCCAGCCCCATAATTAGATTTTATTAAAAGCAGTCAAATTAGAGGCTGGAGAGATGGCTCAGTGGTTAAGAGCACTGACTGCTCTTGCAAAGGACCCGGGTTCAATTCCCAGCATCCACATGGCAGCTAAAAACTGTCTTTAGCTCCAGTTCCAGGGGAATCCGACACCCTCTTCTAACCTTCACAGCATTGCACAGCACAGGTGCATCTACTTACATGCAGACAGTACACTCATACACATAAAATAATAAAAAATAAATAAAGTAGTCAAATTAATTGGTAAGAAATATGCAAATCAAGGCATGATTTACTTTTGTAAAAGAATCTTAATTCTCTTAATGTTGATGTGATTAACCTCATGAACCTAGGTTCCCAATCTACATAATGGAGATGCACAATGAAAGCTGTACATGGATAATGTCTGCAAAGTGTTGAGGATATTGCCTGGTACATGATAGGAGTGACGGGCAAAATAAATACAGCATTCTTACGACTGAATTGCTCCCTCTGCCCTCGTTATGGCTCAGCAATCTAAAAAGTGAATCTAGGCCAGATGTCACCTGTGACTCCCCTCCTGCAGAGGAATGAGCTACTTTCTTGTGTGACCGCCTGGCTCCTGGAGTCCTCCAAGGTGTCCAGACCTTCCGTTGTTCTCCCTGTCAGAAACTATTGAATTCTAATCACACAAACCACCCCTCATTGTGTCTCACCTTCGTGCAAGACAGTGGTTGAATCTGTTGGCTCCAAAGATTTAAAGGTCAACATTTTGGCCACTGAAAATGACACCAGAGGCACAGATGGATTCTGTCTCTTCTCTGCAATGTATCTGCAGCTCTGGTCTGCTTTTAGCCACAGCAATAGAGGTTATTAAAAGCTTGTTCACTTTCCCTCCATGCCCACCTTCACGCCTGCTTCCCACCAACTGGAGACCACCCAACACACACCACTCTACCCCAAACACATTTACTCCAGCTCCAAGACCATCTTTAAAAACAGCCCTTCTCCTTTCCAAATCAACAGCTTCATTGGTGTTCAACTCCCTTTCTGTTTCTCCTCTGGAATCTGTTCAATCAGGTGTGCCTACCTTTGCTTCCCTCCTCTTCTTCTCTTCTAAATCTTCCACCTCTCCCAATCCTTCATTCTTTCCTTCCCAGGTTAAATGTCTGTTAGAAATCCTAGATCCATGGAACTGCTATTGTCTTTACCTGTCTTCTTCTCAGTGACAAACTCCTTAAAATAATTCATTTTTATAATTTTTCCTTATTTACTAAATGAAAACTTTCCTCTTTTTACTGCCCCTCGAGGCGCAGTATGCCCCCAAAGTAGCTAAGCACACTTAAGAGTCAATGTGCCAGGAATGGTGGGACACACCTTTAATCCCAGCACTCAGGAGACAGAGGCAGGCAGACCTCTGTGACTTCAAGGCCATCCTGGTCTACATAGTGAGTTCTAGGCCAGCTTGGGGTACAGGGAGACCCTGTCTCAAAAAGAACCCCCTCAAAAAGAGTCAATGCTTACTATAAACCATATAATTAAGGCAATGTGGTATTTAGCATGGAAGGGTTTTTTTAATAGAGAAATGTGAAAGAGCACAGCTCAGATATCATTGCTGAAGAGGGGGTAGAAAGATTGTAAGAGTCAGGGCTGGTGTGTGAACGTAGAGAAGCAGTGACTTACAATCAACTGTAAACTTTCATATGTAAACCTGTGGCAATGCAAACATTAAATACAGGATCAATGCCAACTGGGACAAGGTCTCAAAGCAAAGCAAGAGAAATTGGTGGGGGACCAACCTTGGACTGAGAACAAGAGACTGAGCACTGTTGGGTAAAGAAGAATATGCCTTACCTAGGATCCCTAGATATGTTGACTAGATTCCACTGGATCTATTTGCACAGAAAGACATCTGGGTTTGGAAGCTTGACTGGATAGGGCTTAGCTTGGATGTTGTAATGCATGACTTCTGATGGGGGGTTGGGGCATGGGGGAGACTGGGTTTGATTGGAAACCATTGTATGAGTTGTACAAATGCTCAATAAAATTTTTTTAAAAAAGAATAGACACTTCATAAATACAATAATCTATAGAAACTTGATATGTGGCAGAGATATATTCTCTTCAATAAAAGAAACTAAGGTAATTGTTTATATGTACAGAAATAACTAAATATGTGGTATATAAAAATAAAGTATCATAAAAAAACAAATTTGAAACCACATGGAAAAAATATGGAAGATCTTCTTTAGTTTGGTAACAAAAACTTCCTTTTTTTTTTGGTCTTTTCAAGACAGGGTCTCCCTGTAGCCCCAGCTGGCCTGGAACTTGCTCTGTAGACCAGGCTGGCCTTGAACTCACAAAGATCCGCCTGCCTCTGCCTCCCAAGTGCTAGGATTAAAGGCGTGCACCACCACACCCTGGCTAACAAAAACTTCTTAAGACTTAGATTAGGACTAGAGAGTTGGCAGAGCAGTTAAGAGCAAGTACTATTCTTGCAGAGGACCTGAGGTCACTTCCCAACCCCCATATCAGGTGCCTCACAACTGCCTCAACTCCAGCTCCAGATTTGGTGCACTCTTCTGGCCTCCCTGAGCACTTGCACTCATATGCACATACCCCCAAACATAATTAAAAATAGTAAAAATAAATCTTTTTATAAAGACCCAGAATAGATTGCTTGAAGAAAAGCTTGATGTTTGAATATATTAAAAGTTAAATCCTTGTAAAATACAAGATGAAAAGAGATAGGGTAGAGTTGGAGAAAAAATATTTAATCAATGAAAACTTGTATCCAGAATATACACAAAACTTCCATTAAAAACAACTTCAGTTAGGCATCTCTGAGTTCCTTTCTCAGCTAAACCTTGACTTCAGGCTTCCATGTCCAATGGTGCAGAGTCTGGCTGTCACAGAATCCTTTCCAAATTAAGTTATTGAGATTTCTCCAACTCTTCATATCTCCCCCAACATATCATGACCTCCCTTCACCAGTTATTCTAAGTCGTGTGGTAAGAATCTCCCTACTCTTGCTGTCTCCTTCTAATTTCTGAACCACTGACTCTCTTCCATTCTGTTCGCTAGCAGTAAGTCCCCAGCTACCTTGGCTATATTTGCAGTTATGTCTAACCTCTTTTCCTTGTGGCTGTTACAGTCTTGAATAGTCATCTTACTGTCTAAACAAGCATCACAATCATTTTCTTTAATATTAAAAAGGCAACTGGACTTTAAAAATTACAAATTAGATAAATAAGAAACATTTAAATGTAGAAGCATTAAGTATATAGAAATATTTTCAATGGTACTAAAAAGCAGAAATGTACAAAGATAAGTCACTAAAGGATGTTATTTCAAACTCAGGAAACTGGCAATGAATTTTTCTAAAATATAAAAATTCCCTTTGCTGATGAGAAGAAAAACAAGTATACAGTTGAGCGAGTGATTTGTTGTTGTCATTCAGTGAGATTAAACAACTCCAAAGCTTATGATCCATTTCTGAGCTATATCGGCTGACCATTCCCTGGAAGGTTCACCAGGATAGTTGGGTCCTAATGTCTAAGTCATCCATTATGCATAACAATACTTTGCATCTGTGCATGTTGAATGGCCCTATGAATTTCTTTTTAAAAATATATAAAAATCATATCCTTGATGTGTGTCATATCTTCTTTCTGAGAATCATTCTGCCTCAAATCCCATTATCAAAGCTGATTTTCCCTAGATAAACCTTCACACACAGGCATACCCAGAGACTTATAGGTTAGTTCTAGAGCACTTGTCTAGTGCATTCTAGACCCTGGGTCCAATCCTAAAACCACAAGACAAAGCATTCATATACAGGCATAATAAGACATATATATGAATGTACATTGCAGAAGTGTTAGTTATAGAAAAACCTAAATAGAAAAACAATTATGGCCAGAGGAAAAGAAAAAACAAGAAGTAGTAAAAACATGAGTTAAACAAGAATTCAAAGTCTTAGCACTAAAGCAAACAAAAGAAAAACAAGTCCTACAACAAAATACCCATCACAACACCTTTTTTACATATATTTAAAATGTCTAATGCAATATATTATTTCTTGCTATACAAAGAGAAAAGAAAGAATGGAAAAACCACCTGCTGTGGGACTGGAGAGATGGCTCAGGGGTTAAGAACACTCCTGTTCTTCTAGAGGACCCCGATTCAATTCCCAGCACCCACTTGGTGGCTAACAACTATCTGTAACTCCACACTACCACCTTCTTCTGGCCTCTTTGGGCTTTGAATGGCATTGGTGCACTTACACACATGCAGGGAAAACAGTCATATACAGATAAAATAAAAATAAGATATCGAAAGATACCTGATGCTGGTTAATGCATTCTAAACATGATAGGGAAGCTGCACCAATGAAATTTCCACAGGATGGTAGTCTACCAAGACCTGCACAATGACAAAACCAGTTGACATTCCAAGATGACTGAGGAGAATGTCACAGGATCCAACCTCAAGATGAAGAGCTATAGGTAATCAATGGATGATGAAGGAGGGAGAATCGCTTTTCTCCAGGGACTAGCTCCCTAAGAGGTAATCAAATCCCAAGTGGGCTGCTCTAAACACAGGCATATATGAGCACCACTAAATGAAATATATATATATATATATATATATATATATATATGTGTGTGTGTGTTATATATATATATATATATACATATATATATATATATATATATATATATAAAAGAGGACAAGAAATTAAGAGGGAGTAGGGGCATGGGAGGAGTTGGATGGTTGGATGGGAACTGGGAGAGATGGAAATAATGCAAATACAATTTTGTATTTTTGAAATCCTCAAAAATAAAATGAAGTTTAAAAATAGAAGCAGGGGCTGGAGAGATAGCCTAGCAGTTAAGAGCTCCGACTGCTCTTGCAGAGGACCCACGTTCAATCCCCAGCACCCACATGGCGGCTGAGAACCATCTGTAACTCCAATTCCAGGAGAACTCCAGCTCCAGGGGAATCCGACAGCCTCTTCTGAACTCCGCAGCATTGCACAACACAGGTGCACAGACCTACATGCAGACAGTACATTCAAATACATAAAAATAAATAAATAAATAAATAAATAAATAATTTAAAAAATAAAAGCAGAATACATAGGATAAAACTAAACTTGTGATAATGGGATTTGTGAGTGCTTATAAGTGGGTGCTAAAAGCAATGAGGCTGAGTTGATTGATTATGGAAGCAGCAATAGGAATGAATTTCACGAGTATAATATTAAGCAATAAAAGTCAAGTGGAAAAGGTTATATTCTCTATGAGAAGCTATTTCTTCTGTAACATGAGAAGTCACAGAGGCAGTTTCCTGTGGAAAGGAAAGGTGTGGAGGCTGGAGAGGGGCACAGCCAGGAGCCTTCGGGAGCCCCGATAACTTGCCATCTCATGATCTAGCTGATGGTCACGTGAATGGGCTTGCTTCGTAAACACTTAAAAGATTGCTACATAATTTTTTTTGGCACTTTTTGTTCGTGTGTTTTGCTTTCCTGAAAAATATGATTTGGAGAAAATCTTTCTCTTCTTCCAATACCTCAGGTGCTTTTTCCTGTCTGCCTCTTTTCTGCTTAATAATATTATAATTTTTATAATCCAGGCTCCTAGGCTGTTTTGGTGTTTCAAACCTGACAGACCAACTCTTGCCAAAACCAATAACTACAAACTTCCTATTTTCCCATAACATATTTCTTTCTGATCAAATGTTTCCTATTTCCTCTCTTTCTTTGCATTTTGTAAATCGAGTTAGAAATCAAATGTTTGGAATTTCATCCTAATAATATCTCACTTGAGTAATAAACTCTAAACAAAATTTTAAAGATTTTTAGGAAAATAGTACGTGGGGTAGAAATTCATCAGATTTTCTCAGCAGTTTCCAGGGAAACAGCACCATCCTTAAAGGCCCCATCATTGAACTCGTTCTTTCTTTTCTTTTTCACTATGAAACATTCACTTTTCAACAAAAAAATTATATATAATTTTATATAATGCTATACAAAGGGAAAAGAGAACCCTAAAAGCCTTCAGGTTATAGCCAAGCCTTAAAATTCTGTAACATTTTAATTATGCTTTCATGGATCTGAAAGCATATATCAATGGATTAAAATTTTGAAATCTATAAAACCATTAACCTCAAATGTTTGTTATGTGATCAACTGAAATGTTAGATTTTCCTGTAGTTATCAACGCAATTACTAATTGAGACAGACCTGTAAACAACTGTCTGTCCTTCAAATTGAACAAATAGTACACACATTGGTGACCTTGAAAGCACCTTCTTGTATACCATCTCCTTTGATGGTCCTAGCGAGCATTCAAGTTGGTCAAGCCAACATTTTCCTTATACACTTTAAGTACACCCCTTTGAGAATAAGAACAGGAATACCCTAGCTGTCCAAAGGGTTAGGTGATGTGAGATGTCACCAAAGGTAACCCCAAATTCCTCCTGGCATTAGGTATCCAACAAAAGGCTTTTCACCAAATTTCTATATCCAACATTTAGTTGTTAGGGAAAATAAAAGTAAGTAACTCTTAGCTGAAAGCTTCCCTTTCTTTAGAAGTGATTCTAGTTGATATTTCAAGGATCTCCATTTCATGTTGACAATCTAGGTTGCATGTACCAGATCAGAAGTAACTATAAACTTTAATTCTATTTCAAAAGCTTTGATGTGCCCCAGGTATTTGAATAATGTAACAATTATGTATTTAATTCATAGTCAAGGCTTTATTTTCATAGTCTTTCTAATAAACTGAATATGCCAGATTATGATAGATAAAACCAGACACAAACTCTAAAATTATCATCATTCAAGAGGCAAGTTAAATAAGATTTTAACTACTACCATTAAGTGAGAGTAAATGTTCCAAACATTCCTAATCTACCTGACAGATCAATGGCAGACTGGCAAGCACTTACATCAAATGGCTGTCTTTATTACTAAATTAGCTATGAGTGTTAAACATCAGATTTTACTTTCTAAGAAAAATACTCAAGTTAGAAGAAAGGTAAATACTGCAGATGAGAAAGCCTGGAATTGTAAATATTTTATTTTCTCATTACGTTAATCTATCCTAAAAGGGAAATGCACAAATCCATTAAAACACTTGATTTAACTCATGAATCCATCTCCTAAATGATGCCTTGCACATCATTAAACATATGAAGTTGGAAATTACTCCCTAAGGAGTGTAGAGTGAGTGATAGGCCTTGATAATTTAACTATGATCGAAAAAGAAAACTAAGAAGAAAAAGAAAATCTGGTAAAGTTCATGAAGTTCATGGGTATTCCAAATAAAGACCTACATCTCCTTGTTAAAGTCAAAAAAGGCAGGAGTAAGAAATTTGTGAGGTCACAAAAACTTTTTATACCAGTATTTCCTGAAGATATGAAAAGGTATTAAGCAGTGATGAATTAAAAGAACAGTTAAGATTAGGAAAGGTATGGACTAAGTTCAGAGTAGATGTGGGTACCCGTTTTTCATGACTTTAGCAAGACTGACAGTAGCATGAGACCAAATGGCTGTAGAGGGCAAGGACGCAGCATGTGGCTCCAGTAAGGGCCAATTCTTCAACCAATCCATCCCCACCCATCCCCACCATGACCTTCTGGCTGCACTCTGCACCTCTCTAATAAGAGCAGTAAAAACAACTGACTGTTTTTATAGCTAGCATCAATTTAATAATTGCTAGCATAGATACTTGCAGGAAAAGAGTTCATCTCTGTTTTCAACTGTTTTAAATTATGTTCAAAACAAATTGTCTAGACTAGCAAATAAAGTCAGACAGAGTGGCTCATGCCTGTAAGTCTGGCACTTGGAATGTGAAGGTAAGGTGACTGGGAATTTAAGGCCAAATTGGGCTACCTGGAGAGACCCTGCCTTCAACATAAAATTTTAACTAAAAAATATAACTTGGTGAAATATGGCAAACTGCACATTCCTCTGGTTCCTCCCGAAATTCTTTAAAATAAAGATATTTTTAAAAGGTAAAGCTAAAAGAGCAGAAGTGATGGAAAATAACATGGCAGCAGTGAGATTTCTTTCAATATCAGCCCTACAAGAGGAGATGAGCTCTAGCTGACTTAAACAATAAATAATAGATGCTGGACCCAGAACACCAGAACTGCTCGAGATCAGAGCCACCTGGTGCCTCCGAAGGCAGAAAACGGTGAAAAAAAAACTGAGAAAGGTGATTACTGTGCATATTGGAGCACAGCTGAGCCCAGATCCTTTCTTCTAAGCCAGTGCAAGGGGTTCCTCGCCAACGATGGCTGGCTAGAGATGGATTGTTTGAGGAAGTTGAACCCAAGAGTCCTGATTTAAGGGCAAGCAAACATGGTATTGAAGACAGATATTCAGTCAAATATTTTTAGTGCCTCCATCTCCTCCAGACACAATCAGGAATATCCTCTAACCTTCTTACCCTCCAGACCAAAAGGAAGAAAAAGAATGAGCCAGGACAAATTAGTAGGCAAGACCCACACGTTTCAAAGAGAGCTTCCAGTTTCTGATCATATGGAGAGTGGGGGGAGAGATTTTCACTTTTGTGTAAAATGTTTCATATACGATAATGGAAAGTCATAAATTACCAGTACTTAGAAAAGTGTCCAGCCCCAAATACACACTGATAAATACTTACTGAATGATTTAATGTGTACTTAAATGTAAGACTCTCATAAAGACCCACACATCTCAAAATTGTTCTTGGTTTTCTTTGTGGAGTATCACTTTACATCAGCTATTGACATAACACGTCTCCTTGACATCACCATACTTTGTGGCTAAATACTACTTCATTATGCCTCAATTTTAAACATAAAATTCACAGAAAACAGCTTCTAAAAATGTCAGAGTTACTTTTTCTTTTATTATAAAAATGGATAGAACATAGCTCCTTAGATTCATTTTATAATACCTTGTCTTAAATGAAAGCATAAAAACTTTAATCCTAGCTTTTGGGAGGCAGAGGCAGGCAGATCTTTGTGTGTTCAAGTCCAGCCTGGTCTACAGGGCAAATTCCAGGACAGCTGGTGCTACAGGGAGACCCTGTCTCAAAAAGACCAAAAAAAAATAAATAAATAAATAAGATTTCCGAAGAAGATTGGCTGTAGACTGCAGGAGGCATGAGCTAGATGGTCCCTCTACTGGCCTGGAAAAGTTAATGCATGCCACAAAGATCCTAGTACTTCTGAAAATCAAGACCTTGTAAAAACAGTAACATACCATCCAAATATATGTGTCTATACCAAAGTAACCTACCATGACTATTAGTGCTGTGTAAATACCTATATATCTAATTGTGTGTGCTTCATTAGTAGGATCGAAAGGTTATTCCTGGACAAACTGTCAGACCATGAAAGGAAACAGCCAGAATTGACCAGAGACCAAGACAACAGCTCCAGAGAAAGTGGACTGTTTTGCTTCTCATCCACCTGTGCCCCTTTTCTAAGCCTAGGGAACAATCTGCGGAAGAGGGGGCATGGTAGAATGTAAGGGCTACGATTGGGGTGAATGGTGAAACTACAGCAATATAGTCTGGACACTCATTTGATCAACTTATAAGCCCCCCCCCCGCTGGATGGTGGGGCTGTGGGGGTTTGGGCACAACAGCTTGCAAATTGGTTTTACATGAGGGATGCTTGTACACATAAATTATCACTTATTGCTAAAAAATGAAAAAAAAAAAACAGAGAAAGATGCAGGACAGTTATGGCAGAATGCATGATCTGGGAGGGAGTGGGGTGGGATGGGGGAAGGGAAAGGGAAATATGTCTGAACTGAATTGGAAAATAACGTATGAAATACACAAAGCATCAATAATATATATATATATATATATATATATATATATATATATACAGTCCCCCCAAAGCAGTGGATCCCAGGGAAAGAAAAGACATGACCCTCCACTTCAGATGAAAGAACAAAGCAACCCCCTAGCATAGGGTATGAAACATTATCTAGTGACAACTGAATAACTGGGTAAATGGAACACTGTTCACCCCTTTGGATAAATAATAAAATAAATGCATTCTTATGCAACATATTTTTAATTATTTTATTATATTTCTTTTGTTCTTCTTACATTTCAGGAAAATCTAGAATTGTGTGGTTAAAATCCAGATTGTTGTACAATATGTACCCTATTGATATAATGTCAAATTAACTACTTTTCTTAACTCATAATTTAAATGGTTTCTTACTATTTTCAACTTGGAAATTTTTCACTATGTTGAAACAGTAACAACTGCTAGTTTCAATAAAATCCTTGACGCCACACTTGGATTCAAACAAACCATTAATTTTACATATTGTATTTAATCATTTTAATGGGAACAGCTACAATAAATTATGTCATATAAAAAATTGGAAGACATTTCCATTTTTATTGAAACCACTATCTCATATCTTGCAGCATCTGCCACCACTTGAAGGAAGATCTAGACCATCAACATTGGTTTTTAAATTTTATTTGCATTTTTATATAATCTAAAGAAAACTGAAAATAGCAGTATTTGGTCAGTTTGTTAAAACTATTTGTCTTTCAAACTGCTCTTTCAACAAAATGTCCATCAACATTCCCAATAAGAAACTAATGTCGGGGCTGGAGAGATGGCCTAGTGGTTAAAAGCACCAACTGCTCTTGCAGAGGACCTGGGTTCGATCCCCAGCACCCACATGGCGGCTGAGAACTGACTGTAACTCCAATTCCAGGAGAACTCCAGTTCCAGGGGAATCTGACACCCTCTTCTGACCTCCACGGCATTGCACGACAAAACGGGTGCACAAACCTACATGCAGACAGTAGTACACTCATACACATGAATAAATAAATAAAATAGAATTAAATTAAAAATTAAAAAGAAAAAGAAACTAATGTCAATACCATTCTTGTGGCTCCTCTTGGACCTGGTGCACAGGCACCATCCAGGGAATCTTTTCTGCCTTCTTCAGCTGATAGATAATTCCTAGAATTATGTTTCCTGAATTCCAGTCCCATTCTCTCCTATCCATAAACTGGTTGCTTACATCAGGATAAAAATGCACTCATTTCTGATCCAAGTCCTAGAGGGATCAGGTCAGTGGCATCCAGGGCTGATGCTACAAAATGTAATACCAGTCAGCTTCCAGCTCCCTTGTGCTGAACGTGTCTGATAGTTTTAGACATTTTTATATCATTCTCCTCTTAGATATTTGCACAGCTCTTTCTCAGTACCCAGTCCTCTTCTAACCTCATGAGGGACTCTTTCCTGATCATTCAGTCAAAAGACATCATGTCACTCTCAATCACCATGCTATTTTTGTCAAAATTGTCATTGTTTTCTCATACCTTCCTGTGGTGGTTTGAATGAGAGTGTCCTCCATAGGCTTTAAGTATTCAGACATTTTGTCCCTGTTAGTGGCACTGCTCTGGGAAGTCTTAAAAGGATGGCCATGCTGGAGGAAGTATGTCATTGGAGGCAGGCTTAGTGAGTTTAACAAGCCTTGCAGTCTCCAGTCTCTCTTTTTACTTCCTGTGATCATTGAAAGATGTGAACTTTGGCTTACTGCTCCAGCCCTGGCCACCATGCCTCCTGCCACAATGGACTCTAATTCCCTGGAACTGTCAATCATAAGCTCAAATAAACTCTTCCTTTTATAAGTTCCCTTGGTCATGGTGGTTTTATCACAGCAACAGAAAAGTGACTAATACACTTCCTGTTTCATTGTTTGCTACTATTGCCACTGCATAAACTGTAAAGAGGATTCATTTGCTTCTGAATTCCTTATGCCTAGGGTAGCGAGCAAGTACTTTGCAAATATTTATTGGAAAAAGGAATGAAAGCCTGTACAAGAGGAGAACAAATTGTCTCTCAATTGATGTTTCCAAACTACACAAAGCAAGATCATATCTAGGACCCACTTTTGTCATGGTGTTTAGGCTTACTGAAAACATACCTTCTGGCAGTGCTAGTCCTAAACCAAGAGCTTTAATACTCCAAATCCAAACTTTGGAGCAGTTCAATCTGTTAAAAAATGTTTTGAGGTCCAGCAAGATGGCTCAGCAGTAAGGACAACTGGCACCAAGCCTGAAGACCTGAGCTTGATTTTTCAGAACCCACGCTGTGGGAGGAGAGAAGCAGCTTTTAATTGCTGATCCATCTCTCCAGCCCTACTTGTCTATATTCTGTTCTAGGCTGATTAACTTCTGTAAGTTTTAGTTACCTAATTAAAACAGTGCTTATCCTCTAGTTTAGAGGATCAAATAAGGTAATTAATCTACTGCTCCAGAAACAGACCTTGAACCATTGTGAAATGTTAGTTGTGATTATTACAAGAAATGATCTATTTGAACATTTCTGTATTCGTTGAGAACTCTTAGCTGAAAGCATGATTCATTATATTATATCAAATAATTTCCTGTTAGATTGATGCTGTATTCCCTCAAGGCCAAACATGGAAGCTAACCATCTTAACACTTAATCTAAATGTGACCACAGGGCTGGAGAGATGGCTCTGTGGTTAAGAGCACTGACTGCTCTTGCAGAGGATGGGATTTGCTCCCCAGCACCCACATGGTAGCCGACAACTGCCTGTAAATCCAGTTCCAGGAGTTCCAATGCCCTCTTCTCCTCCCGCTGGCACTACATGACATGGGTGCACTTACATACATGCAAGTAACACACTCATACATAAAATAAAAATAAATAAATAAAAGTGGCTGCCAAACTCAAGGCATAAACAAAGAGACGTGGGGATTCTGGATTTAAGAACAAGAGAGGTCAATCTCCTCTTAAATGCTGATATCATAAAATATAAATACCAATATTTGTCAGTGGCTACATTTCCCTCTTTGGAAGGAGAATGCATAGTGGGAGGAAAATGATGCTAAGATGGTAGAGAAGGGGAGGAGGTCCTAGTGGTCCTGGTGGTGCTTGGTTCTTGCTCTTCCTGTAGTTTAGTGTTATCATTCAACATCCTAGTATCTTATCAAATAAATTATACTTTGGCCATACTGATTTAAATAGGAATCCCATCAGTTGAAACAAAGAAAGTTATACTACACAGAAAATAACCTCTACTTTGAATAGTTATTAAAAGTAGATTAAATAAAATTAATAATTTCCAGCACATTACCTTTCATATAATACTTGCTTAAATGGTACTTCTTGGGCTACAGAGATGGCTCAGTTGTTAAGAGGAGTGGCTGCTCTTGCAGATGATCCAGGTTTAGTTCCCAGCACCCACATGGCAGCTAACAACTATCTGTAACTCCAATTCCAGAGGATCCAACACCCTCTTCTGGTCTCCATGGGCATTGGGCATTGCATATATGGGTGCACTGACATACATGCATGCTCATAAACATAAAATTTTTAAAAACTCATACACATAAAATAGATTGCTCAAAATTTTTGAAAGGTTCTTATTAATATTCTTTAAACAATCCAAATACAAATTATTTTAAGTCAGTTAATTAATGAGCACAACTTTCAAAGCCTTCAAATATTCTTACAATTTCAAAATCACTCAGAAGGAAGATCTATTGGTTTGGGATCTTGAAAAAATTTAAACATAAGAAATTCTCAGAATTAACTTTCCTCCATATTTTACATGCCTAACTGGGAGACTCTTACACAGTTAAACAACTTTGGAGAACAATGAATCCCAAGAGCAAGAACTCCACAATTCCCTTAACTTGTGTTCTTACATTAAATGCCCAGAAAGAAAACCGAAAAAGGAAACAGACATCCCATCCACATAGGAATGTCTAGCAATATGAATGTACAAACACTGACTTGACTACATCTATACCTGCCTTTACACAGAAACAAAGCATGAAGTAGAGTAAAAGAAAAATGCACCCAGCCTACCTGGAGGGACACCACACTGACAGTATCGAAGTGGATGTGTCCATTAGGCTCTGTGACAGCAGGGTTGGCATAGCATGTCACCCCATTGATTGCAGGTAATGGTAACGTTTTAGGCTGATGGGCTTTTTCTTTAGAACCAAAGTCATCATTTCCAAAATGGGTATGGTCATTCTATATGTGTAAACAAATAAGAACAAAAATGTTATAAGAAGAAAAAGATGACATGCAGATAAGAGAATAATCTTTTTATTCATACAAGAAAATTTTATATCTGCTCTATATGTAATACAATCTCTTTAAAGCAATAAACTTCTTTAAATATATTCTCATGTATTAGATTCTTTGATTTCTGTTTTTATTCACATTAGAGGACATATACTTTCTTATTTTGATGAATATGTAAAAATACAGATTGTGTATAGCTATCATTTGACATTAAATTGTGGTTCTAGTTCCAAATTCTATATGAACTCAGTATTTTTATTATACTTGTCAATTTTCATTTTCTTCACATTCAAAAGAATAACAGTTCGTTCACTTAATTCTAAGATTCCCACTTTTATTAAGGTACCTTGAAAGTAATGTAACAAATGTCTTCAATAAAGTCCATTTACCTGACCATATGTCTTTAATAGCATCTTAAGTGTTCTTTCAAAAAAGAAAAGTAAGTAAAATCCACCAAACACAGCAACCGCCTTCTCCACATAGTTGTCAACTTTGGGATTAAATCCAAATGCCTAAGGAAAGAGGGACAGGACAATTCAGATAAAACCAAGTTCTTTAGTTTGATTTCTAGAAAACGATATTATAATTTTTTAGTATACAATTTTCCCCAAAGTTGTAAATCCATCTTCAAAACAAATACTCTGAAAGTTGAGAAGGCAAGCCACAAGCAATGGACTAAAACTTTGTAACTAAAGCTGCCAGATCTTACTGCTTCTTCTCAGTAACATCTACAGCAATATTTGCCTTGAGTGAGTCACAACGACTAGATAACAAATACTCATACATAGAACAGTGCATTATATTAAATATACCCACAAATGTATTGCTACTGAGAATATGTGCATTGTTATCCACATCAGTAAGTAGCAAACTGCATGGCTATAGTCAGGTCATTTCATTTCTTCGGACTGTAAGGTTTTCTTTATATTTTGAGGGTTATAGTGAATACTCTCCTAAATTCTTTCTAGATAGGTATTATGAATAAAATCTATAACTCTAAAAATTATACATCTTCTTTATATTCAGATTTAAAAACTAAATGAAGTTTTAGTTGTTGTATAGGGCACTCCTTGGATACTCTTTTCTCTTTATCTGGGATCCATCTTTTCCCCATTACATGCATTTTATATATGTGGAGATGTGTGGATTTCTCTTGCTCTCTCCTGTTGCTCAGTCTCCTACCAATGTCTCTTTCTCTTTCCTTCCTCTTTGGGACTCCCTGTATTTTCCTCTCTTATTTTCCTTCCATTGTTTCTTTTTCTTATATAGCCACAGGAAAGATCCGAAATAAAACATGCACATAATTTGTTGATTAAGTGAGCAGTGTACTGTAGTCAATGTCAAATCTATAACACATTTTAATCAGAGGGGAGAAAAAAGTTGTTCTTTATTTATTGACCTGTGGTTCATTTTTCTCCCCAACAACAACAAAGGTTCTATGAACCACACTCACAGTTAACCTCTACCTTGCAGAGTTTATAGTAAGCATAGAAGGAATTTTGTAGTCTATCTTCAGTAAATTTCAGACTCTATAGAAAAAGAAATAGTAAAACTGTGCTGAAAAATTACATTTGCCAAATTCAAGGCAGAATAAAACGTGAAGGCCTTCAGAGGTGCCCAGCGCTCTCTGGGCACATCCTGGTGACTGGCTGCCTGGATAGTAATTATGTCTCTGACACTGACATCCCCTGAGGCTAGAGACAAGCTTTTTACACTCAGTGTGATTCATCTTTCTCTTACTCAAAATATCATAAACTGGCTCATAAAATGCTGTGAGGACTATGGAGGTTAAAAATGTACAAAGTGTTAGAATGTTTAAAAGAAGCAATTATTCCCAGCAGGGAATAGCCTACATGCTTACCTCTGGAATAAGTTGGAAAATTGCATTTGAGAAAAGTGTTCCAATAGCCAACCCCACAAAATAGGTCAGAATTTTGGGAAAATAAGACTTCTTTATCAATGGAGTCAAAATCAATCCCAGGAGAGATGCTAGATTAATAATTGTCACTGATAGGATTCCATATCCCCAGACTGTGGGTCAGAGGAAAAAAAGAAAAAAATTAATCACAGCCAAGGAGCCAAATGAAATCTGTACATCAGTTAACCTTGAAACAAATTACTTCTCTTGGAGCTTCAAACGAATACATGCTTTAAAACAAAAACTTTTCAATGAAAATTATACAGAAAATTGAGAGCATACATACAGCCAAGTAAACATGAAGAGAAACAGCATTTATGGGGGCACGGGAAGTAGTTCAACTGGTGGACTGCTTGCCTATCATGCATGAGGCCCTGGGTTCAATATCCAGCGTTTCATAAGCCATGCATGGTGATACATGCCTACATTCCAAGCAGGTGGAAGTCAGGAGGATCAGAAGCACAAGGTCATTTTCAGCTACATTTCAAGCTCAAGCCCCACCTGGGCTACATGAAACACTCTCTTAAAAGGAGAGGAAAGGGGAAGGGGAAGGGGAAGGGGAAAGGGAACAGAAAGGGAAGGGGAAGGGGAACGGAAAGGGGAAGGAAAGAAAAGGAAGGGAGAAGGAAATGGAAAGAAAGACTGTTTATGCTTCAATCTGTCCTACATCATTATCATATGATCAAAGAGAACACAGTTTGAAGGGAATCTGGCCACTCTGTCCAAGCAGTGACAAGCAATCAGAGGTCTACCAGCTTCCAGCCACCTAGCTTCATTGTGGCTCAAGGACAACCTTCAAACCCAGGCTTTCAAGGGAAGAAAGAGGGATAAGCTGAAGGACAGAAGACAGTAGTCAAGGTGGAGGGGGCCATGCGGGTTTATCAAAATCATTTGTCTGTAGCCCTTGGAACTGCCTTGTCAGAAAAATCTCTTCAGATAAAGAAACTCCTGAAGGTCCCAGCTGGGGGTTCCAGGGACCTGGAGTCACCCAATGCTTTGGGTACGCAGGTAGTAACCTTGAAGAAGGAAAAACTTGCTACAGTGCATAACTCACCTTGCCAGGTCCAGATCAAGGCAAAAATCTAAATAGGGGGAATACTGGTGAAAGATGGAGTTGGTTCCTCTTTCATTCCAATGCCCAATAAATATTCAATAAATGTATCTTGGAATACATTGAGAAAATGCTATCCCAACTTTGACAGCTAACCGTCTGTGTAGCCTACCATCTTGACCCTGGAAGGCTGGCCTAAGGAGTAACAGGGAAGATGACTGAGGCATGCACAGGGTTATCCCTGCTGGCAGTGCAGGCTGGGATAGATGATCCGTAACTGGTAACATGTGGTTTTTATCAAGGCCCCCCACACCCTGCACAAGGTACTACTTGGAAGATGAGAAAATTGCCTCCGCGTTGCCACTTCTTTTAAACACCCATCCAGAAAACACCAACATGTTGGGCTACTTTTCTTACTGCTACATGAATGACACCTAATGCTTGGTAAGCATCTGCACATGTCAAGCCCTGTGTTAAGACACCAGCATGTTTTATCTCACTGGACTCCACGAAGTCTTGAAAAGTAAACACCGTTACTTCCTTCACACAGTTATGGACAGCTCAACATAGGAAGATCACATAAGCCCAAGTTACACAGAACTCTGAGTTCCAAACTCAGACAGCCCAGCTCCCTTACACACATTCTTTACCACTATGCCGCATTACTCCCAGAGGTCATCTAACTCTTAAAAGGCCCCAAAACTAAAAATAAAAAAAAATAAAATAAAAACATAAAATTTTATCTTGAACTATGGTTCAATAATAGAAGATTGCTCCAAGAAACTCTCTAGAAATAAACAAATTCAGAAAATGGTCAAAGCCTAGGATGTGAACCAATACATGCTTCTTGCCAGCAAAGAGCATTCAATTTTCTGCTTGTAGAGCTGGGAATGTGTGTGTGTGTGTGTGTGTGTGTGTGTGTGTGTGTCTTGTGTCTCTGTGTATGTCTATATCTGTGTCTGTGTGTGTATGTATCTGTGTCTGTGTGTCTGTGTGTCTGTGTGTGTATGTATCTGTGTCTGTGTGACTCTGTGTGACTGTGTATATGGGTGTATCTGTAACTGTGTCTGTGTTTGTGGCTGTGTGTGTCTGTGTGTATGTGTGTATCTGTGTGTATGTGTGTATCTGTATCTATGTCTGTGTGTATGTGTGTGTATCTGTGTCTGTGTTTGTGTCTGTGTGTGTATGTGTGTATGTATTTGTGTCTGTGTTTGTGTATGTGTGTATCTGTATCTGTGTCTGTGTTTGTGACTCTGTGTGTCTATGTGTGGCCATATACACACCACGTAAATAATGTATAGTCAAAATGCCATGTACCAAATGACACAAAATAATCGTATCTACAAGAAACATCACCACACTGACCATGATGACCACCCTCTCCAGACACCCTCCTATCAGCTGGCCTTCCCTAAATGTTACAGCCCACCTCAGTCCTGCACTACCCTCTCACCTGGAACTATACTACCTGCTCCCTTGGGCTTTCCACTTATAGAAGGTTCTCAGTCCCCCGACTTCCTCTACAATGTATCCATGTATATTTTCCCTCAGCACAGACAACATTCTATCCCATCACTAGCCCACACACATTTGATCAACAAATATCTGTAATCTTAGTAGGTAGGCAAGATGTATGTTTCACACCAAAACAAAAAGGCAAGTAGATTTTTGCATACCAACAGAGGCCAAGCTATACGCTCACTTCCAACTCGGCTTGTGCAGGAATCCTTGCTCTGATACACATGGACTTTCTCCACAAATAGCGAAAACCCGAGATCCATTTCAACTGCCCACTTTCCACCAGTCAAATCCATAGCAAACTGGGGACCAAACCCTATCAGATCTGCTTTGGCTCTCGCGTCCAGTTTCTCAGTCCTCACTGCCTGCAGTTCAGGCCTTAATCACCTCTTAGTCCGTCATCTGATGTAATGTGGCAGCCTTCTGCCTGGTCTATGACGCTCTGGTTTGCATGGTCTTCAGACCACCATACCACAACACAGAAGTGATCTACTCGTGTGGCTATTGTAAACAGCCCTTCTTAAAGTAACTCCATGAAACCCCTCCAGTGCACTTATCCCCTTCTCAAATGGTCTTCACCCAGACACAAGGTTTCCAAATACAGTATTACCTTGTGGTTCTCCACAAAGAAACCTATCTTCTTTACTTGAGAAACTCACACGTGGCTTTCCAAGCCACCTCAAACTTCAGACGCTTTCTTCATCAGCAAGGCAGCAAGATTCCCATAGCTCTTTGTTTGAAGTTAATTGGTCCAATTACCATACCTTGTGTGCTATAGAAATTGAATCACTTTGGTATTTATCTGTGTGTTATAAACAGCAAGAATCTCAAGAGAGGGGTCATATTTAATTCAGTCTCCATGCCTAGAAAATTCTCCAGGAGACAGCACAAATCTGAATGGACTCATGAATGCCTCAATTCAAGTTGCAGGCCAGAGCTCTGTCAGAAGAAATGAGTCAATTCCCTTGCTGACTTGATCTTTCTACCCTTCCCTGCCTTAGTGATCCTTCATGAGAATCACTGGGAAACCTGCAGGAAGGAAAATCATTGCAGGCAAGGCACACTCCATCGCTTCCTCCTTGATACTGCCCTTTCAAAAGGTCCCCATCCCTCTGGGGCACCAGAGGATAAATTAATATGAAAATTTCTTCAGAGCTTTCCAGGTATGCATATGCCTTTCTATAACGACTGGGTTTAGAGGGTGTCTCTTCTACTTCTGTGTGAACTCTGAGTTAATAGAGTTCCAAGAAATATCAGTAACAACTGCCAACATCTGTTGAATATACACTGTGTGTTAAGCTGCTTCTCTGAACTTGTTCTATTTTAACTCTTTTAACTCTCACAACCCTTTGAGACATGCACTGACATTATCCCCATTCTGCAGATTGCAAAACATGATTCTATAATTATCCCTATTATCCAGATCTACAAACAGCCCAGAATTAAATGTCTACTTAGTCCCACTCAAATGAGAAGCAGTACAGAGCAGTTGACAGTGAAGTATGCAGACATAGAGCTATGCTTGGAAATCAGCTCTTCTCTTACAACATCATAGGCTGGTTTCTTGACTTCAATAAGCCTCAGTTTTCTCACAATTGAAAATGCAAAGGAAAATAGCTGCTATCTTGTACAAGATTTTTAAAGAGCAAAATAAATTATTAAGTGTTCCTTGAGTTTAACAAGACTTCCACAAATGTTGTTTGTTATTAGTTCCAAAAACCTGAGTAAGCAAACCAACACCTGAGTCTCCATTCATTTAGTTCCTTCTGCAGTGAACAGAACAAGCTTGCATTAGGAATCCTTGGGCATCAGCCCTATGGGAAGCCACTTCTTTCTCAAACTTACAGCTCCATCATTGGTTGCATTTTGTTGGAAAGTATGGTCTTCAAGAACATTTCAAGTAAAACTCTATCATTCTAATCTCTTACTTGATTTTAATAATACTCTGTAAATTCATACAAAACTGAGACCTTTAACTTGCTGCTAAAATATGAGTAATTTCTCTCCTTGAGAATTTAATTTATCAACAGTTTACTGCACACAGCAAATATGGTTTTATAAGGTAGCTAGAAGGCAATTTCAAAAACAACAAACTGTAAAATCTCTAAGAAATGAGACTATTTTATCTGCCCACTAAAATGTCAACATAATTATGTTTAGAACATTTTTGTATTGTCACCACTTTGAATTATATTTATTTTGATTTCTCATTCCCTAAGATTAGATGAACTCACATTTGATTTGTGAGCAATTATATTAAGAATCCAAAATATTTTATTAATTTTTAAACTGTCTTGTGAGAAAATAACATTACACAGAGGCCAAGGAGTTCAATGAACCTATGAACACTTGTATAAAAAACTGGAGTGGTAGCTAGACATGGTGGCACATGCCTTTAATGCCAGCACTCGAGAGGAAGAGACAGGTAGATCTCTATGAGTTCCAGGGCAGCTCAGTCTACACATCGAGTTCCAGGCCAGCCAGGGCTACATAGTGAGACCTTGTCTAAAAAAAGAAAAGAAAAAAAGAAAAAAAAAAAAAACACAAGGAACTATAAGAGCACTTTCCACCTAGTCACGAAGACCAGGGTTCAAATCCCCAGCACCCACATAAAAAGCCAAGGTGGCCACTGCACTGCAGGAGACAGAAACAGAGACAGGAGAATTGCTGGGCTTACTGATCATCTACCCAGCTCCAGGTCATGCAAGGGACTGTCTCAGTGAGGGAATATGATAGAAAGTGTATGGCAGGATGCCTGCCATCTTCCGGCCTCCACATGCACTCACACTGGTGCTTGCAGCCACACATATGTACACATTCACCACACACTCACACACGCATATATACACATATACACATGCAAAAATGAAAGACATAATCCTCTCACCCTGTGGCAAGCACTGTTGTAGGCAGCCACATATATTAATTCATTTGGTACTTCCCACAATCCTCTAATAAAGGAGCCACTATTGCATCCACCATACAAATGAAGTAACTGAGGCATAAAGACACTAATAAGTTGCAAAGATCACACAGCTGCACTAAAATAAAGCTATTAAATATCATCGCATCAAACAGCAATGTTTTGCCAAACTAAACGATTAGTAGAAGCAAGTACTCTAGTCTCTTTATTGGGTTCTCTGTCCAAATATTTGGTGTGTTTCTGATCCTGTAACTGAGCACTATTGACTTTTCTGCTTTATGACTTTGTAGTGTTGACTGGAGAATTCTCTCTGACTTCCGCTTCCTGTTCTCATCTCTTGGCTCCAGGCTGCTCTCTCTCTCTTGCTCTAACTCTTGCCTTTGTTCTTTGGTTTTCTTGCTCTGTAACCCAGGCTGGCCTAACCCACAGCAATCCTCCTGCCTCAGCCTCTCCAGTGCTAAGTTGCAGGTTTGAGCTACCACACCCAAATTTATAAATATTTTGGAATATCAGCAATTTATCTGTACATATTTGAGGATTTTCTTTCACTGGAGAGTTACTACCTGAAGTTGTGAGCATGTTAGACACAACCCATTTGTTCAACTGACCTAGCAGACCTAATAAAATACCAAAGCCAGATGTTCCAAGAACTTACAAGCATTGATTTTTTTAATCCTTATAGCAACACTATGAGAAAGAAACTAAATTAGATAACATAACTGAGATGGAAAGAGGTTAAAATCATGTTTCCAATATAGCTGGGAAATTATAAAATTGGGATGTAAATTCTGTGCTTTTACTATTCTATACTACTAGTAAGTATTAATATATTTAATATTTTGATGAATTACTTTCAAATATAAAGCAAAATACTTGTAGAAATGTAAAATACTGTAGCAAAAATGTTTGTAATTGTTAAATTTGCTATTATTTCAAAATTGAAATTATTCTTATTCACACAATTACTAATTACATTGATATAATAATATTTGATGGTTTCTGTTCTTTGGGTGTGAAAAAGATAACTGGGAAAATGGATTCTGAAGCTGAGACAACCTGGGTTGGATCAGCTTGACCATTTCATATTGTGTGACTTCCAGCAAATAATTTTAAGCAGCCTATATACCTCAGTTTTCTTGACTATAAAATAAAAAGATCAAGTAACTTCTTCATAGAGTTGTATGAGAATTAGATAAATTAATACATGCACAGTACTGTTTTTGTTACAGTATTTGTTACATAGTAAACACTACCAAAGAATTGGCTATTATTATTCTCTTTGACAGTGTTATTATTCTTATAATTAATAAATAAAAGAATGAAAAGGGACACATAAAACAATCCAAAAAGTAAATAAAACTAGCACTTTCTTTGTTGAGACTTCACTGTCTTTGCTGACAACCCTCTCTATATTCTCTACCAACACTCCTGGATGCGCTTGCTCAGCCCTCATCTTTAAATGCCATCATCATGGTGACAAATCTCCAGTGTTAATCTCTGTTCTCAGTTCTCTCTCTGTCTCTCTCTGTCTCTGTCTCTCTCTCTCTGTCTCTCTCTCTCTCTCTCTTTCTCTCTCTGGGGGGAGTGTATCCTGTGAGCAGACACCACGCCCACTTGACTACACCTGGGAGTCTACATCATCTCTACATCATCTCATGGTAACCATACCAATATTATCTTTTTTTTTTTTTTTGTCTTTTTGAGGCAGGGTCTCCCTTTAGTCCCAGCCGGCCTGGAGCTCACTTTGTAGACCAGGCGGGCCTTGAACTCACAGAGATCCACCTGCCTCTGCCTCCCAAGTGCTAGGATTACAGGCATGTACCACCACGCCCAGCAACTCTCCACAATAAAATTCTATCCCAGTCTATATCCTGGAAATGCACATGTGACTACGAATTCACTGTCTCTGGCTCAAACTTTGACCTGTCTTTGCCTCTCACACATCTGATCTGGAGACAAATCACTTCAGTTCAGCCTTCGAACTGCATCCGATATCTGACCACTGCTCCCACCTCAGTCCGAGTTGCCATCACCGTTCCCGACCACTCCCAGCAGTAGCTCCAGGTCAGTCTCTGCTTCGGCTCTCATCCCTATGTTCAAGGTTCAGACAAAATGCTCCTTTATAGACTCAAATAAAATCTTGCCATCTTCTGTTTAGAACTGACACTCAGAAAAAAAAAAAAAACTTACCCCTTGCAGGGCCTCTACCTGCCTCCCCCCTGGCCATGCCTCCCTTCCTGTGTTCCTTAGGTTCCCAGCACACAGGACTTCTTGTGGTTCTTACTCGGCCAAGCTCACTCCCTTGCTATGCTTACTGTTCCCTCCGCCACAAATGCTCTACCTACAAATCTGTCAGGGCCTTCACCTCCAGTCATGACTGTGAACAAACATATTCTCATCTCTTAGTCCATCTAAAAGCTCACCACCTCCTTCCAACTCATCTCCCTCAGTCTCTATTTTCTTCTCAACATGTATCAGTCTGACACAGTATTATTCATCCTCTTACTTGTTTAAATGTGTATTAGGGCCAAGCATGGTGGCTCATGCCTTTAAATCCCAACATTTGGCAGGCAAAGGAAGGCAGATCTCTGTGAGATGGAGCCCAGCCTGGTCTACAGAGCAAGTTCCAGACCAGCTGAAGCTATTGGGAAACCCGGTCCAAAACCAAACAAAACTTCATATGGAAGACACTGTTCAGCATGATATTCGATAAATACTGAATGGATAAATTAATGAAAATATTAAAATTAAAATATTTAGAACAAGTAAATAATTTTAGGCTATAAAAAAAAATACAGCCAAGGGCAGTACAGATGGCTCAGTAGTTGAGTGCACTGGCTGCTCTTGCAGAAGATCCAAGTTCTGTTCCTAGCACAGACAGGGCAGCTGACAACTGTTCGTAACTCCATTTCCTAGAGACTCAGTGTCCTCTTCTGAGGCATTGCACAACACAAATGCACTTACAAACATCTAGGCAATACATTTATATATAAAAATAAAAATAATATTTTTAATTACAGACAAAGATGGTAGCCTATAACTTAATCCCAGTACTTGAAAAGGAGTTAGATAAAGAGAAAGAAAAGAGAGGGGGGAAGAAGAGGGAAGATGAGAGAGAGGGGAAAGAGAAAGAAGAAGGAAAGAAAGGAAAAATTGGAGAGAGGAAGGAAAATAGAATCTTTAAACAACTGTTTTTTTTCAATGGTGAAAATATTCCATATATTTAAGTAAGTAAGCTATATATTAAGCAAACATTAGAGGATTTTATATTTTAAATTTCCCTACAGCAGATTATTCCTTTAAAATTCTGCATTTATGCCAGGTGTGATGGCATACACCTTTGATCCCAGCACTCAGGTGGCAGAGGCAGGTGGATCTCTGTGAGTTCAAGGGCAGCCTGGTCTACAGAATGAGCTCCAGGTCAGCTGGGACTAAAGGGAGACCCTGTTTCAAAAAGACCAAGAAAAAAAATTCTGCATTTATGATGACATCATACACACAATCGTTTCTGCCATCTTCTTCCATCTTAAAGCATTGAGTTATTACTCAATGCTTTAAGATTTCATCAGGAAGTGAAGAAAAAAACCCACAGAACGGGAGGAAATCTTCACCAGTGATACTCTGACAGAGCTTTAACATCCAGAATATATAGACTATTCAAAAAACAAAGAAGAAAACAAATGAACTGCTCAAAAGATGGAGTAAAGAGCTGAACAGAGACTTCACCAATGAGGAAGTAAAGAAGGCTGAGAAACATCTTAAAAAGTGTTCAACATCAGTAATAATTAAGGAAATACAAATTAAAACCACTCTCAGATATCATCTCACTCTGATACGACTGGCTAAGATCAAGAACACAAAAGACACCAAATACTGGAGAGGTTGTGGGGAAAGGGGAACACTCATCCACTGCTAGTGGGAATGTAAACTTGTACAACTACTATGGAAAGCAGTGTGGATAACCCTTAAAAGACTCAAAATGAGCTTACCACCTGACCCAGCCACACCACTCCTGGGTATACCCACAAGACTCATCATACCACAAAGATACATGCACATCCATGTTTATTGCAGCTCTCTTCACATAGTGAAGAGCTGGAACCAACCCAAATGCCCTTCAACTGACCAGGGGATGACAAAAATGTGGTACATCTACAGGATGGAGTACTACTCAGAGGTAAAGAAAGATGACATCATGAACTTTGAGGGTAAATGGATGGAACTCAAAGCCATTATGCTAAGTGAAGTAACACAGTCCCAGAAAAACAAGCGGCAAATGGTTTCCCTCATTTGTGGATGCCAACACTAAATCCCCAGATGAAATGCAAGCTGAACAACATTATTGTTATATTTCTGTTTATCTGAAAGAAACTATGTTGTTATAATGTAACTCTCTTTACAGGCTCTAGAATCGATCCACCACTTACTCTCAGATTCTGTAATTACTGTATATGAGTGGAAAGTGTATATGCATATTTTAGAGTAATATAATATTAAAGGAGGAAAATGTGAATTTCTAAACATAAAAAAATACTGAGAGGATTTTTTGGGATAGTTATGCAGGATAGTTATGCCAGAGTGCATGATCTGGGGGGGGGGGGAGGAAGGGAAAGGGGAATATGTCTAAACTAAACTGAGAAATGATGTCTGAAATACATAAAACATTAATAAAAGCATAAAAAAGAAGTGCATTGGTTCCTTATTCCTTTAGTAACAATTTCAGATATATTGACAAGTTTTAAAATATGGCAAGTAAAATGTGGTAGAAACTGACTAGTCAATTATAAGCCAAATAGTTAATATGTGACCCAGTATGCATAGTATAACATATTGTTTAAAATCAGGAATTTGTTGTATACAGACATATAAAATCATTTATGTACATATGACATTAAAGTAGAAGTGAAACTGCCTAGAGAAAAGAGGGGGGACTAATGGGAGAGGGAGGGAAGGGAGGCGAGAAGGAGAGTAAACTCGATATACAATATACACAAATATGAAGATGTCCTTATGTTACACAGTACCATATACAATGGATAGATACAACAAACACTAACTAAATCAATAAGAAGAAAGGATTGAATTTTATAAAGTTTTTAAGTGGTATTAGGGACAGTCTTGGTAGATAACCGGAAGAATTTTACTTATGAAGTTTAAATGAGTTCAAATTATTCTTATTCTAAACACTTGAAAAATCTCAAGTGTTTTATCAGGAGGTGTCATGCTGACTTTCTTTTCAAGCTAACTCTCTGGCTTTTCAAGTGCTGGAGAAAACATGCTTCCAATATACCTTCAGAAAGGCTTGGCTTCACTATGTGCTTGGTCCGATCCTCACAGGGATGGAAATTCAACTGCTGTAAAATTGCTGGGCAGATGGCAGAAAAGTTTGAGCTGGTTATCTGGGTAGTATTTGAAAAACCATGAATGGAAAAGATGTCTTCTGCTGTTAAACACTGAAAAAGAGTAAACACAGGAAGACATACAGTTATACAATACTCATAGGCAGGGGAAAATACCGTAAGGAGACACAGAGTATTTCATCCAGGTCTACAGCATTGATTATATACCAGAACCCACTACAGAAATGAATGGTCCTCCAAAATGGTGACAGTTTTCACAATTCTTTTTTTTTAATGTTTTTTTATTAATTTTGTTTATTTATGTGTATGAATGTACTGTCTGCATGCAAGTTTGTGCACCCGTGTCGTGCAATGCCGCGGAGGTCAGAAGAGGGTGTCGGATTCCCCTGGAACTGGAGTTCTCCTGGAATTGGAGTTTCAGACGGCTCTCGGCCGCCATGTGGGTGCTGGGGATCAAACCCGGGTCCTCTGCAAGAGCGTTGGCGCTCCTAACCGCTAGGCCATCTCTCCAGTTTTCACAATTCTTTAAAGGTATAACCAATAAAATAAAATAAAAGCCAAAGACTTTTTAAATCAATAGCCTACCACTGCAGACAAAGAAAGTTTAGAAATTGGTTTAGGAAGTGAAGTATCTTCTCTAAACAGCTTTAGTTGTATCTCTGAAGTTCTAGCAGGTTGTACCATTTCATTTCATTGTTAGATTTTTGCAATTCTATCCTTAATTTTGTCAATGAAACATTACAATCAAATTTCCCTGTAGTTACATTGATCCCCAGGTTTCTTTTTATATTTATTTCTGAGTTAAATCACCTTTAAAAAAATAACAATATTAGCAATGCTTGCATGATCATGGCCAGGAAAGTTTTTATGTAAATCTGGCAGTAATGGTTTTGACAGTAATGTTTGTTTTCTTTTTTACTTCCTTAAATGCATTGCATAGATATTGTATTCCCAAATAATTTGTCTTGAGATTTTTTTTCTGAATTTTATACATAAATCATATTTAGATTTTAGAGTTGTGCACCTATATATTTGACTCTTATTATCAGGTTGTATCTTACTTTCCTTCTCATTTATGTTTTATAATATGTGATTAAGAACCTTAATTTCTTTTATAGAAATGTATATAATGATTCTCTAGCATAAATTTTCCACATTACTAATCTACAGTGATGATATTACCATGGTATCTTATTATTTAAGTTATTAATATGTTGATACTTGAATCTAACATTTCAGTACTCTGTTTGAAATATTGGGAAATATTGAGAAATACTGTTTTCCTTGTATGTTTGATGAGATTTGTATTGAATGTGGTTTGTTGGTCTTCTGTTTGTTTAGTTTATTAGCATTTATATCCTTCCTTTTAGTATTAATATGCGGATTCCTCAAGGGATGTGGTCGACTCATCATGTCTACTTATTTGTATGCTTTTCTCTGTTCTTATGTATGAATGTGCTCCTCTGCATATCTTATAGAAATCCTAAAGTACAGACTTTCTTGCAATGAATTGCTTTTCTGAATATTTATTTATCCATCCATCAGTTTTGATGCTTTACAATTTCTGGTTGTCTATTTTAATTTACATTTTTCCTTTATGTTTTTTTAATTGTATTTCTTAATTGTTTCCTGTTATCTGGATTTGTTGATTAGGCATCTAATACCATTGCCTTTTTCTTTTTTTTTTGAGACAGGGTCTCCCTGTAGCCCAGCTGTCCTGGAACTCACTCCATAGACTAGGCTGGCCTTGAACCCACAGAGATCTGCCTGCCTCTGCCTCCAAGTGCTAGGATTAAAGCCACCATGCCCGGCCACCATTGCCTTTTTCTGCCTTGGCTTCGATGTGATAATTTTCCCTTAAACCTTTTAATACAACTTTTTCCATTCTGCTTTTCACATCTTTCTGATGGTAGAGGATTAAGTGCACTGTTCTTGTTTATTTTAGCTTTCCATATGTCCCTTATGATTTTATGTCCAATTATTTATATACTGCTCAAGAGTTTTCTGCTTACATTTTTTTTGCATATATTTCTGTACTTTAATTTTTATCTTCTATTGACCATCTTTAGATTTGGTCTCTCTTAGATATTTTATTCAGTGTCTTTTTCTTGCTTCCTATTGAATGTTTTACTCTCTCATCTTTATTACAAAAAAAGAAAAAGAAATTGGTTTAAGAGTTAGAAAGACTTTAAAAAATGATAACAGCTGGGCTGAGGCTCTAATTCAGGGGTAGAGTGCTTACCTAGAATACAGAAAGTCCCAGGTGCCCTAGCACTGCAGAAAGTGAAGAAATGAACACAAGAATACCTATAACACTTGAACACAGAGCTTTAAGGTGATTTTTATATGTTTATCATTTTTGTTGTTTGAATGGGTATTTGTAGGAGCTGTCAGAGTGGCTCTCTAGCATGTCTTATTGACAAATACCTGTTTTCTTGCAGTTTTATAGTTTAAAACTATGTCTCTCATCTACACAATAGTTTCATCATAGAAAAATTATTTTCAAATACATCTTAGCACAAACTACTGTTTATTAAAATATCTATTATCCGGGCTGGAGAGATGGCCTAGTGGTTAAGAGCGCCGACCGCTCTTACAGAGGACCCGGGTTCCATCCCCAGCACCCACATGGCGGCTGAGAACCGTCTGAAACTCCAATTCCAGGAGAACTCCAGTTCCAGGGGAATCCGACACCCTCTTCTGACCTCCGCGGCATTGCACGACACGGGTGCACAAACTTGCATGCAGACAGTACATTCATACACATACGGAAATAAATAAAATTAAAAAAATAAATAAATAAAATAAGATAAAATATCTATTATCCTTACTAACGATAAGTAGCTTTTCCATATTCTGTAAAGTTTTAGAAACAGTGCTGGGCCATTTGGAAATTCATTAACTCTTTAATGAGGCAAAGAATATGTACTAGAAAAAGAAGTGTCTGGAAAAATAACTTTTTAAATGGATCATTTACTCTCTGGTGCATTTTAACTTTAAACTATATTCTAAACATTTCATTTCTAAGAAGATTATAAAATAAATGAAACATTAATAAGTTAATGCTATAAGAATTAGCAAATGTGAGAAATATTTACTCACTCAAATAGAACCCTGTCTTTAAGCAACTGGAAAGCATTCTTTGTCCATTTCAGCCAATACACAAATCCCATTAAAATCTTAGCTTTGTGCTAAAAACAGTATTGTGCTCCTCAAAATCCATATTACATCCCTAATACCTAGCCTGATGGTATTGGAAATAGCTGGTAGATAATTGGGGTTAGGTGAGCCCATGCAGGAAGGACCCTGGTCCAGGGGGATGAGAGCCTATATGAGAAAAGACACAAAAAGAGTTTGCTCATTTGCTCTCTCTGCCATGGGGGCACAGTCAGAAGGGGTCTGTCTACAGCTCACAGAATCAGCCCTTGCCAGAGCAATGTTCCAGAACCTCGATCATGGACTTTCTGCCCCTGGAACTATGAGTAAATAATGTCCGTTGGTTAAGGAGCCAGGCTATGATATTTTGTTATGGCAAGCCTGACCTAACAAATGTGCTATGAAAGGTATTGTGTTATAAATTCAAAAATTGATGTAATTATTTGACCATAAAGTGCTTTGATCCCCTCCACAACCAAAACAATTAAATTTAAAATTCCAGATTTTGATAAAAAATCAATAATTTTTATAAAGGAAAAATGAAAGGACATCAAATGTACCAAGGTGCATGCAACTGCAGAAAGCTAAGACTACATTACTTGTCAGACAACACATGCTCAGATTCTTCTTTTCATATCCAAGACTGTATGTATGTAATGGTAAATTTATAATCTGTAGGGATATAATATGTATATATCTATATATAGATAGATAGATAGATAGATAGATAGATAGATAGATAGATAGATATGATAATAGCAGCTATGTACTGGGCATCAAACACCAAAGTTCTACTAAGTCATCCTGGGGCTGCGAATACAGCTAACAGATGGACAGCCCACTGGAGAAAGAGAAGAAAGAAAGCATAGCTTACTTGGGACTAGAAAGGTACCTAGAACCATAATTGCTAGGCTCAAATCTACAAACCAAGGCCAGGCACACCTTTAATCCCACCATTCCAGAGGCAGAGGCAGCTTATACTGAGTACCCAGCCATCTGGGACTACAGGGAGATTGTTTCAAAGACAAAACAAAACAAAACTACAGAGCCTACATGGGCCAGCCATGATTCAAGGAATTAATAGGTATGCTAGCACAAACACAAAGCTGCACTGTTTCCCTCCTAGGAAGTCTTAACCTACTAGGATTTCAGCTTCTTCCAACCCAGAAACATGAGGCAAAAGGGAAACTGTCCATGGATAATATCCAAAGACTTCTCAGAATTCACACCCTAAGATTTCCAAAACTTGATAAATAAGGAAATTCTTTTAGACTCAGATTGTGACCTATTACTGCATCAGAAAGCTACTTGCTAAAACAGTTTTTCAAAGACTTATTTTATGTATATGAGTGTTTTGTCTGAATGTATGTATAAGGACCACATGTATGCTTGGTTCCTGCAGAGCCCAGAAGAGGATGTCCAATCCCCTGGAAGTAGAGTTACAGGCAGTTGTGAGCTGCCATTTGAGTCCTGGGAAACCAAACCCAGGTCCTCTGGAAGAGCAGTAAAAGCACTTCACCTCTAAGCCATCTCTGAAGCCCCATAGTCAGTATTTCTTAATGAAGTAAAATGAACACTAACGAAGAGTTCAGATAGAGTATGTCCATCCCACATAGGAGGGATATATGACTTGGTCAGACTTTAGCTTCAGTTACACACCATTACATATTTTACACACATATACATTATATCACACTAGAAATTTATTTCTTACTGTAAGCAGCAGTATAAGTTTCAATGTCATGGTCTTCTCTAATTGCCCATTATGCATTATTCATGACTCTACTGTGAACGGGTAGAAAAAAATTAACCAGTACTGTCAAATGAGTATAGAGTACATACTGAGGGCTTAGAATCTTCATGATCTGGGCAGCATTTCCAGAGAAATTGTTTCTGGGCTGATGGTCAGAGATCATAGTACTTGACAGTTGCAACTGCCCAATATATACAGGGAAGCAAAGAGATAACAAAGCGGAAGGCTAGCCCTTGTGGAAGGAGAGCGAGAACAGGCTCTAACAGTGTGCCAAAACAGAATCGGCGCAGGCCCGATGGACTCCAGAGCCCTATGTGCTAGAAAGTAGAATGCAAATCATTTTAGACACAGCCTATTTTGCCTTCAGTTTTGATTTTCTTTATTATCCATTGATTTTCAAAGTTGAACCCCAAAACAAAAGAAAGCAATTGTCAGTGAAAAGGCAGGGCAAACAGGTAACGGCCCAGTGTCTAAGAAGGAAGGGCACAAAAATCGTTTGCAACAGTGATATCGTTGAGGAAGTTGAAGTTTGACACCTCTTCTCAAGCAGACCTCATCACTCCAAACAGTGGATGACACTGAATGGGAATTATATTACCACAAGGGCTCCTTAGAAAACACCTCAGGGTGATTGCGCTGAATGGCGTGTCCTTAAGCAAAGTCCATTACCCCCTCTTCTCCCTCACATGTATCCACTAACAGCTTTTCAGCTTTGTGCTCTGAGGGAGTTGGGGGTATAATTCTGTAATCTGCAGACACTATGGCGTCAGTGGATTGAGAGCTGTTTTAAAGACTTCTTTAAAGTTTGGAGTTAACTTCTGTTTTCTCATCTCAGCCACAATAAGCTTATCTAATCACTTTCTGTACACAAAACACCTAAAAAAGGTAGTCATGATGCTACGGGGGAGCTTAGACCACATTAAACACTGGAAACCAAATTATACTCAAAATCATTCCAGCAACCATGAATTTCTGCTTTTGGGTCCCCTCTTTCTTCACGTGGTCTGAAGTTTTTCTGCTTCATCTCCAAAAGTCTTTATAGAATCCTGGGAACTAGTATAAGATGATGAGGAAGGTTGAGCAACTGCTGCAAGTTCCTCACATGTGAACTCTATATAAGAGAATGTTTATCATGGGGACTGAAGGATGGCTCCATGGTTAAGAGCACTTACTGCTCTTGCAGAGAACCCTAGTTCAGATCCCACCACCCACATCAGGTGGCTCACAACTGCCGGTAACTCCAGTTCCAGGAGATCCAATGCCCTCTGGCCTCCATGGGCACTGCACACATGTGGTGCACATAAACTCACACAGGCACATAAACTTACATATAAATAACAATAATTGTATTTATATACTTATATATTTGATTTTGTTACAATATTTTATTTATTTAACAATTTATTTTATATTATAGTTTATTAATTTTTATATTTTTATATATTTATTTTCTAAATATATACATGGCAAGACTTGAAATAGCATAGCTTCAATACTTACAAAGATTCTTTTTTGGACTAGATTTTAATCTGAACTCATGTTTAAACCTTGACAGACATTCTTATAGGGCCTCAATCACCTTGCTCTAGCAAAAACACTGTTAAGATGGTTAAGAGAGACTCCTCTCTTTGTCAACAGCTGACTGTTTTCAACATCTGGTCAAACTCCCCCATCCCCCACCCTCAATACTGGTCATACTGACCTACCTCATGAGGGAGTCTCTTAGTTCTTTTAATCAAAATACTCCTTACACTTGATGCTTCCTCTTAGTAAATTTCCACCCCCTGATGTTTCCTCACACCTTTTCCTTGGCTAATCCATGCTGTGTTTGGGGGGATTCCAGTTATATACTGAGGCCTCTTTCCCCCCTTGTGGTAGATAATTTTGAATGGATTTCACTGCATGCCCAAATTGCACGTTATTTCTCGCCATGTCAGGAAGGTATTTTCAGAAGAGAACTCAGTAAAGGAGACTGTTTCCTGAGGTGAATGCACATGATCAGTCCGTGGAAGTTCTGAATAAAACAAAGGGCAGATGAAGGAGGAATTCACTCATTTTTCCTACTTCACAGCCTGGCTTGGGATATCATGTCTTTTTCTCCAGGCCCTAGTCTGGAATTTACACCATCAATTCCATGGCTCTCAGTCTTAGGATTCCATTGTACTATTGACTTTACTGCATCTCCAGTTTACTGGTGGTAGATGCCAGGATTTAGAAATTCCTCATAATCTCTCTCTATCTCTTTCTATGTCTCTCTTCTTTACTCATTCTCTCCTTTCTGTTTCTCAACAGATACAGGGAGCTACAGATAAATAAAACTCATCTATCTGTATATCCTACTGGTTCCGCTCTGCAAACCTCAGGTAAAGACACCCCACTACAATAGCTTCTGAATGAAAAGCAGCTCTTTTCATCACTTAAATTCTGCCAGACTCTGACTTTCTTCAACAATTATCAAGTGTTTTTTAAAAAGTCATTGTACAACATATGTATGAATTATTTCGTTTATTACACAAATATTTAGTAAATTGTAAAAGTCTGAGGAGAATATTGATGAGAGAAAAAGGGAAAAAAATAAAACAGAATAAGTAAGCCATGGCATCTTCCATTGAAAGACTTCAACAACTGTGCCAAAATGAATCACATATACAGAGACCTATAAAACCAGAGTAAAAGTGATAAATCCCTAACAGATATGATAAAGAACTATGAGATTTCACCTGAGGCAGAAAAAACTGTATACAGTGGAAATCATCAAAACCAACTTTAAGGATAGAACTCTGGGATAACATAAAAAGGAATTAGCTCCTGCTGTGACTAAGGAACCTAGGCAAGGACAAATTAGTCAGCACAGTGGCCAGTTAGGTTTTAGACATCTGAATTCACAGTGCCTACACTGTGGACACAAGATAGAGATGAGCAGTATGTTTTCTCGGAGAAACACAAGAACCAGAGATAAAGCTGTGGCTGTCTGCTGTAGAGTGGTGATAGTGGAGTGGGTGCTCGGAGGTGAAGGGAAAGATCGGGAGAAAGAGAGCACATAGAAAAACAGCTGATGCCCTGGGAATACAGACACCATTTGTGTAAAAGCAGGAAAGCAAGCCAGGCATGGTAGTACACATGTGTCATCCCAACCCTCAGGAAGCTGAGGCAGGGAGATCATCAGTTAGTTCAAGGCCACCTTGAGTTACAGAGTAAGACTGTCTCATAAAATAAAAGACAAGAGTTGAGAATAAAGCTCAGCTTTAGTTGCTCTAGGACACATGAGGACCTAGGTTCAATCCCCTACCACCACCACAAAAATAAATAAATAAATAAATAAATAAATAAATAAATAAATAAATAGAGCCAGAGAATGAGACAACATAAAAGAAGCCCAAAACATGAGAAATAATATAGGTCAGTAAAATATAGGGAATGCAGATTGCCTGCATAGACTGTGTTCTCCATGAGCATATAGTAGTGGTATATGCTATATGTATATACAACTAAAAACTTTTCTGTCATGGGAGCACCCTTCCACATAATGCAGATGACCTAGACCAGTCTGCCCAGGGCTACTGAAGAAGTCACACTCCAGTAGGAACACCATAAGTCTAAAGATTCCACAGGCCATTTTTGCCACCAAAGAAAAAGATCTTAATACCATCACAATCTGGATGTGTCTGTCCTGAGGTTCAAATCCCCTGAACTCCTTTCTTATCTGGATGTACGAATTCTCTTTTTGGCTAAAGTTATTTAGCCAAATGACATTTCTCCTTTACTCTTCAAAACAAAATAGTCCTGGTTGAGACATAAAAGTTTATTTGTTTGCTTGCTTGCTTGCTTGCTTGCTTGCTAAGTGTCTCACACCCTCACACTATAGCTCAGGCTGCCCTTGAAACTCACTAAGAAGCCAAGGCAATCCTCCTACCTCAGGCACCCAAGTGCTGGAATTAGAGGAATGAGTTCCCATGCCTAGTTTAGGGATGGATGAGGTGATACACACCTTTAATCCCAGCCCTTCAGAGGCAGAAACAGGTGGATTTCTATGAGTTCAAGACCAGCCTGCTCTACACAGTGAGTTCCAAGCCAGCTTTGGCTACATAGTGAGTCTTTGTCTCAAAAAACCAAGAGTAAAAAAAAAATGTTTAAAGTCATTTTAAAATACTGAATGAATGCTACATCCATAACCTGTGGTGGCAAAAAAAAAAAAAAAAAAAAAAAGATAAGCTTTTTTGTTCTTTGAAGCTTTGGCCAGCACCGGGGCTATTTTCTGTATTAAACAATACAAACAATAAGTCTATCTGATCCTGTGCCCTGAGACCAAGGCCATCACACATACACCAGAAGTGGAATGTCATCCCATTCAGAGGCTGTGTTGGCCATGGACAAGAATACTGAAGAAAGCTAAATAGCTCACACCCACCCCCAACGAGGACTCTGCTAGACACCATTGAATTCTCTGAACAGGTAAACTCATAATGCTTACTGACTTACTGATAATCAAAATTAGAATGAAACACCAAGTTTTTCCTAAAGTTACAAAGCAACCCAGCTACACTTAATTCCATTACAACTTAAATTCCATTACAAAGCCCTAAAGGGATCCCAAGGAGGGACCTGAGTTTAGAGGCCACATTGGAAAGAAGTCAAATTTCTTTCTTTTTCATGATTTCTGTATCCTTCCTTGCTCTGCCACCGACCTCCATGGCTATTGGTTTCCAGAAAGAATGCAGCTTCCTTCTGGAATTTTTTTTTTTTTTGTCTTTTTGAGACAGGGTCTCCCTGTAGCCCCAGCTGTCCTGGAACTCACTATGTAGACCAGGCTGGCCTTGAACTCACAAAGATACGCCTGCCTCTGCCTCCCAAGTGCTAGGATTAAAGGTGTGCGCCACCACGCCCAGCTGAACTGAAGCCATCCTTCCCACACTCCACATGAGAGCCTCCCGTTCTGTCCAGAGATGCCATCTGCTACTACAGAGCTGTGTTCCCTCTGTAGCCTTCTGCTCCTCCCAGTTCTCATCATTGTATTCATTAACCAAACAGGTCATGTGCACGTTCTCTGGCCAGGTGCTCTGACAGAGGGTGCAAACAAGTGGTGGCCCTGTCCACAAGAGTGTCATCCAGGGGGCTGGAGAGATAGCCTAGCGGTTAAGAGCGCCGACCGCTCTTACAGAGGACGCCGGTTCGATCCCCAGCACCCACATGGCGGCTAAGAACCGTCTGAAACTCCAATTCCAGGAGAACCCCAGTTCCAGGGGAATCCGATACCCTCTTCTGACCTCCGCGGCGTTGCACGACACGGGTGCACAAACTTGCATGCAGACAGTACATTCAAACACATACAGAAATAAATAAAATTAAAAAAAAAAAAATTTTAAAAAAAAGAGTGTCATCCAGCAGAGAGAGCAGATGTCAAATGGATCAGTGTAGTAAAGGGGTGCACAAGGGTTTGTGGGATAAAAATTTTTAGTCAAGGAGCTATTAGTCACAGTTCATTGACAAATAAGTTTTCTTTATTTTTAAATTTTATTTATTTCTGTATGCGTATGAATGTACTGTCTGCATGCAGGTTGTGCACCCGTGTCATGCAATGCCGTGGAGGTGAGGAGAGGGTGTTGGATTCCCCTGGAACTGGAGTTAAAGACAGTTCTCAGCCGCCATGTGGGTGCTGGGGATTGAACCCGGGTCCTCTGCAAGAGTAGCCGGTGCCATCTCTCCAGCCCCCAAAAATAAGTTTTCTAAATGAGACTTATCATGGGCTATCTGAGAAACACTACATTGACTACCAAAAGCTCTGAATGAGTGCTGGAGAGATGGCTCAGCAGTGAAGGGCACTTACTACTCATGCAGAGGACCCAGGATTGATTCCCAACATCTCCATGGCAGATGACAACCACCTGTAACTCCAGTTTCAAGGAATCCAAACCTCTTTTCTGACTTCCTCGAGCATTGCATGACATGGGTGCACTTACAGACATGCAGACAATATACTCATATACATAAAATAAAAATAACAAATAAAATCTTTTTTTAAAAGAAACAAATCTAGATAAAGAAATAACATCTTGGACAGTTGTCCAAGATTAGTTTATAAGAGTTGAAGATAAGATTTAAGTTCAACAGGCATGGTGGCGCACACCTTTAATTCCAGCACTTGGGAGGCAGAGGCAGGCAGACTTCTGTGAGTTCAAGGCCAGCCTGGTCTACAGAGTGAGTTCCAGGACAGCTGGGACTAAAGGGAGACCCTGTCTTGAAAAGACCGAAAAAAAAAAAAAGGATTCATGTTCATGTTTTCTTGTGTCCTCTGAGATTGACTGCCATGTCATCATTAAACAGTAAGAATAACTCAAATAATAAAGAGAAAATCACTTAGACCACATGTTGGGGTGTATTTTATTGTGCCTATTAGTTATTTAAATCATAATGTTAAATTACTCTTTAAACAACTTAGGATTCTAAAGAAGGGAGAGAGAGATGGTGCTCAAATGCAATTTGGCCATGTTTTGCTCTCCATCATTCAAATAGGAAAACTGGGGTTCACAGAGGCCACATTGAAGCAGCAGAAGCTGACTTCCTGGAACCTGACCCAGTGCCTCAGACACAGGCCTGCAATGTTGACATGGCTGGGAAGAACCTGTTACTTCACATTCCTTCAACAGCTGGGTGTGCACCACCTGGATGTGCTGCTTCTCTATTACTGTTTTCAAACCAGGGCATCTTTCTGCAGCTCCCACAGCAGAGCCTGCTTGTTGGTCCATCTGCAATGCCATCATGCTAACTGCATGATGGTGAAGCCAGGACAATGAAGGTCACAGATTATACAAGAAAAGGAAAAAGTAAAGATCCAAAACGAATATGTAATTAATGGGAAAGAATCCTCAACATCCCTTGAACTCATATTTACCTTAATATTTAACAATACTAGCAGGGCTAAGACTGTGCCTGGCACACGATAGTGCCTGGAAAACATGAGTTGAAGAAAATTAATAGGGAAAAAATAAATGACCTTTTTACTTGGTTTCCTAATATCTTCTGTGACCAATTGCAAAGTGTTTTAAATTCACATAGAAACCCAAACAGAAATATTTTAAAAGCAGAAGAAATAAAGTTTAGAAAGTAAAATCTAACTAATAGTGTTTCACATGGAACAACTGCCTTAAATCCCAAGAGGACAATCTAAACATATGCTGGTTTGAATTTAACAACGGGGAGGTCGTTTCTGACCCTGAAAATAAGTGAAGACCTTCGCTGATTTGTCTCTTCAGGGGTCAATGAACAGGGCCGTGGAGTCGGTGATGTAAAAGCTCTACACTCATAACAGGAGCACTGGGAGCAGGAGCGACAAGGAGCCGACCACTTACAGGTTTCTTTGCTGCATAGTGGAACTGCCTAACCTCGGTCACCAGAGACTTAAGTTCCACCCCTCCTTAGCGTTGCTCAGGCTGACTCATCCCACCAACCTTCTCTTAAATATTTGCCCTCTTAAAGTTTGCACAATCTTTTAGGTTTGGTTTTGGGACACATTCTTATTTTATCACCATAAAGATAAGGTTTGAGCAAAGGACATTCTAGAAGGACTTAATCTAGTTATGTTAGCTATTTCTCGGATCTTGAGTCTTCCTTCTTTTTCCTCATGCTTAAGCCTCTTACTAAAGCCAGAATAGTGTGACTATATTCCCAACAAAGCACACATACACACACATCCCACACCACCCTCATCCACCCACGTACCACCTCTGCCTCCACCTACACACACACACACACACACACATACACACACACACACACACACACACTCACATCCCACTCATATTCACATATACACATGCACTCAAACATGTACAAATATACATATACAAATATACAAACAAATCACACAGAGACACTGACATTTTGGGATGAACACACACATACAGGCATATATATGCATGCACTCATACATGCTCACACATATATTCACCCTTAAAATTCTTCCTGAAGGCCAGATGAAAAGGTCTCCCCCTAAATACATTATTTAAAAGAGAAAGATACCTTGCTTAATTACACAGTTAGAAAAAAGGTTATTATGACACAATGTGTATAGAACAGCACATACCTACAGGGACACATGTAATTAAAAAATAAATCTTTGTATAAATAAGACATTAACAAGTAATGAGTTATTGTTAATAAGTTAAATATTTTAAATTTTCTCTTTTGGGGGCAGAGGAACAGGGTTTAATGTAGCCTTGTCTGTCCTAAAATTCACTATGTAGCCAAGGATGAACCTGAACTTCTGATCCTCCTGCCTTTACTTCCAGAGTGCTGAGATTATAGGCATGAGCCACCATACCTTGTTTTATGTGGTTCTAGGGATCAGTCCCTCTGTTTCATTCATATTAGGCAAGCAATCTTCGAACTGAGCTACATCCACAGCCTTTTTAAAGTTTTCTTAGTGTTAATTTATTTATTGGTAGTAGATATAAATCACATAAGCTGAGGCTGGAGAGATGGCTCAGTAGTTAAGAACACTAGCTAGTCTTTTATTATTTCTTTCTACTCAGGTAACATATGGTTGAAATTTTGACATATATTCCTTTTGTGTTTTTGTTATATTCATTTGCATGAAACAAAGGAATTACTGCTTGACGTTCAATTGAATAAGCCATTTAGGTCAATTGAATTACTTTAGAAAGTTGGGCTGGTACAAAAGTTATCATTCCAAAACTTGAAGTCCAGCTGAGTGTGATGATACACACTATTATCTCTCAGCAGGAAGCTGAGGTAGGAGGAAGCAGAAGAGGCCACCTTGGGTTACATACCAAGACACTGGAAAAAGACAGAGACAGAGACAGAGGCAGAGACAGAGAGAATGAAGTTGAAGTTATTTGTCAAGCAAACATTTCTTCATTCAACAAATATTTCCTGGATACCAGCTATGTGATCAAAATTATGCAGTCCAGGTAGAAGATGATCAGGGTAAACCCAATGTTTCTTACTCCATAGATCTTACAGGCTCTTACAGACTTCAGATAAAAACACAATTATAGCAGTGTCTACTAAATGCTGGAGCAGGATCAGTGAATAAGAAAAAGACAAGACAAGGGGCTGGAGAGATGGCCTAGCGGTTAAGAGCGCCGACTGCTCTTACAGAGGACCCGGGTTCGATCCCCAGCACCCACATGGCGGCCGAAAACCGTCTGAAACTCCAATTCCGGGAGAACTCCAGTTCCAGGGGAATCCGAGACCCTCTTCTGACCTCCGCGGCATTGCACGACACGGGTGCACAAACCTGCATGCAGACAGTACATTCATACACATACAGAAATAAATAAAATTAAATAAAAAAAAAAGAAAAAGACAAAGTAATTTACCCTAAAAATAATGAGATTGTCAAAAAGCTTCCTAAATAGCATCTAAAATGGCATTTAAAGAAAAGTGTAGAAATATGATTATGAAATATAGGTATAGGGCAGGTCCTTCAGAGCTATACATTCCAAGCAGGGAATTTTAAATTTATCTCAACAGTACTGGGAAACCATTTGAAAGTACCGACATATTCAGATTTGCTCATTGTTAGATAAATACATTTGACCAAGATACAGAAGTTAGGAAGAGAATTGGGGCAGGGAAGGGTGCAGGGGGCAGCAGCAACAGGAACACTTATAGCATGCCATGCAAAAGGCAAAATGGCTTGATACATGATTTGATTTCATTTCCACTACATTTCCATAAAATAGCTAAATTCTCTACTATACAGCAGAGGACACTAGAGTTTAAGCAGATTGACTAAAAGATATCTGGACTACTGTGACAGGAATTATGTACATTAGATATAAGAAAGAAGAGAAGAGGATGAAGAGGAGGAAGAGGAGGAAGAGGAGGACAAGGAGGAGGAAGAGGAGGAGGAGGAAAGAATAAAGACTAACCCAGTTTCTCAACTTAACCTAGTGTTGGTGATGCCCATCACTGAGATGGACACAACAGGATTATCAAGGTTTTGATTAAGATATGAAGATGATGGGTTCAACTTGGGGCAAGAGCAGATATGATGAGTTAGGGAATAGGAGAAGACTTGCCCTTGTATAACCCAGGCTGAATTCCAAGATGGAAATGTGCACCAAGCAAACCCATGCTATTTCAGTGAAGTGATGGGATACAAAATTAACCTAGAAAAATCAGTAGCCTTTCTTTATACCAACAAGCAATTGAAGGAGGAATACAAGGAGACTTTCCCATTCACAATAGCCTCAAAATAAATATAAATAAATAAATAAATAAAATATTAAAATATCTCGGAACAAAACTGACCAAAGACACTAAAGATCTCTAGAGCAAAAATTTTTAATCTTTGAAGAAGGAGATTGAAGAAGACACCAAAATATGGAAGGACCTCACATGCTCATGGATTGGAAGAATTAATATAGTAAAAATGACCATCCTACCCAAAGTATGTGGAGAGTGGGCATTGGCCAAAATGGCGCTTTGGACCCTGGCCAGGTCTTATCACCTGATTGTGGCCTGACTGCCCAGCTCATTCCCCAGCCAACAAGAGAACGCCAAACCTGAGCCCTCATTAGCATGTCCGCTGACTTCCGTATATTGTGCATACCGCTTACAGACCAATGAGAGACCTCCATGGTGCTCGCACCCTAGCAGGAGGCGGGGTTGAGGGAAGAGATTATTAGTAGGGGACACGGGAAGGAGAAGAAGAGATGATGATGATGTAAGAGTTGCCTGAATAAACTGCGTCTGGAAGAACAAGAGTGTGTCCTCTCCTTTTTCCTGCCGGCCGGGAACAGAGCGACAAGGAGAGCGACAAATATTAATAATAATAATAATAGTAATAATAACAACAACAAAGAAAAAAGAACACAAAGAAAGAAAATCCCTGACAAAGCACTGTCGCCTTCATTTGGAGAATAGACTGTGTTATGATGTATTCTCTCTGTAAGGTTCAGAATCTGCAATTCAGTTCACCACAAAACCATTGGGATTCCAAAGGTATTTGAAGTACTGTGGAAATAGCCTGTGTAGAGGCTTCTCCTGTCTGGCCCTGTATTTCTCCTAGAGCCTTCAGCTAGACACATGCGCTCATGCGTAGAAATACTCTATGTGTAGGTTTTTATGATTACTAATCCATTTCTGATGATGTGCTTAGTAAAATAGTTCTTTTTTGTTAAAGGATTTGAAGTCTTTTTGGGGGGTGGTTCTCTCTTTTTTAAATTTTATTTATTTTTGTATGTGTATGAATGTACTGCCTGCGTGTAGGTTTGTGCACCCGTGTCCTGCAATGCCTCGGAGGTCAGAAGAGGGTCTCGGANCATTCATACACATACAAGAATAAATAAAATTAATAAAACAAAAAAGAAAAGACAAGTAATTTACCCTAAAAATATGAGATTGTCAAAAAGTTTAATGAATTCCTAATTAATTGTTCTTTAAAGAAAAGTGTAGAAATATGATTATGTGAAATATAGGTATAGGGCAGGTCCTTCAGAGCTATACATTCCAAGCAGGGAATTTTAAATTTATCTCAACAGTACTGGGAAACCATTTGAAAGTACCGACATATTCAGATTTGCTCATTGTTAGATAAATACATTTGACCAAGATACAGAAGTTAGGAAGAGAATTGGGGCAGGGAAGGGTGCAGGGGGCAGCAGCAACAGGAACACTTATAGCATGCCATGCAAAGGCAAAATGGCTTGATACATGATTTGATTTCATTTCCACTACATTTCCATAAAATAGCTAAATTCTCTACTATACAGCAGAGGACACTAGAGTTTAAGCAGATTGACTAAAAGATATCTGGACTACTGTGACAGGAATTATGTACATTAGATATAAGAAAGAAGAGAAGAGGATGAAGAGGAGGAGAAGAGGAGGAAGAGGGGACAAGGAGGAGGAAGAGGAGGAGGAGGAAGAATAAAGACTAACCCAGTTTCTCAACTTAACCTAGTGTTGGTGATGCCCATCACTGAGATGGACACAACAGGATTATCAAGGTTTTGATTAAGATATGAAGATGATGGGTTCAACTTGGGGCAAGAGCAGATATGATGAGTTAGGGAATAGGAGAAGACTTGCCCTTGTATAACCCAGGCTGAATTCCAAGATGGAAATGTGCACCAAGCAAACCCATGCTATTTCAGTGAAGTGATGGGATACAAAATTAAACGAAAAATCAGTAGCCTTTTCTTATACCAACAAGCAATTGAAGGAGGAATACAAGGAGACTTTCCCATTCACAATAGCCTCAATAATAAATATAAATAAATAAATAAATAAAATATTAAAATATCTCGGAACAAAACTGACCAAAGACACAAAAGATCTCTAGACAAAAATTTTTTAATCTTTGAAGAAGGAGATTGAAGAAGAACACCAAATATGGAAGGACCTCACATGCTCATGGATTGGAAGAATTAATATAGTAAAAATGACCATCCTACCCAAAGTATGTGGAGAGTGGGCATTGGCCAAAATGGCGCTTTGGACCCTGGCCAGGTCTTATGCCTGATTTGCCTGACTGCCCAGCTCATTCCCCAGCCAACAAGAGAACGCCAACCTGAACCCTCATTAGCATGCCGCTGACTTCCGTATATTGTCATACCGCTTACAGACCAATGAGAACCGCCACGGTGCTCGCACCTAGCAGGAGGCGGGGTTGAGGGAAGAGATTATTAGTAGGGGACACGGGAAGGTGGAAGAGAGATGATGATGTAAGAGTTGCCTGAATAAACTGGTCTGGAAGAACAAGAGTGTGTCCTCTCCTTTTTCCGCCGGCCGGGAACAGAGAGCAACAAGGAGAGCGACAAGTGGCGGCCCGGACAGGGAACCTCCATCGGTGCAAGCACAGTTCAGAACCAGAGCAGGCAGGTGGCTAGCCAGTAAGCTCCCAGGTAAGTGGGACAATTAAGCTCTCAGAGTGAGACGATAAAGTTCCCCGGGAAAGGGGACAATTAAGGTTCTCGGAAGTAGAACATGGGGAATTCCAATTCAATGTGGCCAATGCACTTACCTTAAAGGAACGCTGTGAAAATGAAAGGAATTGGCATAAAGACCCAAACTTTAATGAGTTCTTAGAGCAGTAGATGAGATCTGCCCTGTTTCTTGTGACGGAAACCTCACACCACATTGCTGGGAAAAGTTAGGGAGGGACCTAATGTTTGCTGAGGAACAAGAGAATTCTGCAGAGAGGTGTATTCCTTTGGAAATTAATAAGAAATTGCTTGGGGGATGAAGGGAGCTGCACAGCAGAAATAAAAAAAAGGAGGAAACACTTCTACAGCAGCTAAAAGAGGAACAGGCCCACCCAAGGGGTTGAGGAGAAGAGCAGGTATGTCAGCTGATGGTTGGAGAGTTTGGTAGAAAGACATGGAGCAAGTGAAGGTTAACATACAGCTGGCAGGCCCGGGACCTCCCTACAGCCGACGGCCCCGGGACCCCCTCCGCCTTTTGGCGGTACCTGGCACTTCTTTCATCGGAGTGCTGGGGGAGGTAGCCACTCAAAATCCAGCCCTATGTTTTCCAGTCTTCCAAAACCAACAGGACAATAACCGTTATCATGAGCCACTCGATTTTAAAATCATAAAAAAATATAGCGGAAGTGTGCGCTCTATGGAGTGACTGCTGCTTACATTGATTTCACAGGTAGAGAATCTCCACCGATATTGCATGACCCCTGGCGTTGGCAAAATTTAGCCCGAGCCTGTTTGTCGCTGGGGCAATACCTGATTGGAAAGCTTGTGTCTAGAGTTGGCCTATGATCAGGCCGCGCAAAACCAGGCCAACAACCAGCCCGCCTGGGATGTGGATATGTTAATGGGGCAAGGACGCTTCGCTAATCAACAAATTAATTATCCTGCCCAAGTATACAAATCAGATTAATGATATGGGAACCAGGGCATGGAAAAAATTGCCTAACTGAGGGGAAGTCACCGGAAATTTGACCAAAATAATACAAGGACCAACGGAGCCATTTTCTGATTTTGTGGCAAGAAGGTGGAGCAGCAGGAAAAGATTTGGTGACCCTGACACTGCCATGCCGCTTGTTAAACAATTGTATTTGAACAATGTACAAAGGAGTGTAGGCAGGCAATAAACCCTTACAAAAATAAAGGCTTTGAGTGTGGATGAAGGTCTGTCGGGAATTGGCGGCCCTCTTACCAATTCCGGCCTAGCTGCGAGGGTGTCTTAAACAAATGTAATTATGGGGCCCGTGCAGAGGGGGCCTCCTTTGCCCTCAGCAATTCCAAGACACTGCCCATTATAATTATAGACATAAAAAGATTGCTTCTTTTCCATTCCCCTTCACTCTCAAGTAAGATTTGCTTTCACTGTCCCCTCTATAGTCATAACAGTGTTTCAGACCTTTAATGCTCCTTTCAACCTGATTTCTGACAGCCAATATGTTGTTAATATCCTAAAAAGGCTCGAGGTAGTAGGAAAGATCAATCTCAGGTCAGCTATCGGGTCTCTTCTGCGTACTTTACACATGCTAATTCTCCAGAGAGACCACCCATTCTTTGTTCAGCATATTCGGGCTCACACCGGACTGCCCGGCCTGCTAGCCAAAGGCAATGATTCAGTTGATAAGGCGTCCAGAGCTCTGACGTGTTTTCTCTCCTCCCCTCAGGAACTTGCACACACCTTTCACTCCCGCTTTCATGTTAATTCTAAAACGCTTGCCTCCCGATTTCACATCTCTCGAGCCAATGCTCGCGATATTGTAAAAAATTGTCATCAATGTGCCCCACTTCTGCCGCAACAGTCCCTTGGGATTAATCCCAGGGGTCTCCTCCCATTACATGTATGGCAGATGGATGTCACTCACATCCCTGAATTTGGCACATTAAAATATGTGCATGTCTCTGTTGATACCACCTCAGGAATTATTTTTGCCTCCCTACACTCTGGAGAAAAGGCCCATCGTGTCCGTGAACATTGTTTACAGGCATGGGCAGCCTGGGGACAGCCTAAAGAGTTAAAAACTGACAATGGCCCAGCTTACACTTCAGGCTCCTTTAACTCCTTCTGTTTGATGATGGGCATTTGCCTCACTCACAGTTTGCCATACAATCCACAAGGACAAGGCATTATTGAGCGTGCTCATCGTACACTAAAGGAGTGCCTTCAAAAACAAAAGGGGGGAATAGCCTCTGGCTCTCCTCCAAAGGAAAGACTTGCGATTGCTCTTTTTACTATTAATTTTTTAAATTTAGATAAGCACGGGTGGTCAGCTATGAACAGGCACACACAAACAGACAACACTTCAAAAGGGCTTGTAATGTGGAAAGACATACTTACAGGAAAATGGTATGGCCTGGACCTAGTCCTAACATGGGCGAGAGGAGCTGTCTGTGTTTTTCCTCAGGATCATCAACAACCTCTTTGGATCCCGAAAAGGCTCACCCAAGTGGTTCAAGATGTGGAAGTGTGGGATACTCATGATGATGGTGCCATGGCCCATGGCAATGATGGAAGAGCTTCGTTGGGGGCTGATGACAGTGTTCCCTAAACCTATCCCAGTCACCCATTCAGCACATGTATTCCCCCGCCTTTTTACAACCAATGATAACATGGAGGTCTCTTCTTTTCTTTACCATTAGATGACACATTAGCAGCAGTACAAGAGACCATACACCTGCCCCCTAAACGGATTACTGTGCTTCCAACTGATTACTAACATATCCCAGGACAGTGATTGTGTATGTATGTATAACCAGACAGGAGGCTGGTTTGATGCACCCCCTCCGGGGACCAGCCGGTCCAATGCCACATGGCTCAGGGGAGCTTGGCACTTTCAAACCCGTGCCTGTATGCGTATGGCCCCCCTTTGTGTTCCTTGTATATAATGGAAGCTATGAAAGAAATAATGTCACCTGTGGTAACAGGACTTGTTTCTATGCTTTATGCTGGAATGCTACCACCTTTCCTCTAGCAGTGGTATTTTGTGGATATTTATAATCATTTCAAAACAGGCATTACGTGCTTATACAGATAGCACAGTTGGGGTGTGAATGGAGACATTCTGGGCTCTATATTACCTCTGTACCTTTTCAGAATCTGAGCCATGCAGCTAATCGATCACACAGTCTCTCATATCATTTAACAGGAAACTGGTCCGGTGAACTCGACTCTCTATTGGAAGAACTCTGCTCATCCATCATGCACATCAGCTCTACACAAGTAGACCTGTTCACGTCTGAGGGTTTTATCTCTTGGATGTCGAAGGCGGTGTCTCACCTACAGCAGTGGGCTGGAATAGCGGGTTGGGTTGCAGTATAATCCTGCGTGGGTCATTGTGTCTGTGGTGTCTGATGCGCATGCAGAACAATCAGCGCAGAGAAAGAGCGTTCTTCGTGCAGGCTCTTGCCACTATTGAACTGGGCAGTTCACCTCAAGTTTGGCTTGGCATGCTAGAGAAGTAGTCAAAGACGGGTAAGACCCGCTGCATGTATTACCAACCTAAGACAGGGAACAAACCTATGCTGTTTGTTTAACCCCATGGCAGGTAAGGAATACCTCTGCAAGGGCAACCTAAGACAGGCATTCTCTCTGCCATATTATAAAAGAAAGGGGGAGATGTGGAGAGCGGGCATTGGCCAAAATGGCACTTTGGACCCTGGCCAGGTCTTATGACTATCGCCTGATTGTTGCCTGACTGCCCAGCTCATTCCCCAGCCAACAAGAGAATGCCAAACCTGAGCCCTCATTAGCATGTCCGCCGACTTCCGTATATTGTGCATACCGCTTACAGACCAATGAGAGACTGCCACGGTGCTCGCACCCTAGCAGGAGGCAGGGTTAAGGGAAGAGATTATTAGTAGGGGACACGGGAAGGGGTAAGAGAGATGATGATGTAAGAGTTGCCTGAATAAACTGCGTCTGGAAGAACAAGAGTGTGTCCTCTCCTTTTTCCTGCCGGCCGGGAACAGAGCGACAAGGAGAGCGACAAAAGTAATATACAGATTCAATGCAATCCCAATTAAAATCCCCATGAGCTTCTTCACAGACTCAGAAAAAAATCCTAAAATTCATTTGGAAAAACAAAAAACCCCAGATAGCCAAAGTAGCCCTAAGCAAAAAAGAGCAATGCAGGGGGGATTACTATACCAGACTTCAAACTATATTATAGGGCTAGAGTCATAAAAACAGCCTGGTACTGGCACAAAAACAGACCCATAGATCAATGGAACAAAATTGAAGATCCAAACTTGACAACATGCAATTTCAGTCACTTCATATTTGAAAGGGGGGCCAAGAAGACTCAATGGATGAAAGATATCTTCAGCAAATGGTGTTGGCAAAACTGGATCACTTGGAGAAGGATAAAACTAAACCCCTACATTTCACCCTGTACAAAAATCAATTCCAACTGGATCAAAGACCTCAATGTGAAACCCAAAACTCTGAAAATGATAGAAGAAAATGTTGGCAGTAACCTAGAAGATATAGGCATAGGAAAAGACTTTCTAAATCAGACAGCAGCTGTTCAGGAAACAAGGTCAACAATCAACAAGTGGGACCTCATTAAACTTAAAAGCTTCTGTACAGCAAAAGAAACTATCAAAGAAGTGAAAAGAAAACCACAGAGTGGGAGGAAACCTTCACCAATGATACATCTGACAGAGGAGTAACATCCAGAGTATATAAATTACTCAAAAAACAAATGAGCAAGAGAACAAATGACCCAATCAAAAGATAAATAGCTGAACAGAGACTTCACAAATGAAGAAGACGGCTGAGAAACATCTTTAAAAGTGTTCAGTGTCACTAATAATTAAGGAAATGCAAATTAAAACCAATTTAAGATTTCATCTTACCCCAGTAAGACTGGCTATGATCAAGAAAACAAATAATACCAAATGCTGAAGAGGTTGTGGAGAAAGGGGAACACTCATCCACTGCTGGTGGAAATGCAAAGTCCTGCAACCCCTATGGAAAGCAGGGTGGAGAACTCTTAAAAGACTCAAAATGAATCTACCACCTGACCCAGTCATACCACTCCTGGGTATAGACCCTCAAGACTCATCCTATGGCAGAGATATGTGCACAACCATGTTTATTACAACTCTCTTCACAATAGCGAAGAGCTGGAAGCAACCCAAGTGTCCCTCAACTGATGAATGGATAAAGAAAATGTGGTACATCTACACAATGGAATTCTATGCAGAAGTAAAGAAAGACATCATGAAATTGTCAGGTAAATGGATGGAACTAGAAGCTGTTATGCTAAGTGAAGTAATACAGTCCCAGAAAAACAAATAACGTATGATGTCCCTCATTTGTGGATCCTAATACCAAATACTTATTTGTTAGGCAAACTGACTAATATAATACCTGATGCTACTATAACAAAAGTACATTAAATTGCTATGTAATTTAGGAATGTAAAGTAATATTTCTTTTTACCTGCATGTAACTCTACTGTTAAAATCTGAATCCCTAAACATGTTTTATAATTCACCTATAGTTTATTTTCAGACATCATAATTTTGGTATATGTGTGGAGTGTATATATGCATATTTTGGAGCAAGCAATATAAAATTAAAGGGAAGAACAACAAAAAGACTTGTTCAAAGAACTGACCAAAACAGTAAACTTCTGCCCAAAACAGTAAACTTCTGCACTGAAAATTTTTTAAAAGACTGAGAAAAAGATGCAAGACATGTATGGCAGACTCCATGAGCTCTGGCAGGATTGGGGGCATGGAAGTGGGAATGGGTCTAAATTTGACTAAGAAAAGTATGAAATGCACAAAAGTTCAATAAAAATTAAGAAGAAAACAAAGTGGGCCTAAGGAGCCCTGAGAGCCACTAATATTAAAAGAAGGAGAAAAGGTCATTAAATTGAAAAGAAGCTAAAGCAAGCTAAGTAAGACAGCTGCAAGTCAGGAAGGATGCATTTCAAGGAGGTTATAATCAGCATCATTGAAATTCACAGAGAGGTAAGCCAGGAGAAGCATCCATTGTGTTTAACAATAACAAGGTTCTGGTGACCTTGTGTAGAATAATTTCAAGGAAGTGGTGGGAGATATCCAACCACAATGTTTTGAGGAGTGGCCGGATGAGGCAATGGAACAAGGTTATATACACAAAATGAGGCACAAAGACCAAGGTATTCATAGCACAGGGCTGCCTAACCAATATAGCACCTGTTTCAAGTCAACAAGAGAAAAAGAAGTGAGGCTTCAAAACTGGAAGCCCTATTTCCCTGGAGGACTGTGAGAATTCATAAGATGGTACAGAAGGAAGCATCAAGCACAATGCCTGGCACACAAGTTCACTCCATAAACGTTAGCATTGTTCCCATTAAAATAAGTCCTGCCACAGTGAAGGCGCTGCCCACATCTGCTTCAATGGCATTCATCGCAAGATTAGGAACAGAGCCAATGACTTGCTTTTCGTATTAATATGTGCAAGTAAAGCAGTATATGCTGAATTCTAACAGCATAGCTCTTAAAGAAAACCCATGCAAATTTGGTGACCTTTTACCATTGAACTATGCGTCCTTGAACAGAAGGGTTTGTGTGTTTATAACACTGATTTGCAACTCAGAATCAAACTTCTGATTTTTCTGTCCTGATCCACCTGAAGCTTGGACTAATGTTCTCCTTTCCTGCCCTTGATGAAACATGTGTTTCTTCCCAGTAAGATTAAAATGCTTCATATTCTCTTACTTGGCTTCCAACTAACAAAGTTCAACTGAACTAAGATGGTCTTAGATGTTTTGCCTTACAAACTCCATATACAGGTTTATATAGATTTAGAAGTTGATCTAAATTTAAAAACCACAATCCTACCAATTTCTAGAAACATAAATATGGACTCCAAGCCACTCCCATGTTAGTAGTGAGTAGTTTTAGAAAGAAATAATAAAGCAAAGCCAATTCCTAAATATAACCTGAGAAGTCCTCTCTGGGGGAAGGAGTAATTCCGATATATATTCACATGCTTAGTTTTTTTTTAATTATATCCTACACCTAAGGTTTTACATCCTCAGGAACTTATTACAAGTGTTTGATGAAAAGGAAGTGGAGGCAGACAGTGAAAGACACAGAAATCAAAGTCACTAGACTGACATACTTCCCTGTGAACTTTTTTTAAGTATAAGAGAAATTTTATTGATTCAAGAATTTCATACAATATCAGTTCTTGCTGTCTTTTTGTAGCTGTTTATATTCTATAAACTGACTGACCATGCCAACAAGACCATTTGGTTAAGGATAATAAAATATCAAGAAACATAGTATTGTGATGATGATAGCTATGTATCTGACACATGATCTGAGACAGGCATGTGCTAAGCATTTTACATGTATTGTCTATTTTACTATTCATTGTATGAAGTAATCCAAGGAATAGAAAGATATTTTATTTTTGTCATTAGAATATGTTACACACTAGATACCTAAGTATCTGAAACATAGCAAATTCCCCCCCAAATGTTATTACTGTTCTCATTTTTTCAGTTCAATCACCCTATGAATAAGGCTCATTCATTTGGATTCACAATGAAAACTAAAAGTAATTCATTTTCCTGGGACTTAATAAGCTAATAAATGACAGAATTAAAATCTCAGTCTAGGCAGATCGGACCCCAGAGGTCACGTTGTTAACCACTATGGTGCATTGTCTAAGATGGTTAATGATCTGAAGAGCTCACCTAGTAGACCAATGACAAGCCTAGATTACACTAAACTCAGCTCACCAAACTCATGTTGCCTAATAGGCTTTAGCTGTACTCACTTGTTTTGATTTTCATTTTTCTTATCCCTCTAACTATTCAGTTAGGTACACACACATACACACACACACACACACACACACACACACATACCTTAAAGTCAAGATGTTAAATATTGGATTAAAAATATATGATGTTGCTTTTCAGGTAAACACCATTGATTCCCAGATTTTTTTATTTTTGTTCTCTTTAGACTTCAGGAATGAAAAAAAAAAAAAAAACAGGATCTTTGAAAGGACACAGAAACCAAATTAAACAAGGCTCCATTCTGAAGGTTTTCTATGCTCACCAACCCCATTATTGCAAAGGTAATTCAATGACAATTTCATTTCAAGATTCAGAAAATACCTTTGGCTATGGAAACAGACAACTGGCAATAGAGAATAAATCAATTATCTTCTAGTATAAACAGATATCTACCATTTGATGGGTTGGAAGTAGGAAAATTCTCTGGAAACTGCATTATTTCTAAGATTGTCTAGGGCTTTGAAACCTTTTAAAATAAGTCCTATTTTAAAACACCACAGTATTAACTGTTTGCACTTGGTAACATACTCATCCCTTGAGGAGCACTCCCCTGCATACTAGTAACTCACAAACTTTGGTAACCAAACACCTTCACTGGGGTTGGTGTTCTTTTCCCTGGGGAACATTCATCCTTCCCAATTTCAGGCATTATTTTCCATTTCTATTTTTTAATATTTTATTTATTATTTTTATTTTATGGGTATGAGTATATTGCCTGTATGGATGTAATTACATCTGAGCCATACAGTGCTCACAGAGATCAGAAGAGGTCATCAATTCCCCTGAAACTGCAGTCATGAATATTTCTTAGCCACCATGTGGTGCTGAGAATCAAACCCATGTCTTCTGCAAGAGCAGCCAGTGCTTTTAACCAATGAGCCATCTCTCCAGCCCCTCCATTCCTATTAATATTCCTATTTTTCTTCCCAACTTTTACCACAAAAAGTAACTGATAAACAAAGGATTGCAAAATATGTTAAATTTAAATAAAATACACTAAAATCACAGTCATAGTTGAAAGCAATGGGATTCATGATAGTGAAATTAAACCCCTGCTTGTCACTGTGTCCCGTGATAGGAACAACCAGGAAACAAGAATATATCGTGAACCATGGAAAGCCCAGCACCTGAAAATATCCCCCCACCTACCCTACTTGCAACATCCCAAGACAGAAATAAAAAGCTGTCTTCCAGTTATGGAGGCTCTTACTTCCTCCTCTCCTGGGAACACAGACTCCCCTTGTGCCAAGGCCTTGCTTACAGTAGAGCAAGTGGTTCCCGGAAGTGCTCTGCTCACCTTCTCTCCTGCTCATTCCCAACGCCTAAGCACTCCACCTTCTCCAGCACTATGCGTTCAAGTGTATGATCATTTAACCTATATAATAAAGGAACATTTCCATTTAACTTTGCCGGAGGGTCCATTGGTTGTCCCACTAACAGCATTTCTCTCATATTAAAAAACCTACCTCTAGAAAAAAATCCCTATTGTTGCTCAAACTGTTGTCTCGGAGAAAAATCAACATGAAAAAGAATTAATGAAAATTTCACTCCATGAAAGAGAATTTATATAACTCTCAGGAAAATCCAGCTTCTGACTCAAAGTTCAGATGCGACTAATACAAGCAGATGTTCAATTATTCTATATTTTAAGAACCAAAGCAGATAACCAGAACTGACTGAGTTATAACTCTTCCCAAAGCATTCCCAATCAAAGGAAACTTCTTTCTGAATCTGAATTGCACTCTGTCTAGGATTCTTTGGTAGCCATGTGTTGTGTCTTGTACCTTTGCTTTCATAACTACTTAATTACTGTAGCTTACTACATTTCTAATTGTGTGTGTGTGTGTCTGTGTGTGTGTGTGTGTGTGTGTGTGGGTATACACACATACTCCTGGCATAGCATACCTATGCAGGTCAGAGAACAACTTGAAAGATCTGGTTCCATCAGGGGATCAAATTCAAGTTACCAGGTTCAGCAGCAGGTGCCTTTACCCACTGAGCCATCTTACCAGCCCAGACACTACAACTTTGTCTCATTTACTTACTTTTCAGACATTAACATCAATCATATTTCCTAATTATATCAAAAGGCTCTTGAGGGCCTGGAGAGCTGGTTCATTGGTTAAGAATATTAACTGTTCTTGCAGACGACCCAGGTTCAGTTCCCAGCACCCACATGGGAGCTAACAACTGTTGGAAACTCTAGTTTCAGGGGATCCAACACCCTCTTCTGACCTCTGTGGACATTGCATGACACCAGTGCACTATATGCCAGTGATACATTCACACACAGAAAATAAAAATATTAAAAAATAACAAGGCTTGTAATGTGTTAGCAAGACAGCCTTGCAAGCAATAGGATCTAAGTTCTAGCCTAGAACCCATGTTTCAAAAAACGGGGGAACAGTGCTACACCTGCAATCCTAGAGTTTAGGAGGCAGTGACAGACAGATCCTGGAGGCTCACTGCCCAGCCAGCTTGGCCTTCTTGAGTTCCAGGCCACTGAGACACCCTGTCTCAAAAAAAAAAACAAGGTAAAAGGCATCTGAAGAATCTCTCTCTCTCTCCTCTTTCTCTCTTTTCTCTCTCTCTCTCTCTCTCTCTCTCTCTCTCTCTCTCTCTCTCTCCCTCTCTCTCTCTCTCTCATCAAGGACCAGCCATCAGCACTGTGTCCCTTATAGCCCCATGACTGTTCCTTTCATGTGACTAAACAATGGAGGCAGATAAGCAACTGATGATTAGTAACTTATGTCCATAGCTCAAAATATAAATAACTAATGGTTTCTCTAGCTAGATAAAATAGATTTCCTTAGCCTATAACAAAAATAATGCACTACAGCCAAATGTTTAAGTTGTCTAGGGTCCTACCACTTCATTATCTTGGTCCAGCTATTCAGCGTCTCTGTGAAATAAACAGGAAACCATTATCATAGGCCTGTTGCAACTATAAAATATGATGATACAAATAAATTGAGTAAAAGAGTTATATAGCATAATAAAGAATTAGCAGCTCCTACCTATAATTGTTTGTTTTATACAAAAAGATTCACATGACTTCTGGGATAGTGGATAAAGCTGTATGCTTGAGAGTTAGATATGGAAAGAATGAAAAGTGGTTTTCTTCCTAAATGGATGTTGCTCACACCTTTTACCAAGGTGAGTGAAGCTTTCAACATCACAGTCAAATGAATCATGCATGTCCCTTATGATCCCAAGGCCTAGAAACACAACACAATGTGCACAATCTAGTTATGTGAGAGTGATGTAATGGGTCAGAATGGATCCCTTGTCTGAGAGTAGAAAACAAGAGACCAAGCATTTTACACCACACCCCCAGAGGCATTTCAAGCAGGTTTATTCCTCCCATGTCTCAACACAAAAAGGCCAAAGAAGAAAAGAACACGTGTTCATCTTCACCACCCAGTCGGTGCTTTGTAGTGCTCCCTTATCCTACGTGTACCATTGCCCTCACCTCACGAAAAACAGGCAACCAGGCAACAGATGACAACAAGCAATGTTTACAATGAGTATGCAGTGACGAGAGAGAGAGAGAGAGAGAGAGAGAGAGAGAGAGAGAGAGAGAGAGAGCTCTGTTTGCTATTCACCACTAGCCTGGCCATCCATTGATATGAGCTAGGAAATATCTTACTACCTCTGGCATCATAGGGCCAGAAGAACAATGCGGGAAAAGACCTAATAATAGTTGAATGACCATTTCAAGGAAAGTCTGTAATAGAGGACTAGTGGCAAAGTGTTAGATAATGCTTCTCTTTGGGACCTTTTACATACTCCTCATCAGCACTTGTTCTCTCAGAAGGTTCTCAAGAAGAGTGCCTTCTACTGGCTTCAGACCAAAATGCTTGTGACCACTGGGGCAACTCTGCACTTTCCTCCTTATCCCCTGCCTTGACCCACTCCATACATTCCACACACTTACATCAGATTAATTTTGGAAATACATGTCTGATCTTGCCTCACTTCTATTTGTAGTTTTCTAATCACACATATCTAGTATCCATCAAAGCCATATGAACATATATGTTCCACAAACTTCAGTGAATCTAAATATGAAAAACCAGATTTGTATTCATCTTAATAATCTTCACTTATCAATTCAAAAAAGTACATGTTGTCTAGATAAGGTAGAGCACACCTATAATCCCAATACTTGAGAGGGTGAGGCAAGAGCATCAAAAGTTTGAGAGCCAATAAAAGTGAGACTCTATCTCTAAAAGAACTAAAATGTCCAATGCACATATGGTATAAACCAGGTTCTATACCAGCCCCTAGAGAAAAGAGTCAGATAATTCCCTCCTGCTTATTTAAAATCTCACTGGGAAGGAGAGAGGTTATAGATGGTACAGCCACATATGAGAAAAGTGTAATATAAATAAAATTATATATACTCATATGATTATGATGTATACTATATCTGCATCCACACACACTAATATAGGACCACATAGAAGGAATTGCTATTACACTCTTGGCTGATCAAGAAAGACTTCTCAGAAGAAATGAGGCCTAAAATGCATAATTGATTACAGACGGTGACAAAAGAAGGCTTGAGAGATATACAAAGGAACACCACAAAAAGGCTCTTCATTCATCTTAAAGCATGTAAAGTTTATGGACTACATTAGCAGTAGAGCATTTGCCTAGATCTTGAGAGTCCCTGTATTCCATCATTAGCCCAGCAAATAAGCAAACAAATAAATAATAGTGTTTGAAGTTTATCTGGCAGAGATTGAATTATATAATCAGCTTTGTACTTTAAAATGAACACTAGCCAGGCACGGTGATGCATGCCTTTAAATCAAAGGCAGGTGGATCTCTGTGAGATGAAGCCCAGCCTGGTCTAAATAGTAAGTTTCAAGCCATCTGAGATTATAGGGAGACCCTGTGTCAAAAAAAAAAGGAAATGAAATGTTCACTCTATACAGAAGTCAAAATGTCTATAAAATGGGGGACTGGAGAGATGACTCCGCAGTTAAGAGCACTGGTTTCTCTGGCAGAGGACCCTGGTTCTATTCCCAGCACTCACACAGCAGCTAACAACCATCCATAACTTCAGTTCCGGGGGATCCAACGCCCTCTTCTGACCTCCATGGGTATTGCATGACATGGTTGTACTCATACACATAAAATAAAAATAATAAGATATTGTTTTTAAAGAGTGTAGAACATGTGAATAGGAAACTCACAGCATAATAAAAACCTTTCAATAATTCAGAAATTAAAGATATCCTCAACTCCATGATGTTATAACAAGATTAACCAGGCTTTTATAAGTTGTACATTTTGATTTGACGACTCAAGGAAAAGAAGACATTTCTAGTCAGGGGCAGGGAGTCTCCAAAGAAGATAACAAATTAAGAACTGATTGAGCAAAAGCATAGGGGAAATTCACAGAAGTGTGAATAGCTCAGTTCAGTGAGTGCCAGACCTAGAAAGGAAGGCTGCAGCATAGGAAGCAGGACCTCAAATGCCAGGCTCAAGATTCAAACTTCCCTAGTGAAAGACAGTTTATGGAAGTTTGTTCAAGAAAAAAATGTTGTCCTGTTTTAAAAGGATGAAGATGAATTCAGAGCTTAAACAAAAGGTGTAGGTGACAAGGTGATAAGAGGAATGTGAAAAATATATATATAATGCAGGACATGGCCACAAAATGCATAGGAAAAGAGCTTGGGAGAGAAGCCCAGGGGCAAGTTAAAGGGAAGATATGAAACAAAGGTCACAGGGAGGCCACCACCTTCTCCTGAACCCCAGGGTGTTGCAATGGAGGTGTCTCCAGGCCTAAAGGTAAAAATCTAAAGAATAAAGGTCTTCCTTTCTATCAAGCTAGGTAACCAGTGTCCCCATAGAAGAATGTGGACATAAGAGAAGTGGAAATGAAGGAAGAAGTCCTGAGGGAAAACGGTGAGAAAGCCACATGGGAAGCAAGCAAAGGCAGGCCTTATTGCCCAGAGGCCAGGCGACATTCGGAGCTCCCTGAGTATTCCACTTCCCTGGATATATCGGCCCTATGCCAGTCCCAGGGGACCCCAGAGCCATTTGGCTAAAGAGGGCCCCTTTTTCACAGTAGTTGGGTTGCCTCTTCTACCCAACTCTTTACCATCATCATCATGAAAAGCAAAATACTAAAATGAATTGCTTTATTGTCTTCAGTGTGAATTCAGGTCACTTTCTTTTCTCAAAGCAACAAGTGAGTAGTAGCTACAGATATTGAAAAAAAACTAGAAAAAATTTCCAAGTATATGAAATAAGTCTGCTAAGTTCAGTTGTCTAGTACCTGAGAGGAGCTGACCTGAGAGGAGTTGACCTCACAACTATCCTGACCCTTATCCAAAACAATTTCTTTTTTTCTTTCTTTCTTTTTTTTTTTTTTTTGGTGAAATTCCTGACCCATGAAAATAAATTCACTTTCTCTGCCTTAAAAGAAAACAAACAAACAAACAAACAAACAAAAACCAACTGAAACTGCATTCTTTCAAATTGGAGGACATTAAACATGAAAGGCCTTAAATGTTAGGCAAATCTGATGGTTTTCCTTGGCAAGTCCATCAATTACCAGCAAATTAATAGATCCTTCTGGATTAGTGTTTCACGTGTCATCATTTAAGCAATGATTGCTGTTTGCATTAAGACTTCATAGAACTTCAAACATGTCTGCTAAGCCTAATAGAGCTAGTTTTCTTTGGCTTCTCTTTGTTTACAAGCTAATTGTGAGCGTCTTCCTGTCTCTTTTTGGTGGCCAAAGAGGCCATAATGAGAGCAGTTAGTATGTAAACTTAAGAATAAGAAAAAAAAGATGTCAGCATACATATAATTTGCCTACTGAGACATCCTACCTGCTTATAAACTAAGAATCATATTACTCATAAATTTAACCAAGTTTTCTAAATAGTTTGGGCATACCTTCCACTATCTTTGCAAGGGGTACTTGGGGTCTTTGGCCCCTTTAAAACGCACCACCATACACTGTAAGATAAGGATATCATTTAAGTCAAAACAGTATGTGCGCCACAGATACTGCTTCAAGTCCCTCAGCTTCTTTCTAAGCAAATGACCACACCTATCTAAAAACTGGTCAGCTCAGCTCTTCCTTTATTTGAAAAGAAGACAGTACAACTAGCCCAGAAAATCATCTTTGTAAACTATCAATAAAATGTGAGCATTTCAATCTTTACACATATAATTTCTCAGACACCAAATCAAATATAAAACATACCAGAAATGGAACTATAAACAGTTATGTCTTAAAATCACCATAAGGGAAGCAGAAAACCCTTCTGGGACAAAGAAAGACCACCTCTGATATCCCATGGCATCTCAAAATTCTACTTCTTGAGTAGTGTACATTTTAATGGAAGCAAGGTATTATTAACCAAAAGAAAGCTATAGAGCTGGGGCTGTAGTTCAGTAGTAGCCCACTTACCTTGCATGCAAGATAGCCTGCATTCAATCCCCAGATCTAGGGGAAGGAAGGGAGGGAGGGAGGGAGGGAGGGACCAACCTACCTATAATGTTAATGGATTTCAAGGATCTTTATCTGATTGAAGTTTCCCTAATTGTAATCAAAAGTCAAACTCATTGAAAAATACCGTATTTCAGTAGAATATGCAAATTTTTGCCCAACTTCCCAAATCTTAACCACAAAATCTTTTTCTAACAAACCATCACTGCCCCAAAGTAATAAGCAATATAGGAGCTGCTCCTTCTGCTACTTAAGTAATGTCAGTGGGCAAACAAAAATGGCAAAGCATTGATTGAACTATCCTTGTCACGTGGGTACTTAGTAGCTAAGGGCAGAAATCAGGCCCTCCAACTAGACTCACACTCCATTACTGAGCTGTACATAGCCCAGCCCTGAAGCTGGTGTGATTTTTAATTGTTTCTACATAGTTCAAGGCTGCTCTTAAATCCAAGACATTATTAAATGACTAGATGCTGTGTACATGTGCTGAGAAATGTTATTTTGAATGAATTTTAGAATCAAACACTTGACCTGTCACAAGACCTTAACTCCAATCCCAGCGCGCCACCGACTGGGATTGGAGTTAAGGTCCTGTGGCAGTGGAATAACCAACCACTCTATGATTTGAGCCTGGATGTCCTCGGTTTCCCCACTGTGCGATATTGTAAAGACCTCTCGGGAGCCAGAACGCCATCACATGTGGTCACCCACCCTGCAGCTGTTCAGAAGAACCGCCATGTGACAGATTCTTTCTGCTGACTTTGTAGGAAGTTAAGTAACCCGCTATCTTTCTGGCAAGATTTAAATAAACCATTGCTATCTTAAGCGCACGCCCTGGGGTGGCTTCCCATCCTAGACTAAGTAATAACCTTCTCAATAAATTCATAGAAAAACAAGTATATGGTGGCACAACTCCTCAGGCATGCAAGTGCAACTTCTGGCTGCCTGATGCCTAATGCTAACCCTTTACTACAGGTTAACCTGACCGGACCTGTGAGAACCAAGTGCCACTAGTCAGTTACCGCCTCAAACTTGAAAAACGTCACGAAATCCTTTCTCTGGCCCGTGCCCCGCCTGGAAGCGGCCCTTAGAAGGAGCAGCAATGCGTGGACCCGCAGTCCGCAGGGCTCCCGGCCCGTACCTGGTTGAAGTGCATCTGGCCGAGCTCCAGGGCTCCGTCGCGGGGGGCAGCCCCCAGCTGCAGCAGCAGGTGTTTCAGCTGCGCCGCCGACAGGCCCCCATTGGCTCCGAAGGCGCTCAGTACATCCTCGGTGAACAGGAGCTGTGGCCCCTCCGCTGCGCGTCCCAGGCCGGCTGCCGCCAGCAGCAGCAGCCCCGCCACTGCGCGGCTCGGAGCCATCCTGGAGAGCGCACAACCCGGCTGGAGGACGCAGGGACCCAGGCGGGTGCCGTGGTGTCGGTGCCCAATGGGAAGACTCCGGCGCGGCCGTCACCGCCTGGCAGAGTTAGCTTTACGCTGGTCGCCCTTAGTCCTCCGCCACTCGAGCATTGAAGCAGCGCAGCCGAGAGGGAGGCCACCAGCAGCGTGGCCCCTCCGAGCCTCCTGCGGAGCCTGAGATAAAAGGAACAAAGGGGGACAGAGATAAAGGCCACCTAGCCCGCAGCCCGCAGCCCGCCAACCCCAGGAGCGCGGCGTAGCCAGAATGTCAAGCGCCGGGGTCGGGTGTGGGGCCAGCTCCCAGCAGAGGCTTCGCAGAGGGCCCGGGATCTGTGCACGGAGTGGCAACTCGCTGCTCCGGATAACAAGCCGCACGCCAAACTTAGGAGAACTAAACCCGCGCTGACAGAGGAGCCCCACCTCCTTTTCCTGTCTCTAGGCTTTGTCCCCCCTCCACCGCGCACTTGGAGGAATTTGGACCCGCGACCCCCAAGGGGCTGCAGAGAAGCGCGCCTTCAGGGTCCCGGGGTTCGCCGCAGCCGGATCCACCCTCTCCTGGGGCTCCTTTGCGGGTTTGGAGAGTTAATGGGAAAGTATCGCTAGCCTCTCACCTCTCCTATCAGTCTGTTTGTGTTCGCTCTGGCTACAGCAGAAACTCACTCTCTCTCTCTCTCTCTCTCTTCTCTCTCCTCCTCTTCTGCCAATCTCCTCTCTCTCTCTCTCTCTCTCTCTCTCTCTCTCTCTCTCTCTCTCTCTCTCTCTCCTCTCTCTCTCTCTCCTTTATCTCTAGTCTACTGGGAAACTCTGGGATCCGGCCCTGCGCCCTTTGCAGATAAGAGGGGGAGGGTGCTGTCCCCGCCTCTTGCGCGCGGTGACCACACTCCCCTGGGCTGAATTCCCGAGTGCGTCCACGCCGGGGCGCAGAGCCCAGGCACCTCCCTCTTGCCGCGGGCTCCCGAAGTGTCACCTGCAGTCCATGTCCACATTGAGGGTCCCCAGTCCGCTTCCTGGTCTCCTGGTCCACTTTTTTGTTACCTCCGTGGAGCTGGCTTCCCGAAACGGAGTCTAAAGCCCCTTGTATTGTCTAAGACAGTAACAGGAATTGCTTTTTTTGTCTCGCTTCTTAAAATCAGAGGAGAAAGAGGAAACCAAAATCAGTCGCATGTTGGTGAGCTAGCTGAGCCAGCACGACCCATGTGGTCCCTTCCTGACGCCGCTCGGGATATCCGCTGATCACAAGGAATGTTTATTTGTTCAGATGAAAGTTCAAGAAAAGCTGACTTTGGGTGTGAGGTGAACAAGTTTGTGTAAAGTGAATGTGGTGTTTGCGGACAAAGGTTGTGTCTGGTGGATGAAACTGTCCAAAAATAAAGTGAAACTTGCTTCGCTGTCAGATGGCTATATAAAAGAATTCAAAGTGCTCTTTATGCGTTGCAGCAGGGTGTAGCTGGCCAAACAGCGCGTTTAAAAAGGGACACAAAGCCCACAGTTGGACAAGGAGCTGCAGAAGGAAAAAGAATCTCTATTTCTCATGAGGAATTTGAGAACATTCTCTCTCTCTCTCTGTGTGTGTGTGTGTGTGTGTGTGTGAGAGAGAGAGAGAGAGAGAGAGAGAGAGAGAGAGAGAGAGAGAGAATATGAGAATATTGGAGGAAGATAATGGCCCAGATGGGCACACTGCAAGGCTATCAAGTGAAAGAAGGTCCAGTTATATTCTCTCTGACCCAGAGGCAGAAGGTAAATATAGCAGGGCTGTTACCAAGAGGAAGTTTTCTTCAGGAGCACCCTGAACTTTAAAGTGGATGTGGAAAGTGTTTTCTTCCTGAGTGGAAGCAATTCAGATCAACAGTTCCGGGGTTAGCACCCACAGGTATGTGGCACAAATAGCCTTGATGGGAAATGAACTAAATTATCTTGGGAGTGTGTTCCTTTCAATAATGAGATTTGTAGGTTTGTCAACATTAATTTACAGAATGGTGCTGTCACTCAAAGAACCAGTATCTCACCTAAGAGCCAAAAGTAAGTTGGCAACACTGACTAGCTCTTAAATCACTCCATTGGTCAGACTTTTCAAGGTTTTTATTGGATTTTCAAATATAGTGCGTTCCCTATTTTTCCTTTTAACTTAGGTGACTACAGGTGACTTTTGCAAATCAATGAATACTTCAAATAGCTGACCTACATCAAACAAGCTGCCTGCGCCTTTCAGCCTCTCCACAACTAAAATGATGTGCTAAGGTGTTAGATTTCCCAACAAATATAACCTGTTTTCAATAATAGAAATGTTACATTATGAATTTTAATGTAATTCATTTACCAGTCATTCCTGTCTATGTACACATGTTTGCCAGCCAAGCCAGTCCTACGAACAATAAAATAAATAATAATCTTCTTGAAAACCTTATTAAGTACAGTGAACACAAACCAATTAAAAGTATTCAGAAAACTGGAAGTTAACAACTCCCAAGTAAGCAAGGCGAATATCAAGATCTTTCATCCTCATAAGTTGTAAGCACTCTGAAACTACTTAAATTGTTTTGGTACCCAAAATGTGGCATTTTTGTCAGAAATATCAGTATTGATTAAAGATTACCAATTTAAAATATTTAAAGTACGATGCACAAATTATATTTTTTAGACATGTGTCTTAAAGTTCAGTCTTAAATGATAGTAACAAAATTAAATGTCGTGAATATTGGCCAGAGAGTTTGAAAGATGCTCTTTCTATTTCCAACTCAGGCAATAGGGAAGTCATTTGACCAACTGATGACTTAATTCTCTCATCTCTAAAACAAGATAATTAGAAAAGTTAAGAATTCATTCTAGACTTGTTTATAAATTAGAAGTTAGAAGAGGAAATTCACTGCAAGTTTTATGGGGTTTCTCTTGCATTGGCTTTGGTTTTGTCTTTAAGATATAGTTTCCTACACCCCAGACTACCCTCAGACTCACTATGTGACTGAGAATGACCTTGCATTTCTGGTCTTCCTGCCTCTACTCCCAACTGCTGGGATCATAGCCCTGTGCCACCATTTTCAGTGCTGCTGGGAACCAAACCCAAGCTTCACAGTATGCTATGCACTCTACCAACTGAGCAACAGCCTCACTCCATTTTTTCTTAATAGATTCAAATCTCTAGCCCAAATATTTTATTAGTGTACCAAATAGAAAGCAAATTTACTTCTTTTAAATATTGCATATGCATTTCCCTAGGAAACAAGAAGAAATTTGAAAGAAAGCCTAACTCTCTCCTTCCCCCCCCCCTTTTCCCCCTTCTAATGAGTGGAGTACAGCACAATAAATATCAGCATGTAGGAAACACACAATAGCCCCAAGAATCATGCTGGAGCTTGGCTAAGGGAAGAAAGAGTGTACAATAGAAGGAAAACAGAAATTAAGAAATTAGAGCCCAAAAAGGATCATGAAGGAGGGGAAGGGTTAGACAAAGTCAGAGGATGTGTCCCTAAAGTGTCAGGGGTGTACCCATGCACTTCCCAGGCCTCTGGAACTCCAGGATGCTGCAGGAACTGTTCCTGCCAGAGTGCTTTGCCGGATCCCACCTGGAAGAGGAGGGTGCCTCCATTGCAGAGCAGTGGCCGGGTGTGGCCTCCAGAGCCCAGGGAGAATGAAAAGCATCCATATACCTGGGAGAGAAAGGGAAGAGCAAACAGAATGATAGGTCAGAGCCTGAAATAGGGGAATTTGTGAATCAAGTAAATATTACTATGTTATATGCTGATCTCAGCAACCAAAAACATGAATTGCAAAGATGATGGGGAGAAAACAAGAATGAATCTGTGGTCTTGGGCTAGAATTGAGGTATCTGTATCAGTTGCTGGTTTCTAGTATTGAAACAGGCAGGTAAAGATGTTATTGTAAATAATTCCAGCCTTACCCATGAGAGGGTCTGGAAACACACTGATACCATATCTAGAACACTGAGCTTGACTTCTCAACACTGCTCTCTACTAAATGGAAGCAGAGCTTTTGCAGAAATGGCTGACTCCCACACAGCAGAGGACAAAGAACTAGATGAAACTGGAGTGTCTTCCTTGACCTTAAATCCAGGGAAGCGACCTAGTCAATAGATGGAAGCAGTCCATTGAAATCATATCAGGGTCCTGGAGTGGGTCAGAACTTACACAAGGCTCTGCTGGGGGGGGGGGAGTTGCTTTCAATGTCCTTACATCCTTTCTAAGTTTAGAATTTGTTTCCAAATTTAAAAAATAAACCATTTAGTTCTAAGGAAAGAAGAAAACTCTTGGAACAGATTACACTGAAGTAAAATTAATGTTTTGTTAAAATGTCAATCTAATAAACTTCAGTAAATTTTCATTTACGCACATTTTTGGCATTTGCATCATGATCCAGGCTGAGAACACAAGAACGAAAAGATACCCCTTGGTTGTAACTCGCTCACAGTTCAAAGCTTGCCTAGCACTCAAGACACTGCTGGTTCCATCCCCAGCACTGTCAAGAAGAAAAATAACTCTCCCAATTTGACTGTTAAGAAACTTGGATTCAGGGCTAGACAGATGGCTTCAGTTGGGAGCACCTATTGACTTTCCAGAGGACCAGAGTTCATCTTCCAGCACCCACATGGCAGCTAATGCTGGTCCTTGACACCAGTTCCAGGGATCCAATGCCCTCTTCTAGCCTCTGTGGGCACAAGGCACACACCTGGTACTCTTACATACATGTAGGCAAAACACTCATTCAGATAAAAACAAATAAAATACTTTTAAAAAGAAGAAACTTGAATTTCAGTTTAGAGAGAGAATAAATGACTGTTCTTATGTAGATGTTAACAGTTGCAGTAGAGTACAATATGTACAAGAGCTTATGTCGAATCCCCAGTACCACACAAAAGACGGAGGGGAAAGAGAAGGGGGGGAGGGAGAAGAGGGACTAGGGCAGAAGGAAGAAGAGGAGGAAGAAGGGGAGGAAGAAGAGGGGGAGGAGGAGAGGAAGGAAGGAAGGAAGGAAGGGAGGGAGGAAGGAAGGGAGGGAGGGAGGGAGGGAGGAAGGGAGGGAGGGAGGGAGGGAGGGAGGGAGGGAGGGACGGAGGGAGGGACGGAGGGAGGAGATAAAGGGAAGAAAGAAGAAAGGAAGGGAGAGGGAAAGAAAAGGAATGGACAGGGAAAAGGAGAGAGAAGGGAACAGGAATGGAAACGGGAACAGGAAAAGAAGAGAACAGAACAAAATAGAAAAAGAAAGAAGAGAAGGGAAGAGAAAAAAGAAGAAAAGTTTGCAATAGAGAAAGATAAGGGCACCTGTATCTGCAGATGACAGTAAGCAAATAATTCACAGGGCAGATAATCCTTGATCTTAAAGGGCAGGTAAACCTTTAACAGCAAGACAAGATGGGGCTATAGACTCCAAGAAGAAATGATAAATAAAAAAGCCCCAAGAGGCCTAAGAGAGCAAGAATTGCAAGAGATATCTAAGTCTGCAGCACCTGGAGGTAAAGGTAGGCCTGACAGGAAGGCCTCAAGCTTCCATTGGATCAAAGGATTCTTCATGATAGCCTTCAGTTTAAACAATGTCTGAGTGTGGTGACATACATCTTTAATCCCATCAGGGATTAAATCTAGGCCCTGCTATTGAGTTCAGGCCAGCTGGGGCTATAGGGAGACCCTGTCTCAAAAAGGGGGGGGGGACTTATTCTTCTCCCACCTGGGAGACAGAGACAGAAGAATAAGATCAGCCTGGGCTACATGGGGAGTTAGACACCAGCCTGAATTACATGAGACTCCCCCTTAAAAAAAACCTTCACTGGGTTTAAAACTTTCAGTTTGTCATAGTGGAAAACAACTATAAAACCAGCACTCAGAAGGCTATGACAAACTATATAAATCTTATCTCAAAATAACAACCAAAAAAAAACCTTCTTATTTAATGGTACCAGGTATCCTGCCTTATTATCAAAAATATACCACACCTAAGATTCTCAAATAAAATCATGATAATGACTCTAGCTAGATCAGGCACCCATCAATGCCAGACTACTCAGGAAGGAATCAGATTTCTACAAGGCTGTTCTGAATTGACTTCATAGTCTCGAAAATAAACATTAGCATAATATATACCCAATTTATAGCACTGAATAACTGTGAAAAACAGCTGTAATAAGGTTAATAAAAATCCCTTACCAACTGCACAAAAGACTGCAGGCATTCTCATAAGCTAAAGTGATAGGGTAATGGGACCTACGTAATAGACTAGCAAACTCGAAATGGAAAGGGGGCAAGAATCACTGAGGATATCTTAGAACAAAGACTGCTTTGTACCTAACAAAATTCTTAGAAGCTTTTTTCAAGGGAATTAAAGTACTAACCAGAAATAGAATGATAGATCAAGTCTAATCTAGTCATTTCATGAAAGAGGAAAAGAAAGCTCAAGAGAGGTAAGTGACATGGTAAAGTAACACATTTAGGCTGAAATACACACCAGTACCTGTCTTTTCCATTTTACCACAGCAAATAAATAGCATACTTCAAAGATAACAAAGGTTGAATAGCTCTTATCAGAAGAGTTTGAGATTTCAGATTTTTTTCAGGTTTTGTGATATTTGCAGAGACTTAATGAGATTTCTTAAGTATGTCCCTGTTTAACACAAAATTCACTTGTATTTTATACATATACCTTAATCACATGTAATTTTCTTTATAATAATCCTAATTTTGTGCAGGAGACAAATTTACATAGCATGAAATTTTCTGGTGATAGTGTCACATTGATGGTTAAGATATCTTGGGTTTTGATGGATTCTGCCTTTAAGTTTGTCAAATTAGGGATATTCAACCTATATGCTTATGCTATAATTGTGAATTTATTTGGTTTATTAAATAAGTGAAACTGAAAGGGACAGTAACCTCTAGTCTCCCTAGCTGTTCTTTATTTTTCTTTAGTTCCTTATAATAAACCATCATCCCTGTTTTATTTTACCTAGGATTATCTCACCACAGTTTCTGTGTTTTTTCATTCTATAAACTGCTTAAGATATTCTTATAACATGTGGAAAATGTGTATGTATATCAAAAATATTGAATAAATTAATAATATTAATAAATTAAGAATATACTGTAAACAATATTAACAACTCTGTCCGAACCTGTGTTTATGTACACACTTGCTCTTACATTGATAAAGGTCTAAGGAAACGTGTACCAAGCTACATATAATGTTTTCCTACTATGAAGGTGATTTGAGGGCAGAGGATTTGAAGAGAAAGAATAACGCCTTTTTCTGAAATGTTCCCTCTTTATTCAATATTTTTTGGTCTTTTTGAGACAGGATCTCCCTGTAGCCCCATCTGGCCTAGAACTCACTATGTAGACCAAGCTGGCCTTGAACTCACAGAGATCCGCCTGCCTCTGCCTCCCAAGTGCTGGGATGAAAGGCATGCCTCACCACATCTGACTTCTTCAGTATTTTTTTCTTCAGTATTTTTTATACTACATAAAATGATATGTGTTATTCCATGAGTAGCTCAGTAGTAGGGTGCTTGCTTTGCATGAACAAGGTTTTGGGTTCAATCCCCAGGACCACAAAAGGGTAAGCAGTATGTTTTACTTTTATAATTAAAAGAATAAGAAATTCACCAGTGTAACATGCAAGTTAAGAATCAGACAATGTGTCTATGTGTGCTCAACGAGGAATTCTCTGAGCAGCAGATACGAAGTCCTCAGGCAGTGGGACTGGTGTGCTTCCTTATCGCAAAAAGTTGGCAAAAATAACATTTATATTTATATATATATATTTATATAATACATATACGGCATTAAAAGTATCCAACTCCTTTTACTGTTCAGGTTCTGAACACTACACAGGAATAATTTTCCATGGAAAGTATAGATCCCACATTTTACCTCTCCAACATCAGTGTCCCAAAGCTTGACTGAAACTGAGCTACTGGGAAATGTAATCATGTGAAAATAGATAATTTTTTGGTTTTTAAGAAAAGAACTTACTACAAGGCCCAGTCACATACAACTTTTATAGAATGACATGTGGATTCCACTTTCAGGAAAATAAGAAAATATTTTGGTATGGGACAAATATGATTGGCCCAGGGACACAGATCGAGGTTCCTCTGAATGACGTTTTACCCTGAAAGAGGTTATATTAACTTGTATAGCCATATAACAAAGAAGATTGTAAACCAGTACATTTACCAGATACACTGATGGAAGCATGAAGTAGGTAAGATAGAGCAAAGAAGGAAGATCTTTCTGTAGATTACGCTGACCTGGCGTGGTGATGTACACCTTTAAAATCCTAGTACTAAGGAGGCAGAGGCAGGCAGTAAGATCCAGGCCTGTTCTCCATAAGGATTCTCCATACTATACAGTAACACCCTGTCTCAAATAACCCATATATTCTCTGACTGATAACCTTACTTTTAGGATTGGTGTAGGCTAGAGATTTACTAAGCTTTGAGATACATTCTGAGAGCTTTACCTCAGTTACAAGGTTGTTAGAGCAGATATAGAGGTTGAAAGCAAAAGACTTAAAGGGATTAAGTTCAAGGTAATTTGGGCTCTCACCCTGCAGCATTCCACCCCATCATGGTCAGGATGTTCTTACTCTACCAAGGTGAGTCTACAGGATCTTCATTTAATTACAGGAGGCCTCTTCAGAGAGATTCAGCTGCTCCGTTCACCCTATCAGCCAAGCCAAGCACCACACTGTGCGCATGCAGAAGCCAGATGTGAAGGTCCATCCTGAGATGTGATAAAGATGAGGATGGATAAAAGAAAGGACTCTTCTGAACATGGAAACAGCTGTTAAAGACATTAAGGAAGAGGTCACTTGATCATGTTTTTATACGTCATGATCCAGTTCCATTTTTACCTCTTTCTCTGTCCTGTACATCTGATATAACATTTTCAGGCAATATAAACTAGGACTTTTGTATCTGGAGTTACAATAATACAGAACATAGTATAGCCTAAAGAAAAAAATTAGCAAAGGAGGGAACCAGGATCCTCACTAGCCACTCACATGCTCACACGTGTTTTCTTGCCCTTTATCATCTGTACCTTACAAAATATGTTTGATGTGACCAATTTGAACTCATGGTTATAACTTTGTATGGAATGACTAATATTTCTTTTTTAATTTATTTATTTACATATATATTTTTTATCAAATCTAGACCCATTCCGCCACCCCACCAGAGCTCATGCATTCTGCCAAACATGCTTTTCATCTCTTTCTCAGTCTTTCTCAATATTCTCCATGTGGAAGTTGACTGTTTTGAGCAGAAGTTCACTGTTTCAGTCAGTTCTTTGATGCAGAGAATGACTAATATTTCTAAGAAAGTTTGGTCTCCAATGTCAAATTATCTTAATGCTTAAATCATTGCTACTTACTTGATTTGCCCTGTTATTTTCATATTATACCAGACTTTGGCTTGAGAAAACAAATGGTTAGTCACATTATAAACACCAGGCAATAACACAGTTATCTCTCCGAAATCCTTCTAAACAAAATTATCCCATCCCATATGCAAATATTTTTTTTTTTTTTTTGGTCTTTTTGAGACAGGGTCTCCCTGGAACTCACTCTGTAGACCAGGCTCGCCTTGAACTCACAAAGATCCACCTGCCTCTGCCTCCCAAATGCTAGGATTAAAGGCATGCACCACCATGCCTGGCTTAATATGCAAATATTATTAACAGGAGTAGAGATAAAAGAACAGATTGTTAGAAATTGGGCTTTCATAAATTTTTGTGAAAATAGCCAAATCTATATTCTTAATTCATAGACATAAAAGGAAATAAGACTCCAGTAAATGTTTTATGAGTGTTGTCCCTCTTCTTTCCACTGACAGAATACATGTATACTTCGGTATTTTTCTAACGCTTAGCTAATTCGCTTAATTTGGGATCATGAGCTCTTACTCTTAAGGTACAGGGTCTTATGCTATACGTCTCCCCTTCTCTTCCACAATTCATGCTTTCCTTAAGACTTCAATATTTACACTAGCTTCTGAATCAGAAATTTTAGCCATTGTCCCATAGCTGTTTCTAATTCCATCTGTACTCATGTTGCCAATTATCACTATTGAGTTAAAAATGTAGGCTCTGCCTACCATTAAATTTGGAGGTTATACTGTATAGTTTGCCTAGCTTTATTTCTGAGCTGGAGAGATAGCCCAGTGGTTAAGAACACAGGTTGCTGCTGCAGATGACCCAGGTTCAGTTCCCAGCACCCACATGGCAACAACTAACAACCACACATAACTCCAGTTCCAGGGGATCCAATATCCTCTTCTGGCCTCTGAAGGTACTATACAACACATATGCACCATATGCACTTACATACAAGCAGGCAATACACGTGTCTCATACAAATAAAACAAAAATAATAACAATTGTATATTCTTTTTAATTTTTTTTATTTTTTTTATTAATTTTATTTATTTCTGTATGTGTATGAATGTACTGTCTGCATGCAAGTCTGTGCACCCGTGTCGTGCAACGCCGCGGAGTTCAGAAGAGGGTCTCAGATTTCCCTGGAACTGGAGTTCTCCTGGAATTGGAACTTCAGACGCTTCTCAGCCGCCATGTGGGTGCTGGGGATCGAACCCGGGTCCTCTGTAAGAGCGGTCAGTGCTCTTAACCGCTAGGCCATCTCTCCAGCCCCTTTAACTACTCTCTCAACTTGTCATAACTTGCCTTAACACTTGCTTCTGTACTGTAATTCTTTCTCTCTCTCTCTCTCTCTCTCTCTCTCTCTCTCTCTCTCTCTCTCTCTCTTTCTCTCTCTTTCTGTGTCTCTATGTGTGTGTGTGTGTGTGTGTGTGTATGTGTGTGTGTGTGTGTGTACATATTGAGACAGAGTTTTGTTATGTAGGCCAGGCTGGCCTCTGACTCACAGTCTTCTTGCCTTAGTCTTCTGACCACTGGCATGCATGCTATGTACCATGCCCAGCAAAATCCACCTTCATTTTCCCTCAAGAAATTCTCATATTCTATAAGTTACTTTATAACACATGTGTCATCTTCCTTGCAAAGTTGTCCACTTCTTTTCAGTTTTGGTCATCAATACTTAGCAGGTGTGTGTGAGGCAGGAAAGAATGAGAAAGAAAATAAAGGGGGTAGAGGAAGAGAAAAGGAAACATGGTTGAAGTCTCTCACCAGCTGAAAATCTAGTATTACAGCACAATTGACAGCACTGGCCTGAGGGTTCCTGACATAGGGACTTTGATATAGAGCTACCTTAAGTAAGAATGGTAAACTAGCAAAGAACCAGGCTTAAGGCCTGAGCCTCTGTAACCTTTAAGTGTGGCCTCACTCTTTTCCCAGAGATTTCCTGGGAATCTCACAAACAAGAGGATAAACTTTTTGTTCACAGTAAAAAAATATCTTAACCTCACGTGTCTGTCATCCTTATGATCCAGGGCTTTAACCTCATCAGCTGTGATCCCATCCAACTCAGATCAGGAACCACTCTATGATCTCATTACTAAGAAACAAAACAAAGATTCCTTAGCAAACCTTTGAGAAGCCAGCAAAACTGTTCGTATGGCTACTAAAAGACACTTCACCACTCGCTCCTTTGGGAAGCCGTACCCATTCGTGCAAGTGTTTCTTACTTTTCCCTGAGTGCCTCTCTTTCTATCAACCCCTGTGCTTAAATATATATTTTAAATTCCTTTTAATAAAATTCAACTCTGCTCCATGCAGGCTGTTCCTGAAATTATTTTCTTTAGCAAAATCAAAGACCCAGCTTTACCAGAATAAAGGCTGGGACCATGGAACAGTGTAAAGCTGGGATCATATATAAACGTGGTGGGGGTGGTATAAGTGTGTAAATGGTTCCAAATGAACCTACCCTTTTTCCCTTCATTTCGTATGGAAACAAAATGCCAAAGACTTTAACTATATGTTTATTAATGAATAGTGTAGAATTTTAGCTTACTTAGAAATAACCTAAGGGCAGGGTGATGGTTCAGTCACTAAAGCGCTTGCCACAAAAGCATGAGAACTCAAGATTTAATCTCTAGCACCTATGTAAAAAAAATAAATAAATAAAACAAAAGCTTTTGAGTTTTATGAGGTCCCATTTGTCAACTGTTGACCTTACTTCCCATGCGGCTGCTGTCTAATTTAGAAAGTCTCCTCCTACACCTATGTCTTGTAGACAGCAGCTGCACGGGAAGTAAGGTCTGACAAGTGGGACCTCATAAAACTCAAAAGCTTCTGTACAGTGAAAGAAACAATCAAGGAGGTGAAGAGAAAACCCAGAGAGTGGGAAGAAATCTTTACCAGTGACACATCTGACAGAGCATTAACGTCAAGAATATATAAACTACTCAAAAAACAAAGAAGTAAAAAGACAAATGACCTACTCAAAAGATGGAGTAAAGAACTGAACAGAGTCTTCACCAGTGAGCAATTAAAGATGGCTGAGAAACATCTTAAAAAGTGTTCATCAACATTAATCATTAAGGAAATGCAAATTAAAACCACTCTCAGATACCATCTCACTCCAGTACCGCTAGTTAAGATCAAGAAAACAAAAAACAACAGATGCTGGAGAGGTTGTGGGGAAAGGGGAACACTCATACACTGCTGGTGGGAATGTAAACTTGTACAACCACTATGGAAAGCAGTGTGGAGAACCCTTAAAAGACTCGGAACGAGCTTACCACCTGGCCCAGTCATACCACTCCTAGGTATACCCCAAAGACTCATTCTACCGCAGAGATACATGCACATCCATGTTTATTGCAGCTTTCTTCACAATAGCAAAGAGCTGGAACCAACCCACATGCCCCTCAACAGACAGTGGATGACAAAAATATGGTACATCTACACAATGGAGTACTATTCAGCGGTAAAGAAGGATGGCATTATGAACTTTGCAGGTAAATGGATGGAGCTCGAAGCCATTATGCTGAGTGAGGTGACACAGTCCCAGAAAGACAAATGGAGAATGGTTTCCCTCATTTGTGGATGCTAACACCAAATCCCCCAGATGAAAGGCAAGCTGAATGACAGTATGGTTATATTTTTGTTTATCTGAAAGCAACTATGTTATTATAATGTGAATCTCTCAATGGACTCTAGAATCCACCTACCAATTATTTTCAGACTCTGTAATTACTGTATATGGGTGGAGAGTACGTATCCATATTTTAGAGTGATATGAAATTAATGGAGGAAAATGTGAATCCTTAAGCATAAAAAAAAGACTGAGAGAAAGATGCAGGACAGCTATGGCAGAATGCATGATCTGGGATGGGATGGGGAGGGGTGGGGGGAAGGGATAGGGGAATATGCCTGAACAGAAATGAAAAATGATGTATGAAATACATAAAACATCAATAAAAAATATATCAAACAAAAAAAATAAAATAAAACAAAACGGAAAATGGCACGTGCCTGTCATCTCAGTTGAGGCAGAGTCTAGCAGACTCCTGGAGCTTTCTGGGCAGCCAGTGGAGTTGAACCAATGAGCTCTAGGACCAGTGAGAGACCTTGCCTCTATACCCACAGGTACACATGTATATATGCACCCATACCTATGTATTCACAAACACCAACATGTCTCCAAACACACACCATACACACACAGAAATATGTAGATAGCTAATAGTATTTAATTTTGAAGCAATGAGGAAGTCACTTATAAATGCTTATATTTATCTAACTGTGTGTGTGTGTGTGTGTGTGTGTGTGTGTGTGTGTTTAAAACAGGGTCTCCCTATAGCCCCAGCTGTCCTGGAACCCACTCTGTAGACCAGGCTGGCCTTGAACTCACAGGGATCCGCCTTCCTCTGCCTCCTGAGTGCTAGGATTAAAGGTGTGCACAAACAGGCCCAACTTATCTAACTTATTCTTAACACTTATCCAAATTGCTCTTAAAAGCTTTGCAGCTTTGGGGCTGGAGAGATGGCCTAGCGGTTAAGAGCACCGACTGCTCTTGCAGAGGACCCAGTTTCGATTCCCAGCACCCATATGGCAGCTGAGAACTGTCTTTAACTCCAGTTCCAGAGGACTCCGACACCCTCTTCTGACCTCTGTGGCATTGAACGACATGGGTGCACAAACCTATATGCAGACAGTACATTCATACATGTAAAAAATAAATAAAATTTTTAAAAAAGAAAAAAAATTAAAAATGTTTTGCAGCTTTAAACAAAGAGCTAGCCATCTCCTAATAATTTTTTCATGTGTATATAAAGTGATTTTCACCCATAGAAGAGCTCTATCAAGTTGAATACACAGGTACCTTATGGATCAGAAGACATGGCAGCACATGATTACACCAACTATGTAAAAATACCTTATCTGCTTGAAACTATCTCCAGTCATATAAACTTTTTTAAATATTTAATTCATTTTTATTTTATGTGTGTGAGTGTATTGCTTGCATGTGTGTAAGTGCATCCGTATTATATAGTGCCTGTGAAGGACAGAAGAGGGGCATCAGATCCCCTGGAACTGGAGTTATAGACAGTTGTTAGCCACCAAGTGGGTGCTAGCATTCAAGCCCAAATCTTCTGCAAGAATCGAAGCTCTTAACTGTTGAGCCATCTCTCCAGCCTCCTAGATATATTTTACTTATTATTTCCATTTTATGAGCATATTTCTTGCATGTATGTAAGTACACCACACTCGTGCAAGGCCTGAGAAGGACAGAAGGAAGGTCAGAAGAGGGCATCAGATCCCCCGTAACTGGACTTATGAACAACCGTTAGCCACCACGTGGATGCTGGGGACCACATCTGAGTCCTCTGCAGAGCAGCCAGTGCTCTTAACTACTGAGCCCCTTCTCTAGCCCCCTCAAGTCATGTAAACTTTGACAAGCATTTTCTTCCATGTTATTTATGAGTTACTTGTTTATGAGTCTACTTGGTACAATGTTGACTACATGAAACAATGCAAAACTTTTTTTTACTATGGCTCTGTTGATTACCTTCTAGATCAATAATACTAAGCAATCCTTAGTATTATTCATATTAATCATACCACAAAAGTATGATTCTCACATGAAAGAAGGTAGAAACATACCCTTAAGAGATGTATAACTTAGACTTCAACACTATTAATAGAGGAGTGAAAGCAAAAGCCCAGGGAAAATAAAAAGGTCAAAATATGGGCCTTGTTTTCATAGTGATCAGAGAGACTTACTTACAAATAGAAATTCCTTGAGCTGGAAACATGCACAGCTCAGAAGCTGAGTGCTTGCCTTGCTCCCACAAGGTTTTAGATTTGATCCCAGCACCAATTACAGGTGGTTAAGAATTCCTTTTATAGTGAGTTTTTAAATGGTCAATGAAAGTTCCATAAGGTCAAACATAAGTCCTAGTTGGTAAATCTTTTAAACCTGATTTGTTTTCTAGCAAGATGTAGCCCTATGGAGCTAGAGCAATCAACCTTTCCACGGTTAAGAGTAATGGCTATCTAAGAATATCTAAGAATAGCCATTACTCTTAACCGGGCTGGAGAGGTGGCCTAGCGGTTAAGAGCACAGAATGTTCTTGCAGAGGACCCGGGTTCGATCCCCAGCACCCACATGGCAGCTGAAAACTGTCTTTAACTCCAGTTCCAGAGGAAACCAACGCCCTCTTCTGACATCTGCTGCATTGCAGGACATGGATGCACCAAATTACATGGAGACAGTACATTCATACTCATAAAATAATAAATAAAATTTTTTTAAAAAAAAAGAGTAATGGCTATTCTTGCAAAAGACCCATATTCAATTCCCATATCAACAGGGCGGCTAGCAACCATATGTAAACCCATTTCCAAGGGTTCCAATGCCCTCTTCTGGCCTCTACGACCATTGAACAATGCAGGTATACCTGCCTACACCCAGGCAGTACACTTATACATATAAACTAAAAGTAACAACTGTTCTGGTCTTTTTCAGACAGGGTCTCCCTATAACCCTAGCTGGCTTGGAACTTGCTTTGTAGGCCAGGTTGGCATTGAACTCACAGAGATCCACCTGCCTCTGCCTCCTGAGTGCTGGGGTTGAAGGCATGTGCCACCATGACCAGCAAAAGATATAGCCCTTCAACAAATAGGGCAAAGTCCATTTTCCATGCCCATGCAGTCTGACAGAGCGCCTGAGAAAGTGGCCTTTGAACTTTCTGAAGATTTCTCTTCCTGTTTTAATTGATCATAGGTGCCAGTCACTTTAGAAAGAACATGTTCCAGGTTTCAGACATGTTTGCGATAACTTCTCTCCTTGTGAAGAAGTAAAAGAAATAAAGAAGAAATAAAAAATAAGAAGAAAGAATAATAAAGAAAGAAATAAAAAAAAAAAAAAAAAAAAAAAAAAAAAAAAAAAAAAAAAAAAAAAAAATAATGAAAGAAATAAATAAAGAGAGAGATAGAGAGAGAGAGAAAAGAAAGAAATAGATAGAGAAGCGACTAGATAGAGGATGATGAAAATAAAGAAAGAAGAATAAAAAAGAATAAATTAAAGAAAGCAAGAGAGATAAATAACATAAATAAAATTGAAATTATCTCTACCACAGAGATGTGTCAGTGTGGAATGGACAAGCAGAAAAGTGTAGGAGCAGAGAGATGTAGAACTATGGGACTGATTGTTAAGTGCTCAGAGGATAATTAAAACTCCTCACCATTACAGTAGAGCCAATGCTCCAAGTAAAATCAAAAGTGGTGCTGTGACTTCAACCAGTGTCTGTGAGAGCTGAGTTGTTGTTTTCTACTAAAGCAGCGCATTTCGAATTTTCTCCTAAGATGTTGACAGAAAAACAGCAGACCTCGTTACTAATTTGAGCCCCCATCATGAGAAAGAAGTTTTAAAGCAATTTGCTTATATGACATGAGCGTTAACAACAAACGGAGGACTGGCCGCTGCAACGCGGTCCTGTTTTGGATATCTTTACGACAGGAAAAATACTAAACTAGTTTCTAACCCGTGACTTACCCATCGATCGCGAGTGTGTGAGCGTCACAGGACAATCATCGTCAATTCTGAAGACACTCTGATATTTTTTAATTTTTTTTTTTTTTTTTTTTTTTTTTTTTTTTTTTGTGTGTGTGTGTGTGAACCCACATTTGTATCAGTGCCTTTGGAGGACAAAAGAAGGCATTAAATACCTGTTAACTCTTGTTAAAGAAACTTTTTCATGCAGATAAAGTAAGATTTTCATTTACAAATCTGACTATTGACCAAAATCTTGAGAAGTAGTTCCGATATAGTTTTATTGTATCGTTGGTGTATGTTCCTCTTCTTTCTTTCCTTTTTTTTTTTTTTTTTTTTTTGTTTTTTTTTTGTCTATTTCCAAGACAGGGTCTCCTCCATGTAGCCCACCAGCTGTCCTGGACGTCACTCTGTGGACCAGGCGGCCGGGAACTCACAAGGATCCGCCGGCCGCTGCCTCCCAAGTGCGAGGAATAAAGGAGTGGGTGCCCAACCAGGGCCAAGCTCCTGGGGTGAGGTCATACACAGCATCTTAACCTTCTTTATAGCCCCTTCCCCCTGGCATCCTCCCTGCCCTCCCACCAGATTTCACCATTCTGTCATTTATGTTAAGGCCTATCAAGTCGAGTTAGTGTCCCCAGACATCCTCAGTGGGAGTTCATCCACTGATGTCTAGCCAGCCTGTGTAGAGTCACTCCCTTGAAAATCAGCTTTTCCTTACCCAGCAATAATCAGGAGCCCGGCAGTTCTCCAGCTGAGGTTGGGGCCTGATACCCATTTTCCCTGTTCTGTGCTAGAGTTTTATCTGCTTGAATTTGCATGAATATTGTGCATGCTACTACCATTGCTGTAAGGCACTGTGGTGCATGTCTTTAATCCCAGCCCTTGGGAGGTAGACACACATGGATCTCCGTGAGACTGAGGCCACCTGTTTCATAACCTGACTTCCAGTGGACTGGGACTAGGGAGATACTGTCAAAAAAAAACAAACAAATAAATAAACAAAAAAGAATACCCACGTGTTCTCTATTGGGAGAGGAAGATATAAAGCAAAGGCACTCTTAGTTTGATTTATCCATTTTCCCAAATACAAATTGAGGTATCATAATCATCAAATATAAAGCCAACAAAAGTGCTAAGTATTGGTTTCTTCCCCAATCAATTTCTTTTACCTTGAATTTCTCTTCCCTATTTTAGTAGCCTTCATTTCTCAAAAATTGAGCCTTTAAATATTAAGGGGTGGGATTTTTCTTCCAGATCAGCTTATGCTCCTCCTCTAGGAGTAGCTTCCTTGATCTCACCTGAAGTCAATTCTTCCCACTGTCCTCAAGTTTATCCTATACAATTTATGGAAAGTGAGAAGAATCAAGACAATGGCTTCAGACCCCTGAAGAGCGAGGTCCTAGATGAGTCCATAAAGGTCCTCTGGCCCAGGAATGAGGGATCCTTACCTGTGAAGTCACTACATGTTCTGAGAAATTCTTTTTGGTACCTCCGTAAGAGGAATAGCTACCTAATTATACCCTTTCAGGTTGAAGGGACCTCTTACCTGGTGATATCTTTATGATGAAGGTACATATAGAGTTTCTGTACTAAAAGGGCAAAATTGAAATAAACAAGAGGAAAAGCAAAAAGACAAATTTCATTAATGAAGGACTGATGAGAGGAAAAAACGGATATTAAGAGAAATGTTCTGAAACAACAAAGAATATCCAAATACAACAAGCAACTCATTATTAATAAACCAAAGAGCTATCAACCAAAAGCAGAAGGAGCTGCACACCCCAGGAAAGGCTCACCAGTGTCCCGCTGAAGAAGCATCATGCTTGAAGCATGAGAGGCTCAGTCCAGTACTTGGCAATGATTCAGTCACCTCCTCTGGTGAAATGCATTGTCTCTGGGGACCTACACTAGGTGCCAAAATTTTTGCGGTAAAAAGATAATTTTGCTATAAGGAAAAGGTTTTCTGAGCCACATGTGGATGATCATGAGTGGGAACTTGTCATTCAGAATGCGCTGAATCCGGGTTCCCAGACGGTTCTTAGCCTCCATGTGGGTGCTGGGACTTGAACCCAGGTCCTCCGCAAGAGCAGCTGGTGTTCTAAATCACTGAGCCATCTCTCCAGCCCCAGAGGATGCAATTTTAAGTTCACAGAAACTATGAGCCAGAACTCTTCTTCTCTGGGAAGAACCTGGGACCTACAGACTCCTCTCTTCTCTTTTATCCCCTGCCTTCTCTCCCTCCAAATCTACTAAGCACAGTATCACCCAATTACATTAGCACATGAAATATGAAGGACTAACAGTAAAAAATAACTCATGGCATTTTTTCCTAATGGTATCACTGGCTTATCTGTAAGTAATTTCATCCTAAGCAAAGACTTAGAAATCAAACCTAGTAGTACCTTTTAGGTACTACTAGGAGATTGAAGCTACATAAGAATCTTCTTGGCTAGCTAGTCTATTCTGGCCGTGCATTTACCTCACATCCTTACTGCAGGTCTTCTGCACAATACAGAGGAGAAAGCAAAGAACTAAGAGTTGTACAGCCTGAATTCACATTCTCACACTCTTTGAAGAGCTTTGCAGTATGTAGTGTGACTGCTTTAGCTACCCTGTGTATTTTAAGACTTTGTCATGAAAGTGAATGAGAATACATAAAAACAAATTAAAGCACTTTACAAGCTGAAGTCTTAGGAAACTAAAATTTCAGGCTGAGTAGAGCAGAGCAAGAGCCCTTTTTGAACATGATTGATGGCACAGTGACACTTCTTAACTGTGAGGACACACAGAACAACATCAAACATGAGGAAAACTGTGTCTTCTCTAGACTGGAGAATTACTTTTCAATGGAGCCAGAAAGCTCACTACAACAAATATTGCTTTTTTTTTTCCAGTCCGAGCAGACTTTGTTGTTTTATCATAGAAAATGTAATGGTTCCTGTCTACTTCTTCAGAGCCTTTTGTTCAGTAAACTTCAGGAGAAGAAACATTGTTTGTATAAATGAAAATCAGGATTTACTACCTGTGGGGCTATAGTTCCCTATGATCCAGTCTTGTATGAAAATCTTAGTGTGGGGATCTCCCAAGACCATCTGAAGCACAGGTAGGAGCTGGGTGCTTCAGCAAGGCAGATTGTTGTTTGATTTAATTTAGTTGTCTTTGGCTCAATTGGCTTTTGTGGCTGTGGGGGTGGAGTTGTCCTCCCAGCTGATGTAAAAGGTGGGTTTGTGTGAGTCTTGAGATCAGGGATCTCCCAAGACCACCTGAAGCACAGGTACTAGGGCACAGCTACCCCACCCCCACCCTCACCAACAGGGATTGCCAAAGGAAGGAGTGTCCAAGTGGATTCTTTGGAGAACCTTCAGAACAGAAAGGGAAGAGTGAGTTGAACTTCCAATAGAAAACCTAGAGCTTAAAGTTGTGCTTAGAGAAGTCAACACTCCATAAGCAAGGAGTAAAGGAGAAAAACAAATCAATCAAACAAACAACGAAGGCATCTGAAGGAGGCAGGAAAAGCAAGCCTTCAACACAGTGAAGAGGCATTTGGGATTCACATTGGAATACAGGCAAAGAGAAACCCATATGCCAGGGACATGAAGAAGAGACAACATGGGAAAGGTGCAGGATAATTCCACACCAAGCTCTACCAACCCTGTGGAAGATTCCTACAGTGGGATCCCCCTGGGGATGGTGCAGGACACAGATATTAGAAGTACAATTGTGAACATACTTAAAGAAGTACAAGATTTTAAATAGCAAATCAAAGAATTAAGAAAAGAGAATGAAAAACTCAAGAAGGACCTAGAGAGAAAGAACGACAAACTCCAGAAGGAAGTGGAAACACTGAAAATATCCCATGTTGAAAAAGATAAGGAAGCCGAGAGTGGTGACACACTCCTTTAATCCTAGCACTCGGGAGGCAGAGGCAGGTGGATTTTTGTGAGTTCAAGGCCAGCCTGGTCTACAGAGTTGATTCCAGGGACAGCGCGGGCTACAAGGAGGACCCTGTCTTGAAAAAGAAACAAAAACAAAAAAAAAAAAAAAAAAAAAAAAAAAAAAGAAAAGAAAAAGATAAGGAACAACAGCGAAGCAAGAGCTACAGGAGAGATGAGAAGCCAAAAGGAAGTGGAAATACTTAAAGAAATCCAGAAGAGGAATGAAAAAAGAAAATCAAATGTTTGTCCAATCAGAGGAAAGGAATGGTAAAAGCCTAGAAGAAAACGTAGGAAGCAAACAAAGAATATCTAGACTGGAGAAGATAACACAGAACAACTAAAAACCTCAAGTAAAGATTATGAAAATATGTAAAAAATACAACAAAAGTAGAACAAAGCCAGGAACTGTGGGACACTATGAAAAGATCAAACCTCTGCATCATAAGAATAGAGGAAGGAGAAGAATCCCAAGAGAATGGTATTTGATCAGATCTTCAACAGAGATAATAGATGAAAATTCCCCAAACTAAAAATAAGACAAACCAATAAAAATTACAAGAGCACATAGAACTCCAAACAGACAGATCAAAAAAAAATCTACGGGGCTGGATAGATGGCCTAGTGGATAAGAGCGCCGACCGCTCTTGGCAGAGGACCTGGGTTGATCCCCAGCACCCACATGGCGGCTGAGAACCGTTCTGTAACTCCAATTCCAGGAGAACTCCAGTTCCAGGGGAATCCAACACCCTCTTTCTGACCTCTGTGGCATTGCACGACACGGGTGCACAGACCTACATGCAGACAGTACACTCATACATACATAAATAAAATAAATAAATAATTTAAAAAAAAGAAAACTCTCCACACATATCATAGTTAAAATGCTAGACACCCAAAACAAAGACCAAAATTCTTAAAACCCACAAGAGAAAAACAAGTTGACAATAAGGGAAATCTATCAGAATTACAACTGACTTCTCAGTGCAATAACTATGAAACCAAAGAACCTGTGAGCAAAGGATTCCAGTGTTAAATCACTATAGATGCCAACCCAGTTACTATACCAGCAAAAAATGTCGATTATAGTTTGAAGAAGAGAAAAATTTTCCATGACATAAACAAGATGAAAGAATACATTGTCTGGAAAACCAACCCTTCAGAGAATACTTGATGCTGATCAAAGGACAGAAGAAAGGAGCAACCATCCCCAGACACCTAAAAAGAGAAACCAAAAAAGCAAACTGCAGAAGTAGAAACCTAAACCCAAACCGGAAATGGATAATAAAAAAAAGGGAAGCAAACAAACCTATCAGTCATAACCTTAAATATAAATGGACTCAAATTCTCCAATCAAAAGACATAGTACTGGGAGATTGGATTAGGAAACAGAACCATCGATATGCTGTCTACAGAAACACAATCTTACCTTCAAGGACAGGCACCACCTTAAAGTGAAAGAAGAAAAAAATATTCCAAGAAAATGGTACCAGGCTGGAGAGATGGCCAGCGGTTAAGAGCGCCGACCGCTCTTAACAGAGGACCGGGTTCGATCCCAGCCACCCACATGGCTAGCCTGAGAACCGTCTGAAACTCCAAACTCAATTCCAGAGAGACTCCAGTTCCAGGGGAATCCGATACCCTCTTCTGAACTTCCGCGGCATTGCACGACACGGGTGCACAGACTTGCATAGCAGACAGTACATTCATACACATACAGAAATAAATAAAATTAAAAAAAATTTTTAGAAAATGGTACCAAAAAGAAAACAGGTGTTGCTATTTAATATTCAGACAAAATAGGACTTCAAAGTAAAAGAGAAATCAGAGGAGACAAAGAAGGCCATTTATTTATTTATCAAAGGAACAATTACCAAGAAGATTCACAATTATTAATATGTAGCACCAAACTCTGGTGCACCAAACTTTATAAAGACATTCTCCAGGACAACAAGGCACAGATTAACCCAGTACACTCATAGTAGGGGACTTCAATACCCCACTGTGCCTTTGGACAGGTCAAACAGGACAAAGAATAAACAGAGAACATCTGAACTGAACTAATAAAACACCAAATGGACCTCGCAGACCTCTACTGAATATTCCGTCCTAATACCAGAGAATACATTTTTATACTCTGCACCCCACAGAACATTTTCCAAAATCAACCACATAACTGGGACACAGAAGAAACCTCCACAAATACAAAAAGATGAAATAATTTCATGCATTCTATCAGACCACAGTGCAATAAAGCTCAATATGAACACCAGGATAAGCCCTACTATCTACAAACAACACATGGAGACTAAACACACACTCTTGAATAATGAATGGGTCAGGAAGAGATAAAAAAGAAATAAAAGCATTCCTAGAACTGAATGACAATGACAATACAACACAACAAAACCTATGGGATACCTTAAAAGCAGTCCTAAGAGGGAAAGTTTATAGCCCTGGGTGCCTACATTAGAAAAACAGAAAGAGCAAAGTGAACAATCTAACACTGCAACTAAAAGCACTTGAGAGGCAACAACAGATGAACCCTAAATGCAAACAGACCAGAAGAAATAACAAATGATCAGAGAAGAAATCAATGAAATAAAACAAAGAAATAATACAAAAAAATAAATGAATCCAAAAGTTGGTTCTTTGAGAGAATAAAACAAGATAGGACGATCTCTATCCCAGTAACCAAAGAAAGAACAACTCCAAATCAATACAATCCATGATGAAAAGGGAAATATCACAACAGACAAGGAAAAGATCCAGAAAATCATAGGGAATACTTCAAAAAACCTATACACCAACCAAGTTTGAAAACCTAGAGAAATGGATGAATATCTGAAATCCTGGAATCATGAAAGCTCAACCAGAAGAGATCGACAGCTTAAACAGACCCATAATATATGAAGAAATTGAAGATGTAATAAGAAACCTCCCAACTAAAAAAAAGCCCAGGCCCCAGATGGTTTCAGAGCATAATTCTATAAAACATTTTCAAAAAGACTTAACCATTATTACTGAAATTATTTTAGAAGGATACAAACAGAGGGAATTCTCTCAAATTCCCTTCTATGAAGCCAGATCCACGCTATTACCAAAAACCAGGCAAAATAAAACACAAAAAAGAGAACTATAGGACGCATCTCATTAATGAACACATATGCCAAATTCTAAACAGGATACTGGCAAATCACATACAAGACTCCACATTCAAGAGATCATCTATCATGACAAGTTGGATTCATACCAGAGTGCATGGATGGTTGATGGATGAAAAATCAATAAATATCATCAAGCATATAAATGTACGAAAGACGAAAACCACACCATCATCTCAATTGATGCAGAAAAGCCTTGACAAGATCCAGCATCCCTTCTTGCTCAAAGTCCTGAGAGGGAATTGGATTGGAGGATCATCTTCAATGTAATAAAAAGCCATATACAGGAAATCCACATCCAATATTAATTCTAAGTGGGGAAATGCGCAGTAAGCATCCCTTTAAAGGTAGGAACTCAGCAAGGCGACCCCCTGTCAATACTCCTCTTCAATATAGTGCTTGAAACACTTGCCAGGGCAATAAGGCAAGAAAAAGAAATTAAAGGAGTACTAATGGGAAAAGAGGAAGTCAAGCTATCCCTTTTTGCTGATGATACGATTGTTTACTTAAGGGATGCTAAAAACTCTACCAGAAAACTCCTAGAAATTTTTTAAGAGCTTCAGTAAAGTGGCAGGATACAAAATTAACCTAGAAAAATCAGTAGCCTTTCTTACACAACAACAAGCAACTGAAGAAGGAATTCAAGACCTTCCCACTCACAATAGCCTCAAAAACAATAAAATACCTAGGAACAAACACAACCAAAGACACCAAAGATCTCTACAACAAAAATTTTAAACTGTTGAAGAAAGAAATTGAAGAAGACATCAGAAGATGGAAAAACCTCCCATGCTCATGGATTGGGAAAATTAATATAGTAAAAATGTCTATTCTACCCAAACTCTTGCATAGGTTTAATGCAATCCCAATTAAAATCCCCAAGAGTTTCTTCACAGGCTTGGAAAAAAGTCCTCAATTTCATTTAGAAAAACAAAAGGCCCCAAATAGCCAAAAACAATATTGACTGAAAAGAGCAATACAGGGGGGATCTCTATACCAGACTTCAAACTATACTACAGGGCTATAGTCATAAAAACAGCATGGTACTGGCACAAAAACATACCTGTTGACCAATGGAACAAAACTGATGATCCGAACTTGAGCACATACAATTTCAGCCATCTCATATTTGACAAGGGGGCCAAGAAGACACAATGGAGAAAAAACAGCATTTTCAGCATGCGGTGTTGGCAAAACTGGATCACCACTTGTAGAAGAATGAAATTAAACCCCTACCTCTCACCCTGTACAAAAGTCAACTCCAGATGGATTAAAGACCTCAGTGTGAAACCCCAAACTCTGAAGGTGATAGAAGAAAAAGTTGGCAGCAGCCTATAAGACATAGGCATAGGAAAAGACTTTCTAAATCAGACACCAGCTGCGCAAGAATTAAGGTCGACAATTGACAAATGGGACCTCATTAAACTCAAAAGCTTCTGTACATCAAAAGAAACAATCAAGGAATTGAAGAGAAATTCCACAGAGTGGGAGGAAACCTTCACCACAGATACCTCTGACAAAGCATTGATTTCCAGAGTATATAAACTACTCAAAAAACAAAGAAGAAAAAAAACGAAAGACCCACTCAATAGATGGAGCAAAGAGCTGAACAGAGAATTCACCAGTGAGGAATTAGAGATGGCTGAGAAACATCTTAAGAAGTGTTCAATATCATTAATCATTAAGGAAATGCAAATCAAAACCACTCTAAGATATCATCTTACTCCAATAAGACTGGCTAGGATCAAGAAAACAAAGGACACCAAGTGCTGGAGAGGTTGTAGGGAAAGAGGAACACTCTTCCACTGCTGGTGGGAAGGTAAACTCGTACAGCCACTATGGAAAGCACTGTGGAGAATCCTTGGAAGACTTGGAATGAACTTGCCACCTGACCCAGCCATTCCTCTCCTGAGCATGTACCTACAAGACTCATCTTACCGCAGAGATACATGCACAGCCATGTTTATTTCAGCTCTCTTCACAATGGCAAGGAACTGGAACCAACCCAGATGCCCCTCAATTGACAAGCAGGTAGAGAAAATGTGGTACATCTACACAATGGAGTTCTATGCAGCGGTAAAAAAAGATGGCATCATGAGTTTTACAGGTAAATGGCTGGAGCTAGAAGATATCATGCTAAGTGAAGTAACACAGTCCCAGAAAAACAAACGAGTGGTATCCCTCGTCTGCAGATGCTAGCACCAGTTGCCTGGTCATATGGCAAGCTGGGTAGCATCAATGTAATCCGAAGGCAGCTGTGCTCTTATATTGTGAATCCCTTAAAATATAATAAATAGAGGCTGGAGAGATAGCCTAGCAGTTAAGAGCACCGACTGCTCTTGCAGAGGACCCGGGTTCGATCTCAGCACCCACATGGTGGCTGAGAACCATCTGTAACTCCAATTCCAGGAGAACTCCAGTTCCAGGGTAATCTGACACCCTCTTCTGACCTCCGCAGCATTGCTTGACATGGGTACACAAACCTACATGCAGACAGTGCATTCATACACATAAAAAAGAAAATTAAATTAAAAATATATATAAGTAAATTTTTTTTAAAAAGAGAAAAAAACCTTAATGTATACAAGCATACTTGGATATAATATGATTTACACACACACACACACACACACACACACACAAAGTGCAGGTAACTTTTATAGGGAAAGGCAATGGCTTGAATATGCAGAAAACACAGTCCAAGAGTAACTATCCTAATATCCTAAGAACTTGGGCAAGAATCCCACTTGTACTTGTGATGGGACAAATATCCCTCAGACATAAAGTCTGAAGCCATGAAGAAAGATTTAGACATTCCAAAAATGTCTGCTCTAGTGGATGTATATTCCTTCAAGTCTGATGCCTTTCAGTGCCTTCTACAAACTTCATGGGACAATTCTTGATTCAAGTTATATCAAACATCTATTCTCTTTCTCAAATGAAAAATATACTTTACATTGAAGTTTCTGAACTGTTAGATTAAAAGTACTTTTCATGTTAAAAGAAATCCAAATATTTATGCATCAAGGCACTGTAATTATCCTTAAGCTTAATAACAAGCAAGAACAGTAGATACTTTGTTCCTAAGTCCATGTGCCTCACACCTAGATTACTCTGGTCTACAGCTGAATGAACTACTATACTGGAGTTAATTCCAGGAAAATACAGAGTTCAGATGCACTATTCTTCTGTATTTTATTGTCTATCACTTGTGGGAAAAGAAAATAAAAAGTAAAGATGGTGACATGAGTTTGATAATATATTTGATTTGTAGAATCCAGTTCTTATTTCCTTTAACATATCCCCAATGAGTTTAAAATGACTACATATCAAAGTACAATTTCCAAACTTCTGCTTTTGAACTCATTTGAGAATTGGCTTCGTGTTTGAACTCTTACCTACCACAAGAACAAAAACTAAGTCTGTATTGGTCAGGGAACAAAATTCCCTCAAGGCCAGAACTTTTATGTTCCATAAAGCTTTCCAACTGTAATTGTACCCTCCCACCTGTGAAAAGAACTTTAGAGTAAAACCTTAAAATCTGAGCGCAAGATAATGAATAGCTCAGGAAACTCTGGGCAGCCACTCTTTCGCAGAGTTTTCCTTTAAAATATTACACAGGAATAGTCATTAGTTTATACAGATTAATCTAAAATACCACTATCTAAATACTAAATATCTAACCAAAATACTAATAGTTTTTCCAAAATACTAATATTTAATCAAAAATAAAATCATTCAAAACATTTTATCTGACTATCTAAAGTTGGAAGACAGCACAGCATCTCCAAAGATGTTTCCTTCTGTCAAGTCCACTGAAAGCTCATTACAAAGCATGCCTGTGCTAAAGTTTTCAGTCCTTAAAATATAAAACCATGCCTAGTTTGTTCTTGATTTTATGGTTCTAGGATTTGAATTTTTCAAAAGACTGATAAAATTTTTAAACTGAGAGACAAAATAAATTTGTCATCTACAGAATTTATAAAAAAAAAAATCTAGAAGCTAGTAAACTTTCACGTCCTTTTTGCTTTTTTTTTTCCCTTGAGAGAGATTTGTAAGCTTCCATCTTGAAAAAGCTAGAAAGAAATATCAGGAAAATGTCAGGGATTAGGAAAGGAGGAGTGTGTGATGTTCCACTCTGTACTCACTGCACCTGGTATCTGAGGTCAGCATAGAACTAAAGGACAGGGCTAGATATCGCCACAGGCAAGATCTGGGTTTTAAGATAATTAAAGAATGTAGATATCACTGTGAAGTTTTGCTCATCTGTCCTCTACTGACACTTTAGAACTCAGTGTTTATGGTGATAAAAACCTATCTCAAAAAACAAAAATAGCATCTATAATTATTCCCTTTAATACATGGTGGTATAATGACATAACTCTGGGGTAATTTGCTCTGTGGGACAGGTCTAGTCAAAATCTACAATGAAAAATATTCTCAGTCTATCATTCAAATTAATGCAGCCTTGGCTAACTGCCAACAATTTCTGACATGTTTCCCTCAAACAGCCCCTGCTTGAATTGTTATCTGACATTCCAAATCTAAGCATGTAAACATTTGAAAAATTAATTTGTTGCCTTAACTAAGCAATAATTGTTTGCCCATAGTGCATACTCTTAAATTTTAGGAGTAAATTTATAGACACAATTCAGAAAATATTTTTTTAAATTTTGACTCACTTAAAACGCAGGCCAAAATTTAACAATACTTGCTTCAAATTTGCAATCTCCTTTTGTATATTGATATAGATGGCAAACTCTACTGCCAACTGACAGGTTGATCTACATTTGAGAAACCAACAAACTAAAATAGAGTGCATGTTGACTGGGCTTCTTGCCAGAAAGCCCAGGTTAAAGTACAAAGAGACTGTCTTATTTGATCAGCCCCATGAAGCTCCTGTGACCAGCCTCTGTGTGCTTGCTCTCTGTGTTTTTACCTTTGATATTCTAAAACTATTTAAATCATTCTTTTTGTTTTTAAATTGATGTTTATTACCTATGCTATCTAAGCACTTTACCACTGAGCTACAGCCCCAACTTTCTTTATGTTTATTTGGACAAATGATCTCACTATGTAGCCCAGGTAGGCCTCCAACTTGGAATCCTCTTACCTCTCAGCCCCCCAAGTAGCTGAATTAAAATTGTGCCACTATGCTAAAAAGCTAAAAGTTTTTAAACTCTATTTTTCTCAGTTTTGTACTGGCAACATAAAAACCCCAAAGAGTACCTGTTCACATATCCATGGGGTCTTATCCTCCTCTGGATTACTATAGATATACATATAGATATAGATTAGATATAGATATAGATGATATAGATAGATATAGATATAGTTATAGATATAGATTAGATATAGATATAGATATGGAGAGATATAGATATAGGTATAAGTATAGATAGATATGTGTGTGTGTGCGTCTTTTTGAGACAGGGTCTCCCTGTAGCTCCAGCTGGCCTGTAACTCACTATGTAGATTAGGCTGGCCTTGAACTCACAGAACTCCACCTGCCTCTGCCTCCCATGAATATATTTAATACTATTTAATACTTATACTAGTACATAAGAATGGAGGTTCTTTTGCCAGGAGGCAAGACTGACAAAAAAAATATGATGATTAAATTAGATTATATATAAAATACCTAGAATAAAAGTGTATAATACATGCTTATTCTATGTACAGTTTGTAATGCCCAATTGTAAGTATATCTCTGGCACTATGCTGTATTTTTAGAAATCTTTCTCTTTCCCCAATCTACCAGAATGACTTGAAACAATATTAATAATGATTATGACAATGGTCTGATTTCTGAATAACATTTCTCTGTGGGCATGGTGCTCCACACCTATGATCCAATAACTCAGATGGGTGAGGCAGGAGGATTACTGTGAGTTCAAAGCCACTCTGGGTTACATAGTAAGATCCTGTCTCAAAAAAATAAAATAAAATAAAATAAATTTTAAGTCTCTCTTTTTATGAGAAAATATGGTCATGTCTCTTATCCGCAAGGGATAACATGGGTCATTGTGTGATTTAGCATTATGTGATCATCATACAGTGTATGTGCACAAATAATATGACTACCATGTCACTAGTTGATATGCTTTTTTTTAGGACAGGGTCTCATTTTTCTCAAGCTGGCCTGAACTAAGTATATTGAATTCCTGAACCTCCTGCCTCTACTGACATCCACTGCCATGACCAGTTTATGCAGTGGTAGAGATTAAACCCAAGAGTCTGTGCACAGTGGGCAAACACCCTACTAACTAACTATATCCCCAGACCACTGGTCAAGAATTTTTATGGGACCCCTGTCATATATGCAGTCTATCATTGACTAAGACAAATTTATGGGGTACATGACTGCATAAATTCTCAGAAAAGCAATTCTTCTTCAAATTATTAAATCTATACATCATTCTTACCTTTTTTATTATAATAGTGAGTTTTCTAAGCCTTTTCCTCCCAATATTGATACAACAGACCTCTTCCTCTCTTTTCTACTCAGGGTCTTCTTGCTGCTTCTCTCTCTTCTTCTTGCTGTGTCATCAGTGTTTATCTATACATTAACTCATTCTTGAAAAGAGAAAACATTATCTCTTACAAATTCTTTATACCTTTATCTCTGTCAAGCTACAAGTCTATTTGTTATAGGCTAGACTGTGTCCTGAACAAGATAACTTGAAGTCCTAATAACTTGGAATGTGACCTACTTTGGAAATAGAGTGGAATTAGTTAGAAAGAGTTCATGGTGCAATAGGGTGGACCCTGGCACAGTGTGATTGTTGTCACAAGAAGACTCGTGAAGACACATGAGGTGAATACCATGTGAAGAGGAGGAGCTGCTGTGAGTGATGTGGCAGCAAGCCAAACACCAAGGGCCGGAGTAACACAGTCAAAGCTAGGAAGAAACAAGGCTCAGGAGGATCCCCAGGAGGTTTCAGAGGGAGCAGGGTCTTGAGAACCACTAGATTCTGAGTCAGGTACAAAACAGTAAAATTTCCACTGTGCTGAATTGCTCAGTTTATTATACTTTCTTGTAGCATTTCTAGGAAACTGACACATCATCAGTTTGCTACTGTACAACAGGCTATTTACATGAGCAGAAAATACATTCTTTTTTATTTGTTTGTTTTGAGACAAGGTCTCCCTCTAGCCCCAGCTGGCCTAGAACTCACTATGTAAAGCAGGCTGGCCTTGAACTCACAGAGATCCACCTGCCTCTATGTGTGCATCACCACATTGGACAGAAAATTTTTTATTTCTTTCTTAGAAGTCACTTTGGCCCAACATCTCTCTTAAGCTACCATCCTATTTGTTTGCACCTGTCTTGAAAGAGTTACTCTGGGATCTTACCAAAGCTTGCCCTTCTGCTGTTCTCTACATTTTCACACTGGTAAAGATCTTCAGCCCTCATCCCTCTCCAAAAACTATTTTGACAAGGTAATTTGCTGTATCTCAATTTTCTTTATGACAAATAATATTGTATGTTTATTTGTTAAAAAGTTTGTTTACCATACAAGCCCCCCTTGCTGGATGGTGGGACCAAGGGGCTGTGTGGGTTTGGGCACAACTGCTTGCAAATTAGTTTTACATGAAGGATGCTTGTACTCATAAATTATCACTTATTGCTAAAAAATGAAAAAAAAAACTGAGAGAAAGATGCAGGACAGTTATGGCAGAATGCATGATCTGGGATGGGGTGGGATGGGGGTGGGGGGAAGGGAAGGGGAAATATGCCTGAACTGAATTGGAAAATGATGTATGAAATACACGAAGCATCAATAGAAATAAATAAATAAAATTTTTAAAAAGTTTGTTTACTTCTTTTTGTTGTTGTTGTTGTTTTGTTTTGTATTTTTGAGACAGGGTCTTCCTTTATTCCTAGGTGGCCTGGTGATCCCTTTGTTAGAACAGGCTGGCCTTGAACTCAGAGATCCGCCTGCCACTACCTCCCAAGTACTACCTCCCAAGTGCTGGGATTAAAGGCACCACCACCCTGACTGTTTACTTCCTTTTTTTTTTTTTGGTCTTTTTGAGAGTTTCTTTACTTTTTAATGTGAGAATTATCTTTTCTCATCATTGGAAGCAAAATTCCCATACTGGAAAGACAGTGCTTTTCCACCATAAACCAGGTTCTGGCACTCACTCCATCCTCAGTGAAAATGGACAAAATGTATTTGCTTTTAGATTTTTAGTTCTATATATTAAAAATAATTGGAGTTAAAGAACACTGTTTAAGGATGCTAAAAGTTTTGAAAGGATTTTGCTATAACTTTTCAAGAATTTTAAGGCTACTAGACAAAAGTGCCTATGCTTTGTCAGCACACATCATCTGTCATATTTTACCCATGGTCAGCTGGCATGTCTTTAAACTTTAGCTTTTAACAGATATCGATCTTGATATTTATCTATGTATCAAAGAAAGAGGGTGTTTAACTTTTATCTTACATAATTAGAAATTAAGGCACATAAGAGCTAAATGGTCTCCCTATGATACCTGAGTAGATAAAGCCACAATCAGCTCTCACTTGAATAATCTACTGTCTTCCACTGATCTCCTGCCTTGCAAATTGCCCTTGACCAACTTGTTCTACACAGGAAAGGCAATGTGTACTTTCTAAACAGACTGTCTGATCCAACTTACTCATAAAAACTTTCAATTATTCCTCATATCTTTTGTATGGTTTAGTTTGGATGATATTTAAGGTCTTTCCTAAAACCAACTTTTCTCATTCCAGTCCTGTCTCTCACCTTTTCTTTTTTTTTTTTTATTGATGTTTTGTGTATTTCATACATCATTTTCCAATTCAGTTCAGGCATCTATCCCCTTCCCTTCCCCCCACCCCACCCCTACCCATCCCAGATCATGCATTCTGCCATAACTTTTCTGTGTCTTTCTCTGTTTTTTTTTTTTTAAACAGTAGGTGATAGTCTGTGAGTACAAGCATCCTTCATGTAAAATCAATTTCCGAGCAGTTGTGCCCAAACCCACACAGCTCATGGGTCCCACCATCCAGCAGGGGGGGGGGGCTTGTATGTTCAATCAAGTTGATCAAATGAGTGTCCAGTCTATATTGTTGTAGTTTCACCAATCACCCCAATCGTAGCCCTTACATTCTACCACGCCCCCTCTTCCGCAGATTGTTCCCTAGGCTTAGAAAAGGGGCACTGGTGGATGAGAAGCTCAACTTCTTGTCAGATAAAGTAGGCATTTTGAGTTCCTTTCAGGTTTGGGGCCAGCCATGCGGTCTCTAGCTCATTACTTCTTTCTCTTGAATGCCCTTAGCCACTCCCACCACCACTTCTCACCTTCACTACCAGTAGTTTGAAGGGTACATGCTCTTAAAAACATCTCTAATATTAATTTTGCCTGGATCCCCCACTTACGTATTCTTAAAACATATTATACTGTAACCTAATTGTGTTTATGTTTGTGTGTGTTATCCTCTTGTGTATAATTTCTATGGTTCTATTTCACATGGTATCTAAAATATTTCTTGTATTTTAAACATTCAATAAATACTAGTAGAATAATACATAAGAGAAAAATGTTAGTGTTACTAAATATTTTTTTAAGTGTTTGCTTATTTTCATGGGTATGTGTGGTACCTGCATGTGTTATGCATGAAGGAGCCTGAAAAGGCCAGAAGAGAGCCTCAGATCCCCTGGAACTGAAAGTAGAGGCAGTTATGAACCACCATACGGGTGCTGGGAATTTAACCCAGGTCATCTGCAAAACCAGCAAACACTCTTAACCACTGAGCCATCTCTCCAGCCCCAATGTTACTAAATATTTTTGCTTCTTTTGTTGTGTTCTTTTTGAGACAGCATCTCCCTGTAGCCCCAGCTGGCCTGGAACTCACTACATAGACCTAGTCACAGAGATGCACCTGCCTCTGCCTCCTGAGTGCTGGGATTACCTGGCTGTTACTAAATATTTTTAACAACAAAAATTGACAGTCTTTCAAAACATAAAGAGTTAAAGCAAAACAGAGCAAAGCTCATGTAAAAATCTAGGACAAAAATATATTTTTTAAGAACTCCTTATTATCTTGCTGCCATAACCATGGATACACACCTACTCAAAGTTTTTAAAAATATTTTACTTCTTAGAAAGAAATTCTTAAAATTTATGGCACAAATCAAGTCATTTCAAATAAAAATAACTAATTCAACCCCATACATTGATGAATATACAAGTGACTTAATTTTTTTTATGTGTGTGAATATTTTGCCTGCATGTATATAAGTACACCACATGTGTGTAATGCCTGTGGAGACCAGAAAAGGGCAAAGAATTTCCTAGAACTGGAGTTACAGATGGTTGTGAGCCATCATGTGGATGCTAGGAACCAAACCTGGGTCCTCAGCAAGAGCAGCTAGTGCTCTTAATTATGAACCCATCTCTCCAGTTCTTAAGTGACTTTTCAATGAGCTGGCTGTTATATCTGACCCACGCAGTGGAACACTAAAATGTCAAACAGGACTAGGCTTCAAGAAGGGTAAGCAAGCACATACTCCAGCACCTCCACTGGATTCCTCAAGCTCCACCACTGCTCTTCATGCTCCTTCTCCTGCCCCTGATCATCACTCTCAAACTTGGGGACTCTTGATGCTTCCTAAGAAATCTAAAATCATCACTGGAATTTCTGGGGACTTGTTTTCCTAGCTGTCCCTGCCCCCTAAGCAGTGTGTACTCACCTCCCTCCACCTGGATGCAAACAAATCAGAGCACGGGAGCAGATTTATGGAAATTTCAGGTCAGTTGACATGAAAAGGTTGGTCTCCTTGTCATCAAAAAGAACCAGGAACTGTACACCGGTGTAGTCCCATCAAGTGGCCGGCATTGGACTGCCCCTTTCTGGCCACAGCATTACCATGGCTCAGTGGAAGCAGTGGAGGTCAGCTCCTCTGGACAGTTTGAGGAGCTGTTATATTCAAAAGCTAAGTCCCATTGAGGTCCATTTCTAGGTACCGTAGGCTCCATAGATGAATGACATAATAATGGTGGAGTTAACGGAAAGGCACCCCTAAGTTTCATCCAGGAAGTTGAAAGCTGAAGCTGTTTCTGAAGTATCTGAAAAATATGTTATTAGCTCTGTACCCACGTTTCCAGTTTTTAAGAATTCTCAGAAATTCTTGGCCTATTAGATGGTGCACATTGAGGACAAAAGTTCAATGACCTGTGTCTAACAGCTCCTTCCCACCCAACACTGTCGCATATCTTCAAGATCTTAACTTTTGCCTGAAGAAATTGATTTGGGCTGACACCACACATTGCTCATGACAAGAACTCATCAAGAAAAAAAGGACATGAAAGCTAGTTGTGAAGAAGGGCTCAGCAGGAATGGAAAAGGGATGAGTGGCAATGGGGGCGAATTTGATTACAATGTGTGAAGCTGAGAAAAATAAAAACATAAAAAGAACCACATCAATTTTGTACCACCCTCTACTTCAGTGTTCCCCTTCTTGGAAGGACAAAATTAATCAAGAAATCCAAGGAAGGAAGCAAGAGCAAGAGAGAGGAAGGGATGAATAGAGCACAGAAGATTTGTGTCAGTGTGCTGGGTAGCTTTAGTGTCACCTTGACATACCTGGGTTGAGGGAGCCTCAATTGGGGAATTACCTCCTTGGTACTGGCCTGTGGTCACATCTGTGGACTATTTTCTTGATTGTTGAGTGATGTGGGAGGGTCCAGTAGTCCACTGTGAGCAGTGCCACCCCTGGGAAGATTGTTCTGTATTGTAGAAAGCAGGCTGAGCCTGGGCCAGGGGAGAAAGCCAATAAGCAGCATTGCTTCCTGGTCTGTGCTTTAGCTCCTGCCTCCAGGTTCCTGTCCTGAGTTCCTATCTTGGGCTCCCTCCTGATGAACTGTAACCTGGGAGACATGAGCTAAATAAACCTTTTCCTCCTCAAGTTGGTTTTGGGCAGAATATTTTATTGCAACAATGGAGAACAAACTAGAACGGTCAGTGAAAATGTTCAGTAGCTACCATAAGGCTGGATTCCTATCATTATGTAAGATCTAAACTCCAATATATAATATGAAGCGTGAACTCTAATGTTGAGTTTTAGTTGGTAACAATACATTTAACCAGGTGTAGTGACACGAACCTATAATCCTAGTGCTCACAAGGCTGAGGCAGGGGGGTTCTTGCCAATTCAAGACAAGGCTGGGAAATGTAAATATTATAAGTCAAAAAATAATAATAAAGCAAAAAATAAATACATTAATGTTAATTCATCAGTTGTAAAATAGAGTAGTGAAAATTTGGGGGAATAAGGAGGTTTATTAGATCTTTGTACTTTCCACCCATTTTTCTGTCAACTTAAAGCTGTTCTAAAATAAAATATTATTTTTTAAAGAAGCAGATGAAGATGAATTATACCACTCTGAGACTCAGTGACATAAAGAATTCATAAAGGATACCACATAAGAAGAATAAAGAGGGGCACTTTCATCTGTGTATTGTGTTCTGTATTATAAAGATATAATGGTTCTGAATTAACCCCTCTCCCAACACAGATGCCCCCAACTGAGCACCAGGTTATACTAACAAGACTCAGGTTTTCAAAGAGTGCTTGAGCCCAAACATCCACACAATGAAGGCAGAGTGCAAGGGATTACAGAGAAGCACAGACATCTCAAGTCATGAAAACATGCTGACCCTCCTGGCCAGAGGGCAAGACTGAGCTCCAGAATAATTGACTATCCTCACCCCTCATGCCCCCATATAAACTGCTGGCTGAAGGTGAGATACAAGATAGATATCTAGGATATTAATCTGCAGTCTTCTCAGATTGCTGTCTGCCTAAATCAAGGTCAGTTTTAAGATTCTCTTCTTGTCTCTGCTCATTGGCTTCTGCAAGTGCCAGGTAGCATGAACGGAATTCCACTTTCAGAAACACTATTAAAACAGTGTTTCTGCAATCTGCGGAAGAGGGGGTGTGGTAGAGTGTAAGGGCTGCGATTGGAGTGAATGGTGAAACTACAGAAATATAGTCTGGACACTTATTTGATCAACTTGATTGAATATAAAATCCCCCCCCCCAGATGGATGGTGGGACCCTTGGGCTGTGTGGGTTTGGGCACAACTGCTTGCAAATTGGTTTTACATGAAGGATGCTTGTACTCATAAATTATTACTTATTGTTTAAAAATGAAAAAAAATAATAAAGAAGTAATAGAAAAAAAAAAAAAACAGTGTTTCTGACTTTAGGGTTCCAGCACAGCATAGTCGGATGTAGACACAAGCCCAGGTAAGGCTACCTGCCTTGGGGCTTTATGCACCACCACCCCTCCCACCACCCCCATCTGTGGAGGCTTGGTACCACCCAGTAACCTCCCACCTTGGGATTCCAGTGCAGCGTGGGTCGACATACACAGCAAAACACCAGTGTGTGCCCAGGTGAGGTGCACCTGCCTTGGGGCTTTGCATACCCCACTCCTCTCCCCCCACCTGTGGAGGCTTGCTACCACCCCAAAACCTCCCATTTTGGGGTTCCAGTACAGCATCAGCAGATGGCCAACAGGGTACAGGTGCATGGGCCAAAGTAGCAACACTCCCTCAGACACACTCAAGCTGGTGGAGCTGTGATGCAGAGGATCTAGCAGGCACAGTGTTAGTGATTCTAGTCTGCACAGCCAACACTGAAGCACCAGAATCCAAAGAAACAAAGAAACAAATAAACAAAAATAAATCCACATGCCAAAGACACAAAGAAAAAACAACATGGGAAAAGCTCATAATATATCCACACCAAACTCTATCAACACTACAGAAGATTCCTACAATGAGATCTCCTGGAAAGAAACCAAGACACGGACCTTAGAAGAACAACTGTAGACATATTCAAAGAAATCAAGGAATATAAAGAACAAATCAGAGAATTAAGGGGAGATAATGAAAAACTCAGGAAGGCCCTAGAGGGAGATAATGACAAACGTTGGAAAGAGCTAAAGGGAGAAAATGACAAACTTCTGAAGGAAGTGGAAACGCTGAAAAGATCCCAGGCTGAAATGAAAAAAGAAACTGACCAACAAACCAAGGAACTAAAAGAAGAGAATGACAGGCTCCAGAAGGAAGTGGAAATGCTAAAGAAATCATAGGATGAAATGAAAAAGGAAATTGAACAGTCATCCAATCAATAGGAAAGGATGGGGAAAAGCCTCAGAAGCAGAATGGATGAAGCAGAAGAAAGAATATCAGACCTGCAGAATAACGTGGAGCAATTAGAATGCTCAAAGAAAGATTATGAAAAATTTAAACATAACACTTTTTTAGCCTAAAAAAAAGAAAAGAAAATCCTCCAATTCAGGTGATATGTGTATATATGCATATATGTATGTATGCATGTATGTATAAATTTATGTATGTGAATATGTGTATGTGTATATATAAATATATATATATATGTATTTTTTTTTTTTTTTTTATAATGGAGACAAAAAAAAAATGGAAAAAAAAACGACTGAAACAGTGAATTCTCCCCCAAACAATGTGTCTCTGTTTGAAAAAAAAAAAAAAAAAAAAAAACTCTGGAAAGAACATTCAGACTGTATGGCGGAGTGCATGAACTCAGGTAGGGTGGGGGGCATAGAAAAGGGAAATGACCCTAAATTGATCAAGAAATGCTGTATGAAGTTATAAAAAAAGTTTAACAACTATAAAAATATATTTCTGAAAAAAAAAAAAAAAAAAAAAAGAAAAAAAAAAAAAAAAAAAAAAACAAGACTGGAACAACCAGGAAATGTGGGACACTATGAAAAGACGAAACCTCCACAACATAGGGTTAGAGGAAGGAGAAGAATCCCAAGACAACACTATTGGCCATATCTTCAACAGGATAATAGAAGAAAATTTGCCCAAACTGAAAAAAGACAAACCCATACAAATATAAGAAGCACATAGAACACCAAATAGACAAGACCAGAAAAGAAATTCCCCCCACCATATCATAGTTAAAACGCTAGATGCTCAAAACAAAGACAAAATACTGAAATCCACAAGAGAAAAACAAGTTACATATAAGGGGAAAACCCATCAGAATTACAGCTGACTTCTCAGTGCAAACTATGAAAGCCAGAAGAATGTGGACCAAAGTATTCCCAGTGCTAAACAACTTTAGATGCCAACCCAGACTACTATACCCAGCAAAAATGTCAATTATAGTTGAAGGAGAAGGAAAAATCTTTCATGACATAAACAAGATGAAAGAATACATGTCTAAGCCGGGCGTGGTGGTGCACACCTTTAATCCTAGCACTTGGGAAGCAGAGGCAGGCAGATCTCTGTGAGTTCAAGGCCAGCCCATTCTACAGAGTGAGTTCCAGAATAGCTGGGGCTACAGGGAGACCCTTTCTCAAAAAGACCAAAAAAAAATAAAAAATAAAAAATAAATAATACATGTCTAAAAAGCCAACACTTCAGAAAATCCTCAAAGCAATCAAAAGAACTTATTTTTCAGACTCTATAATTACTGTATATGGTGGAAGATATGTATTCATATTTTAGAATAATATAAAATTAAGGAGGGGAAATGTGAATTCCTAAACATATTTTGGAATTAACATACAGTTTATTCTCAGAAGTCATAATTTTGATACATATGTGATGGTTATATAGGTATATGTTGGAGCAATACAAAGGGGAGGGAACAACAACAACATAAAGACTGGGTCAAAGAACTGACTGATACAGTTAAACTCTGCCCAAAACAACAAGCCTCTGCAGTGAAAAACTTTGGAAAGATTGAGAGAAAGATGCAAGACATGTATGGCAGAAGGCATGAGCAGGGGTGGGGTGGGGGCAGGAAGAGGGGAATGTGTCTAAATTGGACTGAAAGATAATGAATGAAATACACAAATCATTAATAAAAGTAGTTAAAAATAAGGTACTAAAGTAAAATAAATAAATAGATAAATAAATAAATAATAGTGTTTCCCAGATCTTGTGATTTCAGAATGGAAAACTTTCCCTAAAAGGGTCTGGGGGAGAGGACAGTTTTCTACTTTTGCTCTGCAAGCTTCTCTCAAGCTTTTACCAGAGATTAAAGACACAGACTTTGAACAATGCCTTAGGCTTCACCTCAAGCACATGAGCAGCTATTACTCTGAGGAGAAAACAAGGAGGCCACTTCCTTTAATCTGGCTCAGTCTCTGTAAATTGAGGAAGAAAGAAAAATAGATGAGCTTGTCTGAATTAACAGAAATGTTAATTGAAACGTTAACTGAACGACTTGAGGATCAAGTTGCAAATATTTAACCTCAACACCTCCACTTACTAAATAAGAGAAAATTGAGAAAATTGCTCTTTCTTCTATATGTATGGGCCTTTCAAAAGCAGGGCAGTCCAACAAAACTTACAAGAGGTGAAAGCTAGGATCAGATTTAATGCTCCGTTGTGTTCTGTTTCTTTGATTCGACTCACCAATTAGGAAAAAAAATTTTTTTTTCCTAATTCTCCACATGTTGGGCAGTTTAAGCAGGTTACTCTAGTAGAACTGAGCCACAGCAACAAAAGACATAGAACTAAGCCTATATAACTTAGACAACTTGCCAAACCTGAGGGCAAGAGTCACATTCGCCATGGACTATTGGTATGTCTCATTCAAAAACACCTGAACCCAGACCTCTCCTTGTATTCCTGCAATCCCAGTCCCTCCCTTTGATGTCCCACTCTCTGAGATCCACTGATCAGAACTTTCTCCACAGGGTAAAGGGATGATGCATTACTTACCAGTCCTGGCTTTACCATCTTCTCTAGAAGCCTCACTCAGACAGTGAACTGCCAAGGACTTGTCTTAGCAGTAACTATTAATCTGATCTTATGATCACTACCAAAACAAGGTGAAAGGGGCATTTCTCTCTTGCCAGCTCTACCTAGGGCCTGACAGGCACTTGTTGCAGGTTCCTAGGTCACCTCTACTCTTTCTTCTAACACAACTTGCTTCCCAAAAATGAGAATAAGTCATTCACTTCAAGGTAAAAGGTTTCCGTGTTTCTCTCCTTTTAAAGGTATTTGCTGGGGCTGGAGAGATAGCCTAGAGGTTAAGAGCACCAACTGTTCTTGCAGAGGACCTGGGTTCGATCCCCAGCACCCATATGGCGGCTAAGAACTATCTGTAACTCCAATTCCAGGAGAACTCCAGTTCCAGGGGAATCCGACACCCTCTTCTGACCTCCACGGCATTGCACGACATGGGTGCACAGACCTACATGCAGACAGTACACTCACACACATACAAAAATAAATAAAATTAAAAAAAAATTTTTTTTAAATGAATAAAGGTATTTGCTTAGCTGAGCACCAAAATTTCAATTTCCATTGCTAGAAGTGCAACATTTATAAAGGGTCTCAAAGAACTTCCTGATGTCCTTTTAATTAGACATCTAAAACACTCAGTTCAAATCGGAGTTAGAGATCCACTCATAGATCCTGGTGATTAATACTAATGTATCTTTTTAAATACTTTATTTATTATTTGTATTTCATTGTATGAGCATGAAATTATTCCCTACATGTCCATAAGTGCACTCATGCCATGTAGTGCTCGTGGAGGTCAGAAGAAGGCACTGATGTCTCTGGAACTGGACTAACAGACAATTATTAGCTACCATATGGTTACTGGGAATCAAACCTTGGTCTTCTGCAAGAGCACCCGGAGAGGGACACAGGTCTATATTCTATTAATGTATATTTAATTTAAAATTACATGGTATTTTACTTAAAATTACATGGTATTTTACTTAAAATCTATATAACAATAACTTTGAGATTAACATATATAAATGTTCTCTATAATTTTTGTATTATACAGTATCATCTTGTAACATCCTCTTTTACCTGTAGGATACTTTAACTTAAGGAATTAAGTTTGCTTCCCAAATTAACAACATATAGTTACCCAAAACAGCTTGGATAAATTTAATGAAATTTACATCTTGATTCCTGCCTATAGGTATGTATACTAGAACTGCCTTCTTGAGACTCATGGGTCAAAAAATAAAAACCTAAAATAAAAAAGGGGGGATAAAGTTACATATTAAACCTTTTTGTCAAAAACCTTCAATTTAATCTTAAAACTAACTATGGGAAAAGATTTGTATGTTCCCACAGGTCAAAACGTCACCAATTTAATGGCTGAGAAAGAAAAGATACAGCCTCGCATTGTGTAGGTTGTACCAAGAAATACCAGCAGAAAAGTTGGCCCATCTTAACACTAAAAGGAAGAAAGGCCTCAGACTGCTACAGGCATCAAACATCTCTGTGGATCACATATAAACAACTGTTTATAGTGAGTCCTAATGAACCTTACCTTCTAAGTCCTGCAGAGTTTTAATATGAGAGACTTCCTTACCTCTTTTTTATAGAACAAAGAAAAACATGGTGGTAATGAACTCATCCTCTAACTGTAAATTAGAGTTGACTGTTATAGAAGTAATCTCTTATAAAACTGGTAAAACTGCTTTCTTTAATTGACTAATATACATAGGAACTGTAAAAATGATTATTCTCTATTCAGAACCAAATATAATGCTAAAGTCTCTTTAAGTGGTTCATATACGCAAAATATATTAATACAGGAGAGCACTGATAGCAGCAATGGATTATTCTGCCAAGGAGATGTTAGCCAGGGGACCCAAGCCCCCCCAAATAAGGCAAAGACTTATTGCCTGTAAACTGGGATATCTGCAAGAAGAGAAGCGGTAAGGCCCACCCTGCTGTCAATGACCTGATGTAAGCATGGGGAAGATTGTATCGAAATCGCACTTACAAGTATACAGTTGGTCTCTGGAATACCAGAGAGTGTTACCAAAAGCCACTGAACCAATAAAGCAAATGTTGTCTCCTTGAGTCAAGCAAGCTCCTCCAGTCAGCACAACTACACCATCACCTGCCTGAAAAGAGCAGACAGTTGCTTCATAACCACTAAGCCATCTTTTCCAGCCCTTAGTTTATCTTTTAACAAAATTAATTTGGAAAAAAAAACTAACAGTATTTCTTGAAATTTTCATTTCTTTATATATATTGATATAATATATATATATATGTACATATATGTTTACTTTTTGTTTTATTAAGACGAGGTCTTACCAGGAAGCTCGGCTAGCATGGAACTCACCTTATACACACACCTGCTTGGCCCCAAACTTTCCCCTACTTTCACTTTTGAGTACCAAGATTGCAGGAGTGTGCCATCTTGCCCAGCTGTATATATATTTATATGAAAAATTATCAGAGTTTTTCTACTAGTGATCAGTATAAAAAAGTTGAGAGTCTTCTCTGGACCCTACCTAAGTTACCATGAACATGTGATTCTCCTTCTGTCACTTAACCTACCCTCAGCAATCTCACCCTTGTGTTCTGAAGTTCTCTGATCATCTCAGAGCCAACAAGGCTTCAGTCTTATCATTATTTTGGGTCCTTACCATGTCCAAAGAACCTCACCCTGTTGGTCAACCTCCTTAATTCCCAAACCTTTGTGAGCAAGCTGACCCCCATCTGGCAGTGTAGCCTCCTACAATAGCTCCCTTTGCCTCCAGACTCTAATCTCAGTCTCCAGATGGAACACACCTTCCTTTCCCTATGTTGCAGTCTGAAACAGCCCCTCCACCTCATCCACCAGGCATCCCATCAGTGCTCTGACTCACACTTGCTTCAAGGCACAGCTCACTTCCTCCACTGTCCACCTCAGGGAACACTTTCACTCATGGCCCCTTCCTTTTGGAAAGTTGTTGTATACTACTTTTATCATTGCACAGGACCATGTTATTTGTGCCTTATATTTCATATTTTATTTCTGTGTTTTGGTCTTACCTTTTCAAGGAGATCATAAGCTTCCTTAAAAAGAAATACTTAGGTTTCTCTTGCTACCTACAACACTTACAATGAAGACTCTCAAAAGCTACTTTTTTTTTTTTTTTTTTTTTTTTGTCTTTTTGAGACGGGGTCTCCCTGTAGCTCTGGCTATCCTGGAACTCACTCTGTAGACCAGGCTGGCCTTGACTCACAGATATCTGCCTGCCTTTGCCTCCCAAGTGCTAGGATTAAAGGCATGTGCCACCACGCCCGGCAGCTCAAAAAGCTACTTAAGTGATGGATTCTCCTGTATTATACAGAGTGCTAAGATCATTCTGACCTAATAATTCATAATTTGGCCATTAACTTAGAGAAATACCACTCTTTATTTTTCATTTTCCATCCAACTTCACTTTGTAAAATGAAAGTTATTACTTGTTTCATACTTTTTTAAAATATTTTATTTATTATGTTTATTTTATGTGCATGAGTGTATTGCTTGCATGTATGTAACTGCATCCATGTCATGCAATGTCTGTGAAGGTCAGAAGAGGGTGTCAGATCCCTTGGAACTGGTAGTATGGACAGTTGTTAGCTGCCTTGTGGATACTGAGACTTGAACCCAGGTCCTCTGCAAGAGCAGCCAGTGCTCTTAACCACTGAGCCATCTCTCCAGCCCTATACTTTTAATTTTTTTTAATAATTCACCTTTTTTAAACTTTTTTTAATTAATATTTTTATGTGTATGAGTGTACTGTCTGCATGTAGGTTGGTGCACCCGTGTTATGCAATGCTGTGGAGGTCAGAAGAGGGTGTCAGATTCCCCTGGAACTGGAGTTAAAGACGGTTCTTAGCCACCATGTGGGTGCTGGAAATTGAACCCGGGTCCTCTGCAAGAGCATTCAGTGTTCTTAATCACTGAGCCATCTCTCCAGCCCTGACAAACTTTTAATTTTTAAGCGGCACTATAACTGCACATATTGAAGGGTTCCTTGTGACATTTAACTAGATCTATATAGTGTGTAATCACAATAACTGACACACTCATTGTCTGAAACATTTGTCTTGTTGTTACTGTTGCTGTTTTTGTTTAGGGGAGATTCAAATTCTCTCTCCTCACCACTTTGAAATAGTAATAAATCACAGCTATTTGACAATGTTTTAGAGCTTTAGATGCTATCTCACCTATCCAAATGCACTTGAAAGGGTAGGCAGGCTTTGTGATGTTTAAATCATAACTCAATTTTAAAATAATAAATACAAAATCAAAATTATTTGTCATGGTGTTAAGAAAATATTTAAAACAGAGATAATTTTGATGACAAGAAACCTAGTGACCAGTTACAGCTCGTGTCTGTTCCTTCTATTTACCTGTGACACTTGGGAAAAAATTATGTCTCATTTATGTGTTTTATCAGTGTTTCTTAAACTGTCAGTGGCATGGAACCAATGTTGTTGTTTTTTTTAATTTTCCTGTCAGTCTCAGGCCAATACTGACCTCTATTCATAAATGTTGTTCTTCCATATTCTCATACATGTATACTATTATTTTATTATTTTGGCCCCTTTGCCTTACGCCTCCCATCTGACTCCCTTGTCCCTATAAATCTCTTTCCCCTGTTTACTAGTTTGGGTTTTGTTTAGGGTCCACTGAATTTAATCTGGGCTGTCTGTATGCTCCTGAGTTTGGAACCAACCATCAGAGCCTCGTGAGCTGACCAGCAGGTACACTACCACATGCTGCTTTCTCACTCTCCTGGAGTCTGTCAGTTATTGAGAGATCAGGAGTATGTAGTAGGGCCCCTGGAGTCCCTTTCTGATATATAAGTGACTGTTGGGAGGGCCTGACTTCTGTGAACCAGTACCAGTACACATAGCTGCTGTGAGTTCGTGGTTGTTGTGTCTCCTTCCTGCTTAGAAGATGGTGGTTTGCAGCCCCTCTCCCCATTCTCTGGCTTTTACATTCTTTCTGTCCCCTTCTTCCTCAATGTTACCCAAGATTTAAGGAGGTGGTGTAAATGTCCTATGTAGGTTCGAGCCCTCATCTGTCCTTTATTCTCAGCATATTGTATATTGTATAGCCATGTGTCAGACCAATACTTCTTAAGAATACATAAAAATAGGAGCTGGAGGGATGGCCCAGTGGTTATGAACTAAGAAAAAGGTTTTGCATTGGCACTCTCCCACAGTCCTCACTTTGGATGACATTAATTTTAATTATATGTCGCTCAAGGATGGGGACACATTTAATTTACCTTTTTTTCACATCTGCTCAGAGCAGTTTCAAGTAACAGACTGATTTTGTTTAAGCCTCCCCAGCCAATTTCAGCTCTAAATAATTGAATTGGTTGAGAATTCATGCATTAGAAACTGGCTTAGACCAGCTCAATTCCTAATCATTGGTCTATAGTGACCAGAAGGTCATAAAGCAACATTTAATATTCTTCTTCCTCAAATATCAATTATGCTTCTAATGTGTTTATTTATTAACTCCGTTAAGTAGAGGACATCAGTTAGGAAATAATTAACATCTAATTAAAACAAAGCCAAAAATAGGGACAAGAATAATGTTAGCTCTAAAATAACAAAGAATTTCAGTGTTGAAATTTGATATAAGATCTATAGATTTAAGTGCCTCCTAACACTGCTGACCTAGAACTATGTTTCTTTGTTCTGTTTGGGTTTTTTGTTTGTTTTGTTTCAGTTGTGTTGTTTTTCAGGCAAAGGTTAGGGAGGAGTGTGAAAAGTTTCTTCACAGCTTCCTTATCTAAAACACTAGCAATTATGTGTGTAGCTACTGGAGGCTTCATGACCAAGAGCAGGTGAGGTATTTGATAAATGCAGTCCAAAACTAGGCTGAGAATCACCACGGATTCCCTAAATACCCCTTCATTATTTTTGAAAAAAGAAAAACATGTTGAGCAATTATTTTAAATCTTTATAAATCTCATGACGCAATCTAAGGAGATAGTCAACTGAAAATTCCTTAGAGACAGAACTGTTTTTTGTTGCTACTGTTTTGGGTTTTTTTTTATCTACTTGAGACTTGAAAAAAATGGTTTATTTCATTGAGCCTCTCCTCTCTGTAAAGAGTGTGTCAAAATTCTTTAACACTTGTGCTGCATTAAGAACAAGGTGATGTACTAGAGCAAAGGAGTCAGCTGCCCTGGGTGGAGCTAAGCCCCAATTATGATTCCACACCCCATGGTGTGGAGCCACTAAAGGAAGGACCGTATCTTCTTGAAAACATGTTATTTATTCTTTCTGAGTGTTGAAAATAAACTGAAACTGTATAAACATTCAACCTGGTCCTCGCATGTTGACTCTGAATTAGGTAACTCTGATTCTTTTTTAAATTTTTTTTTTTAATTTTATTTATTTCCGTATGTGTATGAATGCACTGTCCGCATGCAAGTCTGTGCACCCGTGACGTGCAATGCCGCGGAGGTCAGAAGAGGGCGTCGGACTCCCCTGGAACTGGAGTTCTCCTGGAATTGGGGTTTCAGACGGCTCTCGGCCGCCATGTGGGTGCTGGGGATCGAACCCGGGTCCTCTGCAAGAGCGGTCGGCGCTCTTAACCGCTAGGCCATCACTCCAGCCCCCTGATTCTTAACTGTAACTTATCCTGTAAAATGATACTGCTGCAGAATTTTGTGAAATAAGAAAAACAGCCGGCTGAAATCTCTTATGTAAATACAAGAGCAGAAACTTCCATGAAGATGAGATTTGCTAACGGGGGATGTCACTCAGTAGTAGAGTTGCTGCTAAGCATATTCAAGACCCTGGATTTGATCTCCAGCAATGAGATAAGTAAAAACTAAATGAGATAATGATTTAATGCAGAATACTCTGTCATTGTACAGGCAAACAGCAGTACTTTTTCTCATTCACAGATAACATTACTGTATGGAAAAATGAGAAGTGCTAGTAATAGTAACTAAAGAACAATTATTTATTAGTGTTATACACACATGCAGACACACATACAATGTGGAACTTGAAAACACGGTTATTTCTTTTGAATGTTAACACAACAGTTATTTAGAAAATGCTTTTGATTCAAAGCATTGACTCCACACTTGAGCTCAGTGAGTAAATAAAAGCAGGATAAAGCCTAGTCTCCAATCATTACCTGTAGTCCAGTGGACTCCAGAGTCAACATGACTGATCATCAATACAGACCTTTATGACAAGGGATCAGCCCCTCCCCACACACACAAAGCACCAAGCATGTGCAGTCTCACAGATCATCTCCTAAGATGAGGGCAATTATCTCTAATGATAGGGTTGTGCAGGAGTGGTCCCTTTAAAGAGCCACATTTCTCACTGCCACCTTGCAGAACCAGAGCTGAGATAATGGCCATGGAGACCACACTTTGACCAGGATTGCTTCATCATGCACATCACCTGTCCTCTGCCCAATTTCCTCTATTGAGATATGAATCTCATGTCCATTCCTTGAAGACAGATTTGCAGGGTCACTGAACCCCTTTATAATCTTTTTCAGCTTTTTACCATGCTCTCTTTAATTATCATATTAGGCTAGCTGGCTGAGTGCAGCCTATTGGGACTTCCACAGCTGGGCTTTTGCCCCAAACCTTGGAATTAGCACATTTGTTAGCATTCTAGGCAGGTGAGAGGAATTTTTTTTATCTTTTTAAACTCATTGCCTCACTTTTTTGTAAAGGTTTATTTATATTCATTTTACGTGTATGAGTGTTTTGCCTCCATGTGTGTATGTACAGCACATGAGTGCCCGGTGCCTAAGGAAGCAGAGAGGTATCAGATCACTTAGAAGTGGAGATACAGCTAGTGCCAAGCTGTCATGGGGGTGCTGGGAAATGAACCTGTGTCCTCTACAACAGTGGCAAGTGCTTTTAACTGCTAAACCATCTCTCCAGCCTCCTCTCCCCCTCTTTTTAAAAATACTTTATGTACATGTGTACGCATATATATTTTCTCACCTTCAGGGGAGGTAACTGATGGATTACCTCAAAAACAAATGAAGGATTAGAACCAAAGTGTTCTCTTAATTTTTATATATGCATTTCACTTAGGTAATTAATATATGAAAGAAGAATCTGCTCCTTTATCCTTTTGGGGTTTTTTTCTTAATAACATACTTTTATTGATGTTTTGTGTATTTCATACATCATTTTTCAGTCCAATTTAGACACATTCCCCTTTCTCTGCCCCCCACCCCACCCCAGTTCATGCATGCATTCTGCAATACATGTCCTGCATCTTTCCCTCAGTTTTTTTTTTCTTCTTTTTTTAGCATCCACAGATGAGGGATACCATTCCTCGTTTGTTTTTCTGGGACTGTGTTACTTCACTCAGCATGATGTCCTCTAGCTCCAGCCATTTTCCTGCAAAGCTCGTGATGTTGTCTTTCTTTACTGCTGCATAAAACTCCATTGTGTAGATGTACCACCTTTTCTCTATCCACTCGTCAGTTGAGGGGCATTTGGGTTGGTTCCAGCTCCTTGCTATTGTGAAGAGAGCTGCAATAAACATGGCCATGCATGTATCTCTCTCTCTATGGTGGGGTGAGTCTCGAGGGTACATGCCCAGGAGTGGTATGGCTAGGTCAGGTGGCAAGTTCATTCCAAGTCTTCCAAGGGTTCTCCACACTGCTTTCCATAGTGGCTGTACGAGTTTACATTCCCACCAGCAGTGGATGAGTGTACCCCTTTCCCCACAACCTCTCCAGCACTTGGTATCATTTGTTTTCTTGATCCTAGCCAGTCTTATTGGAGTAAGATGATATCTTAAAGTGGTTTTCATTTGCATTTCCTTAATGATTAGTGATGTTGAACAGTTCTTGAGGTGTTTCTCAGACATCTCTAATTCCTCACTTGTGAAGTCTCTGTTCAGTTCTTTGCTCCATCTATTGAGTGGAGTCATTTGTTTTCTTCTTTTCTTTGTTTTATTGAAGTAGTTTATTATATATTCTGGAAATCAAAAATGCTTTGTCAGATGTATCTGTTAGTAGAAGGTTATTCCTCCCACTCTGTGGATTATATCTTTAACCAATTCTTGATTGAATTTTTTTTGATGTAAACAGAAGCTTTGAGTTTAATGAGGTCCCATTTGGGTCATTATGCGACCTTAATTCTTGTGCAGATGATGTCTGATTTAATCGGAAGTCTTTCCTAACGCATTATGCTTGTAGTACTGCTCCACTTTTTACTTCTATCACAGTTACAGAGTTTGGGGTTTCATGTTAGGGTCTTTAATCCATCTGGAGTTAAACTTGATTTGTACAGGTGAGAGTATAGGGTTACTTTCATATCTTTACAGAGATGGATCGAATAACCGGATTTACAACACCAACTGATGCTGAAGCATGCTGCCATTTTCTCCATTATGTGCTCTCTGGCCCTTGTCAAATGTGAAATGGCTGAAATCGTATGTGCTTTAATTATGACTTCAGTTTTTGTTTTCCAATTTGGTCAATTAGGTCTGTTTTGTGCCAGTACCAGTGTTTTTATGACTATAGGCCCGTAATATAGTTTGGAAGGATGGTATAGAGATCCCGCTGTGTAGCTCTTTTCAATCAGGGTTTTTTTGGCTATTGGGGTCTTTTGGTTTTTCCAAAATGAAATTTAGAACTTTTGTTTCTAAGCTCTGTGGAAAGAACTTTTGGGGGATTCTGATTGGGATTGGAAAATCTACTACGAAAGAGTCAGTAAAATGGACAATTTATTTACAATGTTAATTATTCCAATACATGAGCATGAGAGCTTTCTCCATATTCCTGATGAATCTTCAATCTCTATCTTTAAAGATTTAAAATTTTGTTGTAGAGACCTTTGGTGTCTTTGGTTAGGATTTTAGTTCCGTAGGTATTTTATTGTTTTCGAGAGCTAATTGTGAGTGCGGAGGTCTCTCTTGAATTCTTTCCAGATGCTTTTTATATCTTGGTGGTACAAGAAAAGGATTGATTTTTTGTTTTAAGGTTAATTCTGTGTATCGCTTCAGTAGCCACGTTGCTGAAGATGTTAATCATTTCCAGGAGTATTCTCGTGGGATTTTTTAGCTATGCACCGTAAAGTTAAAATCATATCATCAGTAAATATGGATAGCTTGACTTCCTGTTTACCAATTAGTACTCCTTTTAATTACTTTTCTTGCTTTGGCTTTAGAGAGTGTTTCAAGCACTGTTTTGAAGAGGAGTTGTGAGAGGGGTCAGCTTTGCCAAGTTCTTACCTTTAAGCGATGTTTCTGATCAGCTGTCCCACTCTAAGGATGATATTGGCTGTGGGTTTCCGATATATGGCTTTGATTACACTGAGGGATGTTCCTTTCAGTCTTATTCCTTCTAGGACTTTAATTCCTTTTTGAAGGGATGCTGGATTTTGATTTTGTCAAAGGCTTTCTCTGCATAAATTGAGTAATGATGGTGTGGTTTTTGTGTTTGATTCCATTTATCTGTTTGATGATGTTTATCTGGATTTTCATATGTTGAACCATACCTGCATTTCTAGTATGAATACAACTTGATCACAATGGATTATCTTTTGTATGTGGGTCTCGATATAAGCGATTAGCCGCTACCGCTGTTTAAATCTTGGCTTTGTGTTCAGTGAGGGAAAGATGGGTCTAATAAAATCTCCTTTTGTTGGACATCTTTGCAGTGTTCATGATTGGTAATAGAGGTGATTGCATGGCTTCATAAGGGTTTTGGGAGAGTTTCCTCTGATTGTATACTTCTAAATAATTTCAGTCAATAATGTTTATAGGTCTTTTTGAAATGTCTTTTAGAATCCTGACCGTGAACCGTCATTGGCTGGGCTTTTTTTTGTGTGGAGGCTTCTTACATAGATACTCTATTTCATATCATATTGTTATGGGTCTGCTAAGCTGCTGGATACTGTTTTTGGCTGAGCTTTGGTGATTACCAGGATTTCAAATATTCACCATTTCTTCTAGGTTTTTCAAAGCTTGGTAGAATATAGGTTCTCCGTTAGTATTAGCCCTCCGATTTTCTGGAATTTTTCCTTGTCTGTTGTGATATTTTCTCCTTTCATCAACGGATTGTATTTGGATTTGAGTTGTTCCTTCTTTTTTTGGTTAACTAGGCTAGAGGTACTGTCTATCTTTGTTTAATTCTTCTCTTCCTCTCACACTTTCCTTCTTTGTCTTCCTTCCCTTCCTTTTCTTTCTTCTTTGTTTCTTTTTCCTTGATTTCTGCTCTGATATTGTGATTTCTTCCTGTCTACTGGATTTAGGGTTCATCCATCTGTTGTTGCCGCTTAAGTGCTTTTAGCTGTACTGTAAGATCATTCACTTGTGCTCTTTTGCTGTTTTTCATAATGTAGGCACCAGGCGCTATAAACTTCTTTCCCTAGACTCGCTTTTAAAGGTAATCCATAGGTTAATGGTTTGTGTTGTACTGATCATATGTCATATGTTCAGAGAATGCTTTTATTTTTCTCTTGTTAACTCCTTCCTTGACTCACATGTCATACGATTCAGGAGAGTGGTTGTTTAGTCTCCATGTGTTCTTGTAGGCAGAAAGGCTTATCCTGGTGTTGAAGTTGAGATTTATTGAAACTGGTGTCATGATACAATAGCATAAAATTATTTAATCTTTTTGTATGATGATAGAGGCGTTTCTTCTGGATCCAGTAGTGGTGATTTTGGAGAAATGGTTCAGTGGGGTGCTAGAGATGCAAGTGTAATCTCTAGGTATTAGGAGGCATATGTACAAGTCAGAAGGTCTCAACTGAGGTCCATTGTGGTGTATCATATCGTATCAGAACATTCAGATGCCTCCTCATTTCTCCAGATCATTATTAGCTGTGACGCTATTCAAACAGGATCAGTGGGGATAATGGAAAGATCTCCTACATGAGTGTACCATGAGGGAGGCTTAAAGACCTGGATGAAGTTGTGGTTCCTGGAGAATTTATTAAAGTTTGGTGCACAGATAATTTGGGGGCATAATATATCACAAATTGTGAAACTCTTTTCTGGTGGTAATTTGTTCCTTTGATAAATATAATGTAAGGGCCTTCTTGTCCTTCTGATTCTTATTACTTATGATGTCTATTTTGTCAATAATTAGAAATATGCAAAAGCCGTGTCTCTTTTTGTTTCATTGCTTGAATAAAGTTTATTCTCCATCACATAGTCTGCATTCTAAGGTGGTGAACCCAGTAACTTGAAGGTAAGATGTGATATTCTTGGATAGACAGCCATATGAGGATCTGTTTCCTAAAACAATCGCACAGATTATATTTTTGATTGCGGAATTAGTAGTCAGTTATATTAATGGTATGAATGATAAGGTTTCGTGTTGTTCTGTTTGCCTTAATATTCATTTGCAGTTTGGGCTTCAGTTTCTACTTCTGCAGTTATGCTTTTTTTTAATTTTTTTTTTAACATTTATTTTATTTTTTGTATGTGTTATCGAATGTACTGTCTACATGTAGGCCGTATTGTGCTAAAACTTGTTGATGCATAACCAGCAGAGGTTCAGAAAGGGGTCTTCGGATTAACTGGCTGGAGTTCCTGGATTGAGAGTATACCCGAATGGTTCTCACACCATGTGGGTGCTGGGGATCGAACGGACCTCTAAGAGCAGTCGATGCTTTTATTGATTTCTCATTTCTAGGTGCCTAGGGGTTGGTTGTCCTTTCTTCTGATTCTTTGGAATTGCTTCAAAGGTATTCTCTGAAGGTTGGTTTCCCAGACATGTAATCTTTCAAGTATTCTTGGAATATTTTCTTTTCTCCTCAATATTATTGACATTTTTGCTGGTAATTAACTCTGATTGGCATCTAGAGTTAGCCTTTAGACACTGGGAATCGTTTGCATCACGTTCTGCTTTTGCTTATGTTTGCCACGATGAGAGTCAAGTGAATTCTGATAGGTATTCCCTCTATATGTGACTTGTTTGTTTTCTTTGATGATTTAGACTATTTTGCTTTTGTTAGTTCGGTTGTTACGATTTAATGTGTGGGGAGAATTTCTTATCTCTATCTTTGTCTTTTGGTCGATTCTATGGCTTCTGTGCTTTGTATTGGTTTTGTCTTTTTTTCAGTTTGGAGGAATTCTTCAACTATTATTATGTTGAAGATATCGTGAATTCGTTCTCCTTGGGATTCTTCTCCACTTCCTTAATCCTATTATGATGGAAGGTTTGAGAAAACTTTTTTTCTCAATAGTGTCCACACGCCCTGGTTGATTTCTCAACATTTTGTGTTCTTTTAATTATTTATAATAAATTCTTTTATTGAGGTTTTTTAGTTTGTGTCTGTGTTATTCTTCCAGGTCTGATATTTCTTGTTCTGCTTCATCTATTCTACTTCTGAGACTTTCTCCATCCTTCCTCTATGGAATGGATGAGTGTATTGATTTTCCTTTTTCATTTCCTCTTATGATTTCTTTAGTATTCTTACTTCTTTTTTGGAGCTCTATTCGTCTCTTCTTGGAGCTTCTTTGGTTCACTGGTTCGGTTTTTATCTTTTCAGCATGGAGATCTTTCAAGTGTCTAACTCTCCTTCCGGCTTAGTTCATTCCTCATCTCTCTCCTGGACTTCTTGAGTTCTTTCATTCTTTTCTTAGTTACGTTTGGATTTTGTTTATAAAATCTTGTAAGTCTATTTAAATATGGTTACCAAATTGAGTTTTCTGATGTTGAAGTCTGGGGATCCAGAGGATCTTTTCACTGCAGGAGTCTTCATAGGGTTGAGTAAAGCTTGGCGTGGATTAACCTGCCCCTTTCCAGTGTTGTCTCTTCTTCCTGATGCCTGGCATATGGGCTTCCCTTGCCTGTATTCCAATGAGTGATAACTATGCTCTCATGTGTTGAAGGCTTGCTTTGTGTGCTTACTCAGATGCCTTCATAATCGTGTTTGGGGGACATTCCGCTGGCCTTAGAAGATTCTCGATCTCAAGAGTGCAACAAGCTCCTTTATACTGGCTGGGAGGATAAATCCGCAGCGAACAAGCCACAAAACTCCATCAAGCAAAGACCCACCTTTTATGCCAGCTTGGAGGATAACTCCGACTCCACAGCCACAAAAACCAATCAAACCAAAGACAAGCGTGGATAAGAGGATCAACAAATCAGCTTTGTGGGCACCCGATTCTAACCTGATACGTCTCCTGCTCTTCCTTCCACTGGCCTCAGGAGATCTCAGATCTCAAGAGTCACACAAGCCCACCTTTAATACCAGCTGGGAGGATAACTCCGCCCCCACAGCCACAAAATCCAATCAAGCCAAAGACCGCACCTTTAATCCCAGCTGGGAGGATAACTCTGACCCCACAGCCACAAATGCCAATCAAGCCAAAGACGGCTGGATTAAGGGATCAACAATCAGCTTTGGCTGAGGCACCCAGTTCCTACCTGTCTCCTGCTCTTCCTTCCGCTGGCCTCAGGAGATCTCCCCTTTTGGGTTTTTTTGTTTGTTTGTTTGTTTGTTTATATGTTTATTTGTTTTTATAGTAGTACTCAGGCTAGAACCCAGGGCCTTGAGCATGCTAGGAAAGCACTATACCATTGAACTCTATCCCTACCCTTAAGAGTTTTATTTTAAACAACATTTCAACTAATAATCAAAACTCAAATGATTAAATCAGAATGCCACCATTAGTGACTTTGGGGGCTGAATATCAGGGTCTCTCTATGTCAGAAAGAAAGAAGCAGCCAGGCATTAAATATGAATGGAATCAAAGCAGAGATTGGTCAAGACCCAAATCCAGTTGCCAATTTTCAGAAAATACAGAGTGCAAAGGAGTTTATTGAACTTCATTATGGGACTGCATAAACACCCAAGTCTATGGGACACTTCATGTTAAATGACCCAGATTTGCCAACAGATGATCTGTAAGAAAAAGAATGAAAAGGAGGATAAACTGGCATGATATGATATAAAAGACATACCCCCTAAAATCGGGGCTTTTTTGAAGCAAGGCCATACTCTACAGCCCAGGCTAACCTGGAACTCATTATGTAGCCCAGGCTGGCCTTAAACTTTAGTAGTCTTCTTGCCCCAGCCTTCTCAGTACTGGGATTACACACAGGAGCTACCAGGTCTTTCATGGGTGGGCAGGGCTACCTGTGACCACAAAAAGCCAGGCAGATGTGATTTGTCAGGTCACCTGAAGGGGTTCCATAATGATGATGAATGTATATATATTGGCCCAGGGATTGATCAAAGTGTTTGGCTTGTAGTAATTCAAAGCTATACAACTCTTTTGTGTACTTTTTCTAGATCCATAGTTTACAATAAAAACATATACAATCTTTGTAATGAAAACAATACAGCTTTTCCTTAACCCCTCCCTCATCTCCCATTTGGGAAAGACCACTAGTTCCCCAAAAATGTGCTTCCTGTCAGCTTTATTATGAATGTCCTCAGTAAAATGAAGGGCTCTTTTTTCTAAATATAACTTGTTAAATTCTTTTCATACCTCCAAAGTACAGAGCTGAAATTGCTTATCTCATTCTGAGTCAGATGTTAGCTTTCCCAGAAATTAAAATCACTCAAATATTTTAGAGAAATTCTGATTGAAACCTACGTATGTATTTGGCTTGACTTTTATTCCTGTTACTTCACCATCCTTTCTGACTGGAACTTGTACTTGGAACAAGTACTAAGAGTGCTATACTCAGTTGGTACATAACCAACAGAGATTTGGAGGGAGTTGTTTTGTGTTTGTTTGCTTGCTTGCTTGCTTTTCTCTACAAGTAGAGATTAAACCCAGGGCTTTGCACAAGCTTGGCAAGAGCTTTACCATTTATCTATATCCTACCCCCACTGACATACAGGCAATGGACTATAATGGAAGTTGTTTGAGCTGCATGGGTAGAAGTATGTGTCAGAATAATTTATGCATTATATTTTACATAAAATTTTCATCAAAATTAAAGAAAAACCAAAAACTGTAGGTAGTGATGTGCATATTGAATTATTTAAGAGTAAATATAAGGGTCTGGAGAGATGGCCTAGCGGTTAAGATCGCCGACCGCTCTTACAGAGGACCCGGGTTCGATCCCCAGCACCCACATGGTGGCCGAGAACCGTCTGAAACTCCAATTCCAGGAGAACTCCAGTTCCAGGGGAATCCGACACCCTCTTCTGATCTCCGCGGCATTGCACGACAGGGGTGCACAAACCTGCATGCAGACAGTACATTCATACACATACAGAAATAAATAAAAATTTAAAAAAAAATTTAAAAAAAGAGTAAATATAAAAAGGTCTTTGAATTATTTTGATCTATCTACACATCTAAAAGGCCACTAGATGATTAGATAGAGGGATAATAAAACAAGTTTGGTCAAATATTAATATGGAGGTCTACAACACACAGACTCATTGAAAACGTTCAACTTTGTGGTGTGTTTAAAATGACTTTGTGTCAGCAAGCTAGCACCTGTCATCTGTCATGACAACCTGAGTTAGATCTCCAGAACCCACATGGTAGAAGAAGAGAACCAACCCCTGCAAATTGTCCTCTGACTCCAAACCTACTCTGTGGCATATGTAGGAATGAATGAATAAATAAATATCATAATAAAAAAAATGGGCAGGTGAAGCCAATTAGATCATCTTGCCCCCTATTTAGAAATCTTTGACTGAGAATAAACCGCAAATACCTGATGTGGCATTTGTCAGGCCCTCCCAGGCTCTGTTCTCATCACACATCAGTCATCGAGTTCCAGTTATTTAAGTGGGTTTGTGCTCAAAGCTCTGTGTATGTGCCGCAAGCTCTTCTACTCTTACTTCTCTCTTGATTCATCTGTAAGCCCTCCGAGAGGCAGTACCTTACAAACAAATAAACATTACCATGACAGATTACCTGCATTCATGCTCACTCACTTGCATACCTTTGAGCTGCACTGAAATTTTTATGAACTTTCTAAACTCTATAATCCTTCCCAATATATGCTTCAAGAAAGGAAGCCAATGGGTGACCTGCACTGGAGAGCTGAGGTAGAAGGACCATGAGGTCCAAAGCTTGGGGGCAATCTGGGCTATGAAGTGAGTTCAAGACCAGGCTGGGCTACACAGCAAGACCTAGACTACAAAACAAAACACAAACCTGGCCTGGTGGCACATACCTGCAATCCCAGAACATAGAAGGTGGAGGGAGGAGAATCAAAAATTTAAGGATCTTCAGGTGACATAAAGAGTTTGAGGCTAGTCTCAGCTACCTGAGATCCTATCTACAAAACAAAACCAAAAAAGAGGGAAAAAAGAAACAAAACAAACAAAAAAATACAGCCGATATCTCCAAGGAAACACTAATAACTGCCTATATGACTAAATAAGCTAAGAAATACAATCAGTATAAAAGAAAGAAATGGAACTGGAAAGTATCTATTAGATGAAGAACTTAAATTAAGCATAATAAATGTCATTATTGACAAATGGAAAAGTATTAGTTATATGAACCTAAAAAGCAAAGTCTTAAGAGTTGAAGAAACATAATTAATTAAACTAGAACAATAAGTTACATAGCCAGGATGAAAAAAGAAATCATTAATGTGGAAGATAGGTGGGAAAAACTTTAAATTTTATTGAATTTTTACAATTTTCCATACAATAGAATTTGATGGCATTTAGATTCACTCTGCCATTTGCACCTCCCCCCAACTGCCCCTTGCCCAATGCAATATACTACATTATATATAATATGACCTATAGGGTCTGATTTATGTCCCCACATGTCCGTCAGTGTGGGTGATCCACTGGAGCCTGTTCCCATCCATGTAAAAGACTATCTCTCTGCCCTCCCAGTAGCCGTCAGTTGCCAAAAGTTCCTTAGGTTGGGTTGGGATTTCTTACCCATTTCCCCATGTCTAGGCTGGGACTTTCTCTGGTTTGAACTTGCATTATACTTGTGTATGCTGTCACCATTGCTGTAACTGACTAGCTGTCTGGAAAGTTCCATTTCCTTATGATCACCCACCACCTCTGTCCAGATCTTACAATCTTTCCACCCCTTCTTCCACAAAGATCCCTGAGCCTTGTGAGGTAGAAGTTTGAAATAGGTATCTTATTCGGGTATGAGCACTTTGCAGCCTCTTTTCTCTGCTATTGGTCAGTTGTGGGTTTCTATGTTAATTACCCGTGTAAGGAAACTCCCTGGTGAGAGTTGAGAGATGCATTCATCTTATCTGTACAGGTTGCATTGAAAATGTGTTACTTAGGGCTAAGCATCTTACAGACAATTATTCTCTGTGTTTGACCAGTTGTGGAACTCTGTGTTGTTCTCCACAAAGAAGCTTCTTTGATCAGTGATAAAAGGTATACTTGTCTGTAAATATAAAGATGCATTTAGACTATAAAAAGAAATTACGTTGGTCTAGGGAAGTGGCAAAAGTAGGTTTTTCAATAGGATTTAAGACCTCGCTGTCTATATTTGGCTATGTTTATAGTACTACACATAAGTTCCCTTCCATTGAGCAGGCCTTAATTCCAATTAGACAGCTGTTGATTACCCTCAAGATAAAAGTGCTACTGGATTTTAAAAGGGCTTCCTAAACTTTTTCCACTCTTGATCCCTCTTCACCCCTCAAATTTTTATGAAACTTGAGCATATATGACCTAAACTTGGCAAAATGTCAGAGATGGAACTAGACATTACAGATCTCTGCAGATTTTGCTCATGAGCTAGTAGCTTGACCAAATAATTATTTAATACTACAGACTATTTCTCTGCTCTTTGAGCAACTTTTAAAAAATAATATATTCATTCACAAATCCTTCTAAGCTACAATATGAATGCAGGGATCATGTACCACACCCTTGTCTTCCTGACCAGGATAGCTCTCCCTTACTTTAAGCCATATCTTTTAATGATGTTCCTCTCCTGATTCTAAAGGAAAGACTGTCCTTTCCTTTAGGGCCTGGTAAACTGTTTTTGATATCTGTACTGCTGTTACCCTTTTAATGCTCTTCCACTGCCTGATCATAATCCAGGCCCTTTCTCTTAATAAACCTCACCCGGAAGCTCTTTTCACAAACCAACACCTACAGTGTTTTCTTTTCTTTTACTTAACAAACAGAAGTGAGGAATGAGCATTTCTTTTACTTAACAAACAGAAGTGAGGAATGAGCACGAAGAGAAATCAAAGAAATTTTTACCACTGAAAAGTACTCCATTTAAGCAGAACCTGCATCATTTATGGTATCTGAGGGCAAAGATTTGACAAGGTCATTTGTCTTGTCTCTTACCTATGATTTCCCACCCTCAAATCCTCCCTGCTCTAAAGCCTTGTTTGCTCTGGGGTTGACAAGAGCGCTATGTACAGCATTCAGTGCATTTGGACAGGGATGATTCAGGCAAGAGACACTGAAAAGCAATTTCCTGGGGAGGGAGTAGCATTAGGAGAGTCCTCCCTGAGGACTACAGAGAGCCTTCTGTCAACCAAGGACACCAGATGCTGAGTAACAGAGATTGTCATGCACTACTAAATAAATTTGCTTTTGTGAAATCCAGCACCCTTTAAAGTAAGACCAAATGGCCAAAGGATAGCAAATACAATAATATATTAGCAGAGTTCCTCTGGAAATGGATACAATTGGGGAAAGGGTTGAAACAAACTAGACAGGTGACATACGCAGACAGACAGATGACGAGAAGGCAGAGACTTTGATAGACCCACAATGATGCTATGCCACAAACCAGCAGCTCAACCTCATCTGCCTTGGTCAGACAAAAAGTAGGTAAAAGGATAAATATGAGTCAATTATTGTTGGGATTTTTAGTGGTCCTTGAGTACCATTTTTATGACAAAATGTGATTTCCTTCCCATTTCATACATGCAACATGATATACATCTTGTCCTTTGCAGGATGCTGAGCATTTTGTCAGTTTTCTTGAGTGCCATCCTAAACTTTTCATTCAAATCAATCTTTCTGAGATTACTGATTACTCCCTCATTGGGGTATATTGTTGCTATCTTCTAGTACTAACTGGTTTAATTGTGCCTAATGTGCTTTTTTGGGAGGAGAATTGAGAGTTCACATTGTGTTCAACAACTGCATGCAATCCTGTTTTCTCAAAGATTTCAAATTTCATTTTGCCATTGAATTCATTTTATTGTAGCCTATAAAAATTGATAAGGAGCTGAAGAGGCACAAGACAGGCAACAAATTCTCTGGTGATGTTCACTGAAAGAGAAACCTGAATAGAGATTTTGTAAGCAGAAGTTCCTTGGTGAATATTTCCACATGTTGACATGAGATAGCCTTCAAGGGGATAAAAGAAAGTTTCCAAATAATGGCCATGCCACAGGAACATAGATTTTAGGTTACCCCAATTTCTATGTTGCAATGTGAAAGCAGTTTTATAGTGAAGTTTTTATAGTAACAGAACAAAAAACTCATAAATCAAGACATTTTTTTAAATACATTGCTGGTGGAAACATTAAGTAAGAAGATTAATGCGGGGGTCGCAGGGGAGACGCCATAATGCGCCAGGCCAGTAGGATCGAAAGGTTATTCCTGGACAAACTGTCAGCCCATGAAAGGAAACAGCCAGAATTGACCAGAGTCCAAGTCAACAGCTCCAGAGAGAGTGGACTGTTTTACCTCTCATCCACCTGTGCCCCTTTTCTAAGCCTAGGGAACAACCTGCGGAAGAGGGGGCGTGGTAGAATGTAAGGGCTGCGATTGGGGTGAATGGTGAAACTACAGCAATGTAGTCTGGACACTCATTTGATCAACTTGATTGAACAAACAACCTGTCACCCCCCACTGGATGGTGGGGCTGTAGGTGTTTGGGCACAACAGCCTGCAGATAGGTTTTGCATGAAGGATGCTTGTACTCATGGATTATCACTTATAGCTAAAAATGAAAAAAAAAAAACTGAGAGAAAGATGCAGGACAGTTATGGCAGAATGCATGATCTGGGATGGGGTGGGGTGGGGGGGGGAGAAAGGGAAATATGCCTAAACTGATTTGGAAAATGATGTATGAAATACACAAAGCATCAATAAAAANGTTTTTGAGGCTATTGTGAGTTTGGGAAGGTCTCCTTTGAATTTTTCTCCAGTTGCTATTTATTCTTGTGTAAAGAAAGGCCATTATTTTTTTTAAGGTTAATTTGTATCTGCCACTTTTGCTGTAGCTGTTAATCATTTCTGCGAGTTTTCTGGTGGAGTTTTTAGCATGCCGTAAGTATAAAAATCATATCATGAGCAAATATGGATAGCTTGACTTTCCTGTTTTCCAATTAGTTCTCCTTTAATATCCTGGTCTTTGCCTTATTGCTCTAGCAAGTGTTTCAAGCACTTTATGTATTTGAAGAGGAGTGGTGACAGGGGGCAGCCCTTCTGTATTGCCAAGTTCCTACCTTTTAAAGCGAATGTTTCTGTCATTTCCCCACTTAGTATTGATATTGGTGTGGGTTTCCTGTATATGGCTGTTATTACATTGAAGAATGATCCTCCAATCCAATTCCTTCTAGGGATTTAAGCATTGAAGGGATGCTGGATTTTGTCAAAGCTTTTCTCCGTATCAATGTGAGATGATGGTTTGGTTTCTGTCTTTGATTCCATTTATCTGTTTGATGATGTTTATTGATTTTCATATTGTTGAACCATCCCTGCATCTCTGGATGAATCCAACTTTGGTCATGATGGATCCAAGTTGGTTATGATGGATGATCTTCTTGTATGCGATTTGCCAGTATCCTGTTTTAAAATTTTTTGCATCTGTGTTCTTGAGGGAGATGGGTCTATAATTCTCCTTTTTGTTGGATCTTTGCCTGGTTTTTGGTAATAGATGATGCTGCTTCATAGAAGAATTGAAGAAGTCCCTCTGATGATACTTCTTAAAACGTTTTCATGTAATATGTTGTAGGTCTTTTTGAAATGTTTTTAGAATTCTGCCGTGAAAACCGTCTGGGCCTGGGCTTTTTTAGTTTGGAGGCTTCTTACCTCATCCTCTATTTCTTCATATGTTATGGGTCTGCTTAAGCTGCTGATCTCTTTTGGCTAGCTTTGTTGATTCCAGGGATTTCAGATATCATCCATTCTTCTTAGGTTTTCAAACTTGGTAGAAATATAGGTTCTCGTAGTATTCCCATACGATTTTCTGGATCTTCTTGTCTGTTGTGTATTTCCCTTTTCATCACGGATTTATTGATTTGGAGTTGTCCTCTTTCTTTGGGTAACTAGGCTAGAGGTCTGGTCTATCTTTTTTTATTCTTTCAATGAACAACTTTGGCTTCATTGATTTTTTTGTATTGTCTTCTTTGTTTCTATTTCATTGATTTCTGCTTCTGATATTTGTTAAGTTCTTCCTGTCTGTTTGCATTTAGGGTTCATCTGTTTGTTGCCTCTCAAGTGCTTTTAGCTTGTAGTGTTAGATCATTCACTTTGTGCTCTTTTCTGTTTTTCTAATGTAGGCACCCAGGGCTATAAACTTCCTTCAGAGATCTGCTTTAAGGTATCCCATATGTGTTTTGTTGTTGTACTGTCATTGTCATTTCATTCCAGGAATGCTTTATTTCTTTCTTTTCTCTTCCTTGGACCCATTCATTATTCAAGAGGTGTTGTTTAGTCTCCATGTGTTCTTGTAGGCAGAAGGTCTGTGTCCTGTGTGTGATGTTGTAGAGCTTTATTGCACTGTTGTCTGATAGAATGCATTGAAATTATTTCAATCTTTTTGTATTTGTAGAGGTTTCTTCTGTGTCCAGTATGGGTCGATTTTGGAGAATGTTCCATGGGGTGCTGAGTTAGAAAGTGTATTCTCTGGTATTAGGACGGAATATTTCAGCTAGAGGTCTATGAGGTCCCATTTGGTGTATTCATATCGTTCAGTGCAGATGCCTCTCTGTTCATTCTTTTGTCCTGTACCTATCCAAAGGACTCAGTGGGTATTGAAGTTCCCCACTATAAGTGTGCTACTGGGGTTACCTTGACTTGTGGTCCTGGAGAATGTCTTTATAAAGTTTGGTGCACCAGAATTTTGGGGCATATATTATCCATAATGTGAAATCTTCTTGGTGGAATGTTCCTTTGATGAAAATGTAACGGCCTCTTTTCGTCTTCTGATTTCTTTACTTTTTGAAGTCTATTTTGTTCCAATATTAAAATGCAACACCTGTCTCCTTTTTGGTTCCATTTGCTTGGAATATTTTTTTCCATCCTTCACTTTAAGTCGGTGCCCATCCTTGAAGGTAAGATGTGTTTCTTGTAGGACAGCATATCGAGGATTCCTGTTTTCCTAATCCAAAGTCGCCCAGTCTATATCTTTTTGATTGGGGAATTTTAGTCCATTAATTTTTAAGGTTATGAATGATAGGTTTGTGTTGCTTCCTTTTTGCCTTATTATCCATTTGCGGCTTGGGTTTCGGTTTCTACTTCAGCAGTTATGCTTTTTTTTTAATTTTTTTTTACATTTATTTTATTTTTGTATGTGTATGAATGTACTGTCTGCATGTAGGTCTGGTGCACCCTTGTTGTTGCAATACCGCAGAGGTCAGAAAGCGGTCTCGGATTCTCCTGGAAGTGGAGTTTCTCCTGGAATTGGGAGTTACAGATGGTTCTCAACCACCCCATGTGGGTGCTGGGGATCGAACCCGGCTCCTCTGCAAGAGCAGTCTGGTGCTTTGTATTGATTTCTCTTTCTAAGGTGCCTACCTTGGGGTTGGTTGCTCTTCTTCTGTCTTGAAATTGCTTTCAAGTATTCTCTGAAGGGTTTGTTTTCCAGACATTGTTATTCTTCAAGTTATGTCATGGAAGTTTTTTCCTCTCCTTCAACTAGAATCAATTGAATATTTTGTGGGATATAGTAACCTGGGTTGGCATTCTATTGTCCCTTAACACTGGGAATGCTTTTGCTCCAGGTTCTTCTTGCTTTCAAAGTTTGCATTGAGAAGTCAGTTGTAATTCTGAATAGGTTTCCCCTTATAGGTTTCACTTGTTGTTTTTTCTCTTGTGGCTTTTAAGGATTTGTTATTTCTTTGTTTTGGTGTGTCTAGCATTTTTAACTACGATGTGGCGTGAGAGTAAATTTCTTTCATGATCTTGTCTGTTTGGAGCCCTATGTGCTTCTTGTATTGTATTGGTTTGTCCTTTTTGAGTTTGGGGAAGTTTTCATCTATTATTTCTGTTGAAGACTGATCTATACCATTCTCTTGGGATTCTTCTCCTTCCTCTATTCCTATGATGCAAAGGTTTGATTTTTTTTCATAGTTGTCCCACAGCTCCTGGTTGTTCCACTTTGTGTATTTTTAATTTTTCATAATCTTTCTTGAGGCTTTTCAGTTTTCTGTGTTATCTTCCAGGTCTGATATCTTTTGATTCTGCTTTCTCCATTCTGCTTCTGGGGCTTTTTCCATTTCCTTTCCTCTTGATGGATTGAGTGTTTGATTTTCCTTTTCATTTCCTCTTCTGATTTCTTTAGTATTTACGTTCTTTTTGGAGATTCTCGATCTCTTCTTGTAGCTCTTTTGTTCACTGGTTGGTTTATCTTTTTCAGCATTGGGATCTTTTCAGTGTTTCTACTTCCTTCCGGAGCTTGTCATTCTCCTCTCTCTAGGTCCGTCTTGAGTTCTTCATTCTCTTTTCTTAGTTTCTTTGATTTGTTCTTATAATCTTGTAGTTCTTTTAAATATGTTCCCAATTGTGTTTTCTGATATCTGTGCCCTGGGGCATCCCCAGAGGGGGATCCCACTGCAGGAGCTTCCATAGGGTTGGTAAAGACTTGGCGTTGGATTATCCTGCCCCTTTCAAGTGTGTCTCTTCTTCGTTATCCTGGCATAGGGCTTCTCCTTGCCTGTATATTCCAATGTGAGTCCTAAATGCCTCTTCACTGTGTTGAATTGCTTGCTTTGCTTGCCTCCCTTCAGATGCCTTTCCATAATCCCAGTTTGGGGGGGTACCTTCCGCTGGCCCCAGGAGATTCTCAGATCTGAAGAGTCACACAAGCCCACCTTTATTACTGGCTGGGAGGATAACTCCGGCCCCACAGCCACAAAATCCAATCAAGCCAAGACCGCACCTTTAATCCCAGTGGGAGGATAACTCCGACCTCACAGCCACAAACGCCAAATTAAAACCAAAGACAGCTGGATTTAAGGGATCAACAAACAGCTTTGCTGAGGCACCCAGTCCCTACCTGTCTCCTGCTCTTCCTTCCACTGGCCTCAGGAGATCTCGATTCTCAAGAGTCACACAAGCCCACCTTTAATACCAGCTGGGAGATAACTCCGCCCCCACAGCCAACAAAAATCAATCAAGCCAAAGACCGCACCTTTAAATCCCAGCTGGGAGGATAACTCTGACCCCACAGCCACAAATGCCAATCAAGCCAAAGACGCTGGATTAAGGGATCAACAATCAGCTTTGCTTAGGCACCCAGTTCCACCTTCTCCTGCTCTTCCTTCCGCTGGCCTTAGGAGATCTTCCCCTTTTGGTTTTTTTTGTTGTTTGTTTGTTTATATGTTTAATTGTTTTTTAATAGGTAGTACTCAGGCTATGAACCCAGGGCCTTGAGCGAGCTAGAAAAAGCACTTATACCATTGAACTCTATCCCTACCCTTAAGAGTTTTATTTTAAACAACATTTCAACTAATAATCAAAACTCAAATGATTAAATCAGAATGCCACCATTAGTGACTTTGGGGGCTGAATATCAGGGTCTCTCTATGTCAGAAAGAAAGAAGCAGCCAGGCATTAAATATGAATGGAATCAAAGCAGAGATTGGTCAAGACCCAAATCCAGTTGCCAATTTTCAGAAAATACAGAGTGCAAAGGAGTTTATTGAACTTCATTATGGGACTGCATAAACACCCAAGTCTATGGGACACTTCATGTTAAATGACCCAGATTTGCCAACAGATGATCTGTAAGAAAAAAATGAAAGGAGGGATAAAACTGGCATGATATGACTACAAAAAGACATACCCCCTAAATCGGTGCTTTTTGAAGCAAGCGCCATTCTCTACAGCCCAGCTACACCTGGAACTCATATGGTAGCCCAGGCTGGCCTTAAACTTTAGTAGTCTTCTTGCCCCAGCCTTCTCCAGTGCTGGGATTACACACAGGAGCTACCAGGTCTTTCATGGGTGGGCAGGGCTACCTGTGACCACAAAAAGCCAGGCAGATGTGATTTGTCAGGTCACCTGAAGGGGTTCCATAATGATGATGAATGTATATATATTGGCCCAGGGATTGATCAAAGTGTTTGGCTTGTAGTAATTCAAAGCTATACAACTCTTTTGTGTACTTTTTCTAGATCCATAGTTTACAATAAAAACATATACAATCTTTGTAATGAAAACAATACAGCTTTTCCTTAACCCCTCCCTCATCTCCCATTTGGGAAAGACCACTAGTTCCCCAAAAATGTGCTTCCTGTCAGCTTTATTATGAATGTCCTCAGTAAAATGAAGGGCTCTTTTTTCTAAATATAACTTGTTAAATTCTTTTCATACCTCCAAAGTACAGAGCTGAAATTGCTTATCTCATTCTGAGTCAGATGTTAGCTTTCCCAGAAATTAAAATCACTCAAATATTTTAGAGAAATTCTGATTGAAACCTACGTATGTATTTGGCTTGACTTTTATTCCTGTTACTTCACCATCCTTTCTGACTGGAACTTGTACTTGGAACAAGTACTAAGAGTGCTATACTCAGTTGGTACATAACCAACAGAGATTTTGGAGGATGTTTTTGTGTTTGTTTGTTGCTTGCTTGCTTTCTTACAAGTAGAGATAAACCAGGGCTTTCACAGCTTGGCAAGACTTTACCATTTATCTATTATCCTACCCCCACTGACAACAGCAATTGGACTATAATGGGAAGTTGTTCTGAGCTTGCATGGTAGAATGTATGTGTCAGATAATTATGCAATTATATTTTACATAAAATTTTCATCAAAAATTAAAAGGAAAAAAACCCCAAAAACTGTAACAATGAATTAAAAAAAAAAAAAAAAAAAAAAAAAAAAAAAAAAAGGTCTTGGAGAGATGGCCTAGTGGTTAAGATCTCCAACCGCTCTTACAGAGGACCCGGGTTCGACATCCCAGCACCCCACATTGTGGCCGAGAACCTTCTGAAAACTCCAATTCCAGGAGAACTCCAGTTCCAGGGGAATCCGACACCCTCTTCTGATCCCCCGGCACTGCACGGACACGGGTGCACCAAACCTGCATGCAGCAGACAGTACATTCATACACATTACAGAAATAAATAAAAAATTAAAAAAAAATTTAAAAAAGAGTAAATATAAAAGGTCTTGAATTATTTTTGATCTATCACACATCTAAAGGCCACTAGATATTAGATAGAGGGATAATAAAACAAGTTTGGTCAAATATTAATATGGAGGTCTACAACACACAGACTCATTGAAAACGTTCAACTTTGTGGTGTGTTTAAAATGACTTTGTGTCAGCAAGCTAGCACCTGTCATCTGTCATGACAACCTGAGTTAAGATCTCCAGAACCCACATGTAGAAGAAGAAAAACAACCCCGTGCAAATTGTCCTCTGACTCCAAACCTACTCTGTGGCATATGTAGGAATGAATGAATAATATAAATATCATAATAAAAAAAATGGGCAGGTGAAGCCAATTAGATCATCTTGCCCCCTATTTAGAAATCTTTGACTGAGAATAAACCGCAAATACCTGATGTGGCATTTGTCAGGCCCTCCCAGGCTCTGTTCTCATCACACATCAGTCATCGAGTTCCAGTTATTTAAGTGGGTTTGTGCTCAAAGCTCTGTGTATGTGCCGCAAACTCTTCTACTCTTACTTCTCTCTTGATTCATCTGTAAGCCCTCCGAGAGGCAGTACCTTACAAACAAATAAACATTACCATGACAGATTACCTGCATTCATGCTCACTCACTTGCATACCTTTGAGCTGCACTGAAATTTTTATGAACTTTCTAAACTCTATAATCCTTCCCAATATATGCTTCAAGAAAGGAAGCCAATGGGTGACCATGCACTTTGGAGGCTGAGGTAGAAGGACCATGAGGTCCAAAGCTTGGGGGCAATCTGGGCTTGAAGTGAGTTCCAAGACCAGGCTGGGCTACACAAGGCAAGACCTAGACTACAAAACAAAACACAAACCTGGCCTGGTGGCACATTACCTGCAATCCCAGAACATAGAAGGTGGAGGGAGGAGAATCAAAAATTTAAGGATCTTCAGGTGACATAAAGGAGTTTGAGGCTAGTCTCAGCTACCTGAGATCCTATCTACAAACAAAACCAAAAAAGGAGGGAACAAAGAAACCAAAACAAACAAAAAAATACAGCCGATATCTCCAAGGAAACACTAATAACTGCCTATATGACTAAATAAGCTAAGAAATACAATCCCAAGTTTTTTTTTTTTATAAAAAAAAACGAAAGAAATGGAACTGGAAAGTATCTATTAGATGAAGAACTTAAATTAAGCATAATAAATGTCATTATTGACAAATGGAAAAGTATTAGTTATATGAACCTAAAAAGCAAAGTCTTAAGAGTTGAAGAAACATAATTAATTAAACTAGAACAATAAGTTACATAGCCAGGATGAAAAAAGAAATCATTAATGTGGAAGATAGGTGGGAAAAAACTTTAAATTTTATGAATTTTTTACAATTTTCCATACAATAGAATTTGATGGCATTTTAGATTCACTCTGCCATTTGCACCTCCCCCCAACTGCCCCTTGCCCAATGCAATATACTACATTATATATAATATGACCTATAGGGTCTGATTTATGTCCCCACATGTCCTTCCAGTGTGTGTTGATCCACTGGAGCCTGTTCCCATCCATGTAAAAGACTATCTCTCTGCCCTCCCAGTAGCCGTCAGTTGCCAAAAGTTCCCTAGGTTGCGGTTGGGATTTCTTACCCATTTTCCCCATGTCTAGGCTGGGACTTTCTCTGGTTTGAACTTGCATTATACTTGTGTTGCTGTCACCATTGCTGTTAACATAGACTTTACGCTGTTCTGGAAAGTTCCGCTTTCCTTATGAATCACCGCACCACCTCCTCCCTGATCTTTACAATCTTTCCACCCCTTCTTCCACAAAGATCCCTGAGCCTTGTGAGTAAGAAAGTTTTGAAATAGGTATCTTATTCGGGTATGAGCACTTTGCAGCCTCTTTTCTCTGCTATTGGTCAGTTGTGGTTTTCTATTGTTTAATTACCCGTGTAAGGAAACTCCCTGGTGATGTTTGAGAGATGCATTCATCTTATCTGTACAGGTTGCATTGAAAACATGTGTTTTACTTAGGCTAGTCATCTTTACAGACAATTATCCTGTGTTTTGACCAGTTGTGGAAACTCTTTGCTTTCCCACAAAGAAGCTTTCTTTGATCATGAAAAAGGTATACTTTCTGTAAATATAAAGATGCATTTAGACTATAAAAAGAAATTACGTTGGTCTAGGAATGTGCAAAAAAGTAGGTTTTTCAATAGGGTTTAAGACCTCGCTGTCTATATTTGGCTATGTTTTATAGACTACACGTGAATTCCCTTCCATTGAGCAGTCCTTATTCCAATTAGACAGCTGTTATTACCCCCAAGATAAAGTGCTACTGGGATTTTAAAGGGCTTCCTAAACTTTTTCCACTCTTGATCCCTCTTCACCCCTCAAATTTTTATGAAACATTGAGCATATAGACGGCTAACTTGCAAAAAATGTCAGAGATGAACTATACATTTACAGGATCTCTGCATAGATTGTTTGCTCATGACGCTAGTAGCTTGGGAACCAAATTAATTATTAATACTACAGACTATTTCCTCTGCTCTTTTGAGGCAACTTGTTAAAAAAATAACTATATTCATTCACAAATCCTTCTAAGCTACAATATGAATGCAGGGATCATGTACCACACCCTTGTCTTCCTGACCAGGATAGCTCTCCCTTACTTTAAGCCATATCTTTTAATGATGTTCCTCTCCTGATTCTAAAGGAAAGACTGTCCTTTCCTTTAGGGCCTGGTAAACTGTTTTTGATATCTGTACTGCTGTTACCCTTTTAATGCTCTTCCACTGCCTGATCATAATCCAGGCCCTTTCTCTTAATAAACCTCACCAGAAGCTCTTTCACAAACCGAACACCTAACAGTGTTTTCTTTCTTTTCTAACAAACCAGAAGTGAGGAATGAGCACGAAGAGAAATCAAAGAAATTTTTACCACTGAAAAGTACTCCATTTAAGCAGAACCTGCATCATTGATGGTATCTGAGGGCAAAGATTTGACAAGGTCATTTGTCTTGTCTCTTACCTATGATTTCCCACCCTCAAATCCTCCCTGCTCTAAAGCCTTGTTTGCTCTGGGGTTGACAAGAGCGCTATGTACAGCATTAAGTGCATTTGGACAGGGATGATTCAGGCAAGAGACACTGAAAAGCAATTTCCTGGGGAGGGAGTAGCATTAGGAGAGTCCTCCCTGAGGACTACAGAGAGCCTTCTGTCAACCAAGGACACCAGATGCTGAGTAACAGAGATTGTCATGCACTACTAAATAAATTTGCTTTTGTGAAATCCAGCACCCTTTAAAGTAAGACCAAATGGCCAAAGGATAGCAAATACAATAATATATTAGCAGAGTTCCTCTGGAAATGGATACAATTGGGGAAAGGGTTGAAACAAACTAGACAGGTGACATACGCAGACAGACAGATGACGAGAAGGCAGAGACTTTGATAGACCCACAATGATGCTATGCCACAAACCAGCAGCTCAACCTCATCTGCCTTGGTCAGACAAAAAGTAGGTAAAAGGATAAATATGAGTCAATTATTGTTGGGATTTTTAGTTGTCCTGAGTGCCATTTTTATGACAAAATGTGATTTCCTTCCCATTTCATACATGCAACATGATATACATCTTGTCCTTTGCAGGATGCTGAGCATTTTGTCAGTTTTCTTGAGTGCCATCCTAAACTTTTCATTCAAATCAATCTTTCTGAGATTACTGATTACTCCCTCATTGGGGTATATTGTTGCTATCTTCTAGTATTAACTGGTTTAATTGTGCCTAATGTGCTTTTTTGGGAGGAGAATTGAGAGTTCACATTGTGTTCAACAACTGCATGCAATCCTGTTTTCTCAAAGATTTCAAATTTCATTTTGCCATTGATTTCATTTTATTGTAGCCTATAAAAATTGATAAGGAGCTGAAGAGGCACAAGACAGGCAACAAATTCTCTGGTGATGTTCACTGAAAGAGAAACCTGAATAGAGATTTTGTAAGCAGAAGTTCCTTGGTGAATATTTCCACATGTTGACATGAGATAGCCTTCAAGGGGATAAAAGAAAGTTTCCAAATAATGGCCATGCCACAGGAACATAGATTTTAGGTTACCCCAATTTCTATGTTGCAATGTGATAAGCAGTTTTATAGTGAGTTTTTATCCCAGTAAAAGAACAACAAAACTAAATAAATCAAGACAATTTTTTTTAAATGACATGCTGGTGGAAAACATTAAGTAAGAAGATTAATGCAAAGCAGGGAAAATCTTTATTAGAGGCCTCAGATGCTATCTGACAGCATTCAGTCTTCTGGTTGGTGAGAGCTACATGTCTATTTATATATTCCAAAGAATTTTCCTGTTTTGGGGGACTCCCTTAATGTAAACTTGGATGACAAGCAAGGACCCCAACATGGAAATCTTTACTGGATATTATTAAAACTAACAGACAGAATGTTGGAGTGTGATTCTCCTGAAGCTACAGAAGTATTGACCTCCTTTAATACATTTATATTTTACTATCAAATTTGTACTGCTCTTCTAACTATGTCTAATAGAGTTCAGGTATTTTAAATAAGATTCCCAAAAAAAAAAAAAAAAAAAAAAAAAAAAAAAAAAAAAAAAGATTCCCGTAAGACACTAAAGGAAGAATTTTAAACAACACAGCCTGAAAATTTATGTAGTCATGTGTATGAATAGTGCTAGATGGGAGGGGGCCCTACTGACAACAAAATCAGAGGGAAGATGCTCTGAAATGCAGGGTCCAAGCTTTGAATGGCAGTAGTATATTCTGATGGAAATGGGACCAAACACTGCAACTACAAAAAATTAACCACAAATATCCTACTAATCAGCACAGTTTTAATTTCCAACCCACGAAGCATTTACAAAGAATGGTCAGCATAATTCTGGCCCTCTTTGGTCTTCCTGGAGTCCCGTTCTCCCATTTCATTTCACTTAATTTTAGACACCATTTATCCTTTGAGACACTGTCTCCTGGATGTAATTGTAAACCCACAACAGCTATGGCTACTTGAATGAAACACACACACACACACACACACACACACACAAACACGTGACTATGCTTGGATTCTTGAGCCTCTTCCACCTTCTCTTCTTTTGTGGGAGGGAATTCTTTCCTGCAGTTCAGAGGCATGCATGGTCACTACTCAACTTCGGGTAGCCAAGTTTTATAAGAAAAAATGTGTATTAGAGTTTTCCAGAGAAACAGAAGCAATAGGATATACACAGGGAGAGTTACTTTAAGTTATCAACTCACACTATAGAAAGGCTAACACATCTAAATGTCACAGAGCAAGATAATAACCTAGAAACCCAAGGAAGAGCTGAAATTTGGGTCCAAAAGCTATCTGCTCCAGAAGTCTGTCCTATTCTGAGGGACTTCAGCTGATTGGATGAGGCCCATCTGCATCAAAAATGTAATTATTTACTAAAAGTCTACTAATTTACCTGTTAACCTCGCCTACAATAATGCTTTCACAGGAACATCTAAATATCTAGGTACAGTGACCTTAGCCATGTCAATGTATAAGATTCCCTATATATGCCCACAAAGCAGTCATTATAGCTGTCATATGATAGTTAGCAAAATTCAGTACCATTGGAGAGACAAAGGAATGTCCCCTAAGTTTCAGATAAACTTCAGCAGATTCCACCTCCTATAACAATATGACCTCAGACACAATGTTCCTAATAATTTCTTGGGGTTTGTTTTTTGAGACAGGATCTCCCTACAGCCCTAGCTGGACTGGAACTCACTATGTAGACCAGGCTAGCCTTGATCTCACAGAGATTTGCCTGCCTCTGCCTCTAGAGTGCTGAGATTAAAAGTGTATGCCACCAACTATCATGTGTGGCCTCTTAATAATTTTTTTTAATCTCTAAAGGAGGAAATAAAATTTTCCTTGCTTCCTGGAATTATGTAAGCATTAAGTGAATTTATTACTATCATTCAACACATCCTGTATATTCAGTAAATACTGCCTGATCATTACTTTATTTGAAATACATTGAACGTTCTTTAACCTCTATATTTTACCATTAAGATGCCAAGAAAAGAACTATAAGGTGAATATACTTTTAATGTTTTTCCCTCAAATAATCTTAGCATATTAACACGTCAGAATATGTCTATTTCATAGGTTGGATGCGTGGGTTTTATTTTATATATAGGCTTTTTCATTGCAAAGCAAAAGTGGTTATAATTTTTTAAACTTAAGTATAAAAGAGAAAATAATAATCACCATCTATCCCCTGCCCCCATTCACACCACACACACACACACACACACACACACACACACACACACACACACACCAAAGACATCCCAGAGTGTTCAACTGGAAGCTGCAATTACTGATCCAAGGTACAAAAGATACTAGATATAAAAATCAGTGAAGAGACAGGAAACATGATATAAATTTCCAAAGCCATAGTCAAGAATTTCATACACAAGCTTTACTCCCTTCCTGATAAGAACAGAAATTCTCGAAGGAGAGTCCTTGAAGAGAATATAGAGGAGAATTCCAGAGAACCTCAAAGCTGAAGTTGGTGCCTAGGCCCCTGACCTGTACCACTCACTCTGGCTTCTGGAATGTCTGAGGTTCACAGTGGTCATGCTCCACAATTAGATCCCCATGCCAAATCCCCTGATTTAGTAACTTCTTTAATTGAATGGCATGTCTGGGCCATATTTACAGATGGAGCAGCCTTGCAGTGACAGCTATGCAGGCAATGCATCATTCCCACAGCCTCTGCAACATGTGATCCCTGGGGAGGTAAATCTCTCTGATGTGAGATTTTGTTTTAGTTTATGTTTTACTGATTTTTTTGTTTGTTTGTTTTTGTAGTGAAGAATCAACGTGGGGGAGAAAGGAAGTTGTTAAAGCAAGTTTCTCTTTCCTTGATTAGCTAAGTTGGAAGACCAACAATAAGGTGTACATGAGCCAAGAGTTAGAAGGTCTATGTACATTCCAGTTTGTACTAGGGGAATCATATCTGTCACTCTGGCCATCTCTACTCATGAACCATTTTTTCTGTTTGGTAAATGGGAATAGACATGGTCTCCTGCACAAGGCATGAAAAGAGGCGGAGGTCTCAGCGGAAGTCTTCTACAGGAAGACTAAACTTCTCATTTATTCTCTGGTTTGAACTCCTGGCACACATTTGAAATACATTGAACTACTCAGCAGCCTAAAGCCACGGCTTATTTTCTGCCTTTCTTTTCCATGACTATTGATTTTTTTTTCTTTCTATTTGGAAATGTAACTCAAAGTCAACACATAACCTGTAATTATCACAGTTCGACCATTAGATGGATGTGGTTGAACAACCTCCAGAGACGGATGTGTTTGAAGTTCCTTCAGCATAATGAGGCATGTTATCACAACTGGATTGCTAAACTGCCCTAGTAACCCTAAGGAATCTTGTCACCACTTCTCTAAGAAACATGTCTTTTTCTCAAACAAAAAATTCTTTCTACTTTTAAGACTCTGACCTAGAAGCTTACAGCCCTCAAGATGGAAAGTTTGTTTCCCACTGTCTACTGACCTATGGAGTCCTGTCTCACAAAACACACAGTTCTTTCTGAGCTCCCTGTGGAGAGAATCACACTGAAGCAGCCCCCCCCCCAAATGCCTTCTGAAGTTCTGGGCAGGGTGCACAGTTTTCAGTTCAACTAGATAGCTTTCTGAATGCCTCAGTTTTTAGGAATCCCCTGTAATCTTACCCAGTGAACAATTTTTTTAATTTATTTTTTTTTATTTTTATTGATGCTTTGTGTATTTCATACATCATTTTCCAATTCAGTTCAGGCATATATCCCTTTCCCTTCCCCTCACTCCCCTACCCATCCCAGGTCATGCATTCTCCTGTAACTTTTCTGCATCTTTCTCTGTTTTTTTGTTTTGTTTTGTTTTGTTTTCATTTTTTTTAACAATAAGTGATAATTTGTGAGTACAAGCATCCTTCACGTAAAACCAATTTGCGAGCAGTTGTGCCCAAACCCACACAGCTCATGGGTCCACCATCCAGTGGGGGGGGGGCTTGTATGTTCAATCAAGTTGATCAAATGAGTGTCCAGTCTATATTGTTGTAGTTTCACCATTCACCCAATCGCAGCCCTTACATTCTACCATGCCCCCTCTTCCACAGATTTTCCTTAGGCTAGAAAAGGGGCACAGTGGATGAGAGAAAACAATCCTACTTCTCTGGAGCTGTTTCTTGGTCTCGAATGCAATATCTGGCTGTTTTCTTTCATGGGCTGCCACTTTCCAGGCATAACCTTTCAATCCTACTAATCAAGCAATGACAATTAGGATAAGGGTATTTAAACAGTGTATAATATATAGCCTTTTCGATCCTACTAATGAAGCAACACACAATTAAGATATTCATAACCCTAAATCGAAATTTAAAGTGAACACAGGTCAACATCTGTTTTGTGATGAATTCCCATGGTACTAGGCCAGAAAAGCATGCATTTACAACACGCGGTTTCACACACAATATTCTCTCTCTCTCTCTCTCTCTTTTTTTTTCCGCTCTCCTCTCTCTCTCACACAGCACACACACCGCACACAACCACACAACATTCTCGGAATGCAAGTAATTTTGATAAGGAAAGAATTTTGTCGAAGGGCAAAGAAGCTAAACTTTTTTTTTGTCTTTTCGAGGACAGGGCTCGCCCTGTAGACCCAGCATTCCGGAGAACTTTCACTCTGTAGACCAGGCCTGGACCTTGAACTCACAAACGATCCACTGCCTCTGCCTCCCGAGTGCCAAGATTAAAGAAGCTAACATTTTTAAATGCCTACTATGTATCAGCTTTACAGAAAGCATGCTTCTCAGTCTTAATTCTTCACAATGGCATCACCAGGCAGGAAGCATTACTGAGGCTCTGTGGTCCAGTAGGACAAAAGCAAAAGTTCTGGCTTAGTACTAGCTTAGCCACTCACTCCAATGATTCCAGATATACTGTGTAAACTCTAATTTATAAATAAGTACCTTATTTCTTTTTTTTAGATTTCTTTCTCTTTTATTTGTTTATTTAATGGGATTCTACAATATAAGAGCACAGTTTTGTTTCTTAGATAACAATTGACATTCTAGTTTGCCATACAATTAGGTTATTGGTGCATTTTTTTGGTGGAGCCAAATTATTAAGCATGAAGCAATGAATTAGTACAAGGCAGGTAAAAACCAAATTGCAAGTATTTCTATGTCAAGTTTTGAACAACCCAAGGTTCCCATATGTCATGGTGGAGAGCTTGTATGCACAACATGCTATGTCAATTAGGAGTCCTAGACTATATTGCCTGTAGTCTCATGATTCCACCCCATCTCTCCATAGCCCCTTACATTCTACCATTCATCCCTCTTCCAGCATTTTTTCCCAGGCTTTGGGAACAAGGGGCACAAGTGGGGTGAGAAGCAAAACAGTTCATTTTCTCTGGAGATGTCATTTTTGTACTCTAGTCTGTTCAGAGTGGTTCCTCTTCATGGTTGACAGCTTATCTAGTGGATACCTTTTTAATCCTACTAAAAAGCACAAACAATTGGATGTACAGGCATTTAAGCAGTACTATTATGGCAAGCTAAGCTGTGAGCATAGACACAGATGCTTGGATGGTATGCTAATCCACAAACTGTGGTTTCTCTATAAAGGGTGACAAGTCCTTATTGTGGCTTATAACATCTCCTAACCACTAGAGGACATAAGCTTGTGGCATCTGCTGTGAGTTATTCCTCCAAGGAGAGAGCTAATAGCCTATTAGACTTGGGATATATATAGACACATGGCTGCCATTGTTGCACAGTATCTCCAAGCGGTTGAGGTGTAGCTGATACTGATGGAGGAGTCTTGCTTGTCTCAAGGAGACCAATATTTTGTTGTATTGCTTTAGTGGCCTTTAGTAACACTCTCTGGCATTTCAGAGGCCAGTTGTACATTAGCAAGTGATGTCTCAAAACATTTTTTTGTGCTCACACCAGGTCTTCCACAACAGGGAATTACTGCCTTTCTCCTTGCATATATCCCACTTATGGGCAAAAGGCCTTTATAATTTGGGGGGGGGCTTGAATCCCCTAGCCAACATCTCCTAGGCAGAATAATTCATTGCTAATATCAGAGCTTTCCTGTACTAATATATTTTGCTTGATTACACAACTTATAAAGACTTTACTATTGAATTTGGCTCTAAATAGAGAATTATCCTTTCACAGTTCCTATGCCTATCAGTCAATTAAAAAAGGGTAGTTATACCTGTTTTATAAGAGATTACCACTATAACAGTTGGCTCTAGTTTACAGTTAGGGAATGACTTCAGTACCATCATGTTTTACTTTTTCCTATAAAGAGGAGAGGTAGGAAGGTTTCTCAGCATCTGGAAGGTAAACTTCATTAGATCCCATTATAAACAGTTAACCCAAATGGAATTCAGAGAGATGCTCAGTGTCTGTGACTTAGGCAGTCTGGGGTTCCTCTTTCTTTAATGTTCAGATGGGTCAGCCTCTCAGCTGGCATTTCCCAGTCCATTCTGCACAGCCAAAAGTTGTACATTTTTAGGCATTTAGATTGGTGTTTTTACCTGTGGGAACATACAAATATCCTCCCATTGTTAGTTTCAAGATCTCAAAATTGAAAATTTATCAAAAGGTTTGAAACACAGAGCTTTCCATTTGTATCCCAGAAGGGATACTACCCCACCTCCCACCTCCCTCTTTTTGTTTTTTAAATTTTTATGTTTTGACCTATAGATGCCTAAGTTGTATTACACATACCCATAAACAGGAGCCAAGGCATAAGTGTTCATTAAATTTACCCAAACTNGGGAGCTGCAAGTGGAGAAGGCTTTCTTCCTCCCTTCACGGGAGGGAATCCTCAAGATGGTGGACACAATATAGATATAAGACACCATGATAACCACTATTGTGGGTAAAATAATGAGGATGGCTAAACTCAGAGATAACATCTTATTGATAAAGGGATCAGAACAGGAGATCTTCTCAATTTGGAAAGAATCACAGTAGAAATGATTAATGACTCTAGAGGTACAGAAAGACACTGAGAATGTCACACTGACTTGCAGGATGGAAGTGACCCAGTCACAGAAATAAGAACCAGCAACCAGCTGAATGCAGAGGCGTCTGGTCATGTGGACACTGTAAAGAAGAGGACTGCAAATGGCACTGAAGCGGTCATAAGCCATGGCTGCCAGGACAAATCCTTCGGTTATGATGAAGAGTGCAAAAAGGAAGAGCTGTGCAGCACAAGCTGCAAACGAGATGGTCTTTTCCTTAGACAGGAAGCTGGCCATGGCTTTGGGGGCAATAATAGTGGAGTAGGAGAGATCAATGAAGGAGAAGTTGCCTAAAAAGAAATACATTGGTATGTTCAAGTGTGAGTCAGTCACAATAATTGCCATCATACTAATGTTCCCCAAAAGAACCATGCCATAGACCAGCAGGAACAGGAGGAAGAGGAAAATGCAGAACTCTGGACGCACATTGAAGCCTGCAAGAATGAAGTCAGTCACATCTGTGTAGTTGTCTGTTCCCTGGTCATGCATGGCAAAGACCTGCTAAAGCATCCTTCCCAACAATAAAGTAACTCAATTCGGACTTTAAATAATTTTTGGTACCTCCTTATTTCAGCAGAAGGCAATGTTGGGATCTCCTTATAAGAATGATTGAGGGGCACAAATATAAGAAGAAACCTAAACTTTTCTTGTTTTGGCCAACTCCAATGCTATGGGTTTGTGCACTCGTGTCGTGCAATGCCGCAGAGGTCAGAAGAGGTATAGGATTCCCCTGGAACTGGAGTTCTCCTGGAATTGGAGTTACAGACGATTCTCAGCCGCCATGTGGGTCCTGGGTATTGAACCTGGTCCTCTGCAAGAGTAGTCGGTGCTCTTAACCGCTAGGCCATCTCTCCAGCCCAGGACTTTTAAAATATGTTCAGACATTCTGTGATTTGTATTTTGAGATGTCAATCCATTTTTTTTGAGACAGGGTCTCCCTATGGCCCCAACTGGCCTGGAACTCACTCTCTAGACCAGGCTGGGGTGGGGTGAAGGGAAATGCCTGAGCTGAATTGAAAAACGATGTATGAAATACATAAAACATCAATAAAAAGAATATATTCTGTAGTATGTTTTGATTATTCAGTATTTCAAGTAATGTTTCTAAAGTTTTTGTTTTGTGGTTACTGAGAGGCTTATATTAAACACCTTTATGTGGGATGGAGAGATGGCTCCATCTCTCCATTTAGAGCATGAGGAAAATACATGTCTGAGAGATGCGTAGTCATAGGTAACATATCTACAGAGGAACCTCTACACCTAAGGCTCATGGAACATAGAGAAACAGGAAGTAGATAAAATACTATTGCATCTTTCAACTTTCACGAGTGAAACCTCCTTATATGACAGAGTAAGATGCACACAGAGGCCACAATTGGCCAAGTTTTAGAGAATAAGTGCCTGAGGCAAATGTATCCTATAAGATAGGACTCCTGTATTAAACTTCACTCACCCACAGCTCAGGGACCATTGTGGAAGAGGGGTGGTAAGATTGTAACAACCAGGGTTGGTCCATGAACATAGGGAAGCAAAGGCTTTCAGTTTGTACATGTGAACTTGCAACAATAGTGACATGGAGCAAAGACCCAGGCCAGCTCAATCAGACAGGTGTCCAGAGTGGGGCAAAAGAAATGACTGCCTACCTCAGCGTATGTTGCGGAGTGATAAGCTCCTCTAATAATCCTTATTCTCTAGAAGTAAGCCAAGAGTAAAAGAAGCCATGCAGAATGCATTAGTTTCTAAGCAACCAAGTAAATGCTGAGCTGTTCTCAACTCCTGCCCTAGTTCAGTTGCATAAAACTTTTATTTTATTCATATACTGTGAGTAAAGTTTTAACTTCTGGGTTCACCTGGGGCTCATAACGTGGCATAGCTCTGAGCAATCTTGAGGTGCCTTACCACATAATAAAACTATCATAAGCCATAAAACACTTTCTCAGATTGAAGGGAGAAAGGAAGGCAATCTATGCGATGTAGAAGTAGTAATTGCATAAAAGAATGAAGAGAACAGCCAGGCATGGTGGTGCATGCTTTTAATCCTAGCACTTGGGAGGCAGAGGCAGGTGGATCTTTGGGAGTTCAAGGCCAGCCTGGTCTACAGAGTGAGTTCCAGGACAGCTGGGGATATGGGGAGACCCTGTCTCGAAAAGACCAAAAAATAAAAAAATGAAGAGAACAGAAAATAATTAGTATATAGTTAAATTAAAATGTATTTTTATATTATTAATCTTTTCTTTAAAGGTATACATGCATAATTTCCATTGTAGTATGGTGCATCAAATTCCCAAGTAAAATTTATTGAAACAATGTCATCTCAATTAAAATCCCCATGAGTTTCTTCACAGGCTTGGAAAATAAATCCTTAAATTCATACAGAAAAATTAAAGACCTCATATATTCAAAGCAACCTTGAGTGAAAAGGGAAATACAGGGGGGATCATTATACCAGACTTCAAACTGTATTACAGGGCTATAGTCATAAAAACAGCCTGGTGCTGGCACAAAAAGAGACCTGTAGACTAATGAAACAAAATTGAAGATCTAAACTTGAGCACACACAATTTCAGCCACCTCATATTTGACAAAGGGATGAAGAAAACCCAATGGAGGAAAGACAGCATCTTTAGCAAATGGTGTTGGCAAAACTGGATCACCACTTGTAGAAGAGTAATTAAACCCCTACGTCTCACCCTGTGCAAAAATCAACTCCAAATGGATCAAAGACCTCAACGTGAAACCTGAAACTCTGAAGGTGATAGAAGAAAATGTTGCCAGCAACCAACAAGACATAGGTGTAGGAGAAGACTTCCTAAATTAGACAGCAGCTGCACAGGAAGTGAGGTCAGCAATTGATAAGCGGTTCCTCATTTAACTCAAAAGCTTCTGTACAGTGAAAGAAACAATCAGGGAAGTGAAGAGAAAACCCACAGAGTGGGAGGAAACCTTCACTAGTGATACATCTGATGGAGCATTAACATCTAGAATATATAAACTACTCAAAAAAAGAAGAAATCAAATGACTCACTCAAAAGATGGAGTAAAGAGCTGAGCAGAGACTTCACAAATGAGGAAATAAAGATGTCTGAGAAACATCTTTAAAAATGTTCAACATCCCTGTGAAGGGTGACAAGTTCTTATTGTGGCTTATAACATCGCCTAACCACTAGAGGACATAAGCTTGTGGCATCTGCTGTGAGTTATTCCTCCAAGGAGAGAGCTAATAGCCAAATAGTTTTGGGATATAATATAGACACTTGGCTGCCACTGTTGCACTGTATCTCCAGGCTGTTGAGGTGTAGCTGATATTTTCGGAGGAGTCTTGTTTGTCTCAGGGAGACCAATATTTTGCTGTATTTTTTTAGTAGCCTTTGGTAATGCCCTCTGGCATTTCAGAAGCCAACTGTACATTAGCAAGTAACGTCTCATAACATTTTTCATGCTCAACCAGGTCTTTCATCAACAGGGACTTACTGCCTTCTCCTTGCATATATCCCACTTAATAGGCAAAAGGCCTTTATAATTTGGGGGTGGCGGGTTGAATCCCCTAGCCCCAACATCTTCCTAGGCAGAATAATTCATTGCTGATGTCAGAGGCTTTCCTGTATTAAATATATTTTGCTTAAATTAACACAACTTATAAACACTTACTATTGATTTGGCTCTAAGAATAGAAAATAATCCTTTCACAGTTCCTATGCCCTATCAGTCAATTAATACGTTGTGGCTGTTTTATAGGAAATTACCAACATAACAATTGGCTCTAGTTTACATTTTGGGAGTGGTTTCATTACCATCTGTTTTCCCTTTTTTCAAAAACCAAAAAAAAGAAAAAAAAGGGGGGTGTAGGAAGGTTTCTCAGCATCATTAGGGCACATTTTTAAACAGTTAACCCCAATATTTATTCAGAGAGATGCTCAGTGAGTCTCTGTTATTTTTGTTTTGAGGAGTGGTCTCAGGCAGTCTGTAGAGTTTGGTGATTTACCTCATTTCCTTTTAGATGTTCAGTGAGTAGTGGGTCAACCTCTCTGCTCTTGACTTCCATATTCTCTCTTCAGTTTTTTTCTTGTCCGGTCACAGATTTCTTGTTTGGGGTTGAGATGTTTTGTGCCATAAATGGTTATGTGTGTTTCTTCTAGGCATTTTAGATTGGTGATATGTCTTATTTACTCCTGTGGAGTTAAAATAAATATTATACTCGTTCCCATTTTTTGTTATTTTTTTAAGATCACGCGTTTTTAAATTTGAAATATTTATTCGAGTTAGTGTCATGAAATCACACATGGATGTTTTTCCATTTTGTTATTCTAGAAAGGAGAGAGCGCTTCCCATTTTGCATTCATCCTTATTCACTTCTATCTTTGTGTCACCATGCCTGGCTTCTGGCTTCTTATTTTTGTGTTTTTTTTTTAGTTTGCGTGGTTTCTGTGTTTTTGTACCTGAGGAGTGTCGCGTTTATTAGGTTGTTATTACTACATACCCATAAGCAGTGCCGATGACAAGGCATAAAAGCTTTATGATCAGTGTATACATTTACCATAATTTGTTCTCATTGATATGTTTAGACTACTTTATTATGTTTTTGCTGAGTGAATATGATGTTAAGCTAGTTTCGCTATTAAACCAATCTTGTTGCCTATAGTAGGAATGATTGAATAAATGTGAATATTATTGGAGTGCTTAGAAAAATATATTAAGGCTCAATATATCAGTATACCATTTTAATCATTCGGCTCCGATACAAATTATAAATAGCCATTTCATGTACCGAATTGTTGACAAATATGTTGGTTTCTTACCGTGTATCTTTCAATGATGAGACATAATCTCATTATGTTTAGGTTTTTTTCAATGTCATGATTCTGTCACAGTTTGTCGGTGATTCCAAGTCACATATCCATCTTCTTATATGGTTATTTCCTGTTGTGTCAGTCTGATCCTTAGTAATTTCCTTAGCTCACTTGAGTAGTGTCAGAGCAGGATTCGGATTATCTTATTTGTTGAAGATTCAAGGCAGCCTTAGGTATCTTGAGCAATAGTGTGTTCCTGGACAGCTTGGGGCTACAGGAACCTGTGCTTCGAAATAGACGTAAATAAGAAGATATGGAGAAGTATGATTAAAAAAATGTAAAGATAATAAATGTATTCAACTCAGTTCTTTCGGACATTATGATTATGCTTCGTTGATCCTAAAATTAAAGGAAATGCAAATTAAAACCATTTAAGATATCACTCACTCTGGTGGCTAGGATCAAAAGAAAACAAATTGATGAATTGCATTAACAAATGCGTGTGAGGGAGTAAGGATTGTGTGTAAGTGGCATGATAACCTCATCACTCGAGCCTGCGGGGTGGGCAATGTAAACTCATTCATACAGTTTTGTCCATCTTATTACTGAAGAGACGTCATGGAATATACCCTAAAAGAGCGTGTATAAAATCTAGAGCCTTACCACTGAAACCCAGCCATACACTACTGCTGAGAATATGTTACCTCCACAAGGACTCATCCTGTTTTGCAGAGACCTAAGTTCGGATTGACTTCACTGTTTTGTGATTGCTTATTTTGTCATTTTGTCTATGCTCTTTATCATCAGAGTAGACAGTATAGAGCTGGAATACAACTTCCAAATTGGCGCGTGCCTTCCAAGTTCGCTAAAGTGGATAGAGTAAATATTTGGTGTCGGTCTTTCATATATCCGCACAATGGTGTTCTATGCAGCAGTACAAGGAGAAGATGCATCTATGTGGGTATGGCTTTTTGCAGTTTTGGTAATATTGAAATGGAAGCGTAGAGTAGATCGTAGATGCTAAAGGATGGATACATTGTCCAGTAACATAGGCCCGAGATAGGCTAACCAATGTTAAATATTTTTGTGTAGTGAGTCTGTGGCTATACTCAATGTTTGTGGATGTTAGGCATGCCTGCTGGGCTACTGTTGAGGTTTGTAAAGGCTGAGATTCAATCGATCAATGTGAGATAATTCTCTTTTCACTGGGAGGTATACGAACCTGTGTCTTTTATAAATGTAGAGCTCACTTTTACAGGCTTCTATGATGGTATTAAGTTTACTTCCCCCTAGACTTGGTATTGTATTATAGGACTTCTTTGTAATTCCTTGATCTATGGGTGAAGGATATGTAGGGACATATTTTAGCGTTAATATAATGATTTTAAAAAGAAAAGGATATGATCTCCTTATAGAGGTATTGTTGTACTATCAAATGACAGTTTGCGTGTACACACGATCATTAAGTTTAGTATAGGGGTGGAATGTTATATATTGCTGTTGCATATGTTTGAAGCAAGTACAGATTGGAGGGGAACACAACAGCAGAGGAACTGGAACGGGAACCAGACTGAAACAGTTACAGATGTCCCCCCAAAACATAATCCTCTGTCTTTGCAAAACACTTTGGAAAAGATCAGAAAAATATACAGGGCAGGATAGCAGGGTGCATGAACTATCGGGGGTTGGGGGTGGAGGTCATGGAAGGGGCAGATGATCTAGTTGGAATGAGAAATGATAGTTTGAAATGCACCAAACTTCAAAAAAGTATTTTAAACTATCAAAACAGTAGCCAAGTTAAAATGAATTATTTTTTTTAGGATACCAGATCCTTTATTAAATAGCTTATTGACTGATTCCTTTTGACTTGGATATTTAAACACAAAATGATGGGATCTTGCACAATGAGAATCATGGTAGCTAAGCTACTGAGGAAGAAATTTTTTGAAAAATATAAGGGAAAATGTCAAAATATAATGGCAGAGGCGGAATAAGAAGATTCTGATTATTGAAGGGATTCTTATTAAATATGGAAGCCTTTCAATCCTATTAATGAAGAAATCAGCAATTAGATATATAGGTATTAAGACAGCACTAATTAGTATGGTAGGTTACTTTAGCATACCTGGACCAAACTGTCAGCTCATTGCAAAAGGAACAGCCAGAATTGACCAGAGTCCAAGTCAACAGCTCGAGAGAGAGTGGACTGTTTTAAACCTCTCATTCCACCTGGCCCCTTTTTCTAGCCTAGGGAACAACCGGCGGAATGAGGGGGCGTGGTTAGAATGTAGGGCTGCGGTATTGGGGTGTAAATAGGCTGAAGCTACAAAACATACTTGCTATACAGATGCATTGGACACCCTCACTTGATCACTTGATTGAACCAACACCTGTCACCCCCACTGGATGGTGGGGCTGTGGGTTTGGGCATCAACAGCCTGCAGATAGGTTTTACCATGGAGGATGCTTGTACTCATGATTATCACTTATAGCTAAAATGAAAAAAAAAAAAACTGAGAGAAAGATGCAGGACAGTTATGGCAGAATGCATGATCTGGGATGGGGTGGGGGTGGGGGGGGGAGGGAAAGGGAAATAAGCCTGAACTGAATTGGAAAAAATGTATGAAATGCACAAAGCATCAATAAAAACTAATTTAAAAAAAATAAAAAAATAAAAAAATAAAAAATAAAAAATATGGAAGCCAAAAACAAGAGAACAACTTTTTAAATGGATCTAAGAAGACCAAACGTAAATAAGAAAATATAGGGAATGCATTATAGCAAATTTACACTATAAGAAATGCAATATCAGCTCTTTACTCCATCTTTTGAGTAGGTCATTTGTTTTCTTAATTCTTTCTTTTTTGAGTAGTTTATATATTCTTGACATTAATGATCTGTCAGATGAATCACTAGTAGAGATTTCCTCCCACTCTTTTGGTTTACTCTTTACTTCCTTGATTGTTTTTTTCACTGTACAGAAGCATTTGAGTTTGATGAGGTCCCATTTGTTGACTGTTGACCTTATTTCCTGTGCAGCTGCTGTCTAATTTAGAAAGTCTTTTCCTATGCCTATGCCTTGTAGGTTGTTGCTAACTTTTTCTTATATCATCTTCAGGGTTTCAGGCTTCACAGTGAGATATTTGATCCACTTGGAGTTTATTTTTATACAGGGTGAGAGGTAGGGGTTAATTTTGTTTTTCTACAAATGGTGATCCAATTTTGCCAGCACTATTTGCTGAAAATGCTATCCTTCCTCCACTGAGGTTTCTTTTTTTTTTTCTTTTTTTCTTTTTTTTTGCCCCTTTGTCAAATATGAGGTGGCTGAAATTTTATGAGCTTACGTTCTGCTCTTCAATTTTGTTCCATTGGTCAACAGGTCTGTTTTTGTGCCAGTACCAGTCTGTCTTTATGGCTATGGCCCTGTAATATAGTTTGAAGTCTGGTAGAGCAATCCCCCATGTATTGCATTTTTCACTCAGGGTTGCTTTAGCTTTTCAGTGTCTTTTGTCTTTCCATATGAATTTAAGGACTTTTTTTCCAAGTCTGTGAAGAAGCTCATAGGGATTTTGATTGGGATAGCATTGAATATGTACATCAATTTGGGTAAAATGGACATTTTTACTATATTAATTTTCCCAATCCATGAGCATGGGAGATCCTTCCATCTTTTGATATCATTTTCAATCTCCTTCTTCAGGGGTTTAAAATTTTTGTTGTAGAGGTCTTTGGTTAGATTTGTTCCCAAGTATCTTATTATTTTTGAGGCTATTGTGAGTGGGAAGGTCTTCTTATATTCCTTCTCCACATGTTTATTGTTGGTGTAAAGAAAGGCTACTGATTTTTCTAGGTTAATTTTGTAGCCTGCCACTTTACTAAAACTCTTAATTGTTTCTAGAAGTTTTCTGGTGGAGTTTTTAGCATCCCTTAGGTAAACTATCATATCATCTGCAAAAAGGGATAGCTTAACTTCTTCTTTTCTGATAAGTACTCCTTTAATCTTCTTCTCTTTTGTTATTGCCCTAGTGAGTGTTGGAAGTAAAGATGGCTGAGAAACATCTTAAAAAGTGTTCAACATCATTAATAATTAAGGAAATGCAAATTAAAACCACTTTCAGATATCATCTCACTCTGATTCGACTAGCTAAGATCAAGAAAACAAAAGATGACAGATGCTGGAGCGGTTGTGGGGAAAGGGGAACATTCATCCACTGCTGGTGGGAATGTAAACGTGTACAACCACTATGGAAAGCAGTGTGGAGAACCCTTAAAAGACTCAAAATGAACCTACCACCTGACCCAGTCATACCACTTCTGCATATATACCCACAAGACTCATCCTACAGCAAAAATACATGCACACCCATGTTTATTGAAGCTCTCTTCACAATAGCAAAGAGCTGGAACCAACCCAAATGTCCCTCAACAGACGAGTGGATGACAAAAATATGGTACATCTACACAATGGAATATTATTCAGTGGTAAAGAAAAATGACATTATGAACTTTGCAGGTAAATGGATGGAGCTCTAAGCCATTATGCTAAGTGAAGTAACACAGTCCCAGAAAAACAAACAAATAGTGTCCCTCATTTGTGAATGCTAACACCAAATCCTCCCAGATGAAAGGCAAGCTGAACAACATTATCATTATATTTTTGTTTTTCCGAAAGGAACTATGTTGTTATAATGTAAATCTTTCAAGGGGCTCTAGAATCCACTCACCACTTGTTTTCAGATTCTGTAATTACTGTATATGGGTGGAGAGTATGTATCCATATTTTAGAGTAATATAAAATTAATGGAGGAAAATGTGAATTACTAAGCACAAAAAAAAGACTAAGAGAAAGATGCAGGACAGTTATGGCAGAATGCATGATCTGGGGTGGGGTGGGGGAAGGAAAAGGGAATATGCCTAAACTGAATTGAAAAATGATGTCTGAAATACACAAAACATCAATAAAAGCACAAAAAGAAATGCAGTGCCAATTTTGAAAATGTTGTATTATTCTTATTTTATGTGTCTGTGTTGTCTGCATGTATTTAATAAGTGCACCTGCACATGCAGTGTCCTCAGAGGTCAGAAAAGGACATTGAATTCTCTGGAACTGGAGTAATAGTTGATTTTTAGCCATCATGTGGGCACTGAGAATCAAACCCAGGTCTTCTGCAAAAGCAGCCAGTGCTCTTAACCAATGAGCCAACTCTCCAGGCCTGCCATTGAAAAATTTTGAACTAAAAATAGATGTCAAAATAACCCAAGAAATATAAGGACAATTTTGAAACCATAAATTAGTAAAAATCTGAGTAAATGTAAGAAAAGCTATCTTAATTATTTGAAATGATCATGACTGTATTCAAAGAGAACTACAAATCTGTGCTTACAATAATTCATCTGCAGCTTCAAGATGGTAGCAATGTAGTAAAGCACCTACAAGGTTGAAACTAAGAAGAAATGATAGACTACTTGTGCATATAGTGTAACACAAATCTAGGTATGTGTTTATCCTACAAAATCATGAAAAATGATACAAACTGGTATAGCAGGAAAGTCATTAATTTTAAGTCCTCCAAAATATATCATAAGGAGTACTAAAAATTTTAATGAAATAGCATGCACTTTCATATTGGCTTAAGCATAATAGTTACAGTATGTTTTTAGATATCACTATTATGAACTGTTATTTTTTGCTCTTTGTTGCAGAACTTTATTGACTTCTTATCAAAGGAAATGTAAGTTATTTTATGTAGCATTATATTTTTGTAAATTTAAATCTGGTAAAGTGAAAATAGATCTATAAATATTTGAAGACTCTTGAAATCATAAAAATATGTTGTATATGGGCTGGAGAGAAGAAATTCATTTTTCTTTTATTTATTTATTTTTTGGTTTACCTAAAACTCTGTGTCTACATGTAGCAAAAGGTTTAGTTACCTGTTGTCTTTTTAACAGATTTAATTATAGAAGAGTGCTCTCTAACTGGAAGATATTTTACAGTGTTTAAATATGCCAATGACATGGGAAAATTATATATTCCATTATTAGTAAGGATTCGATAACAAAATGACTCAATTTTATAAAATTCTTTTTTAATATTTTATTTATTATCTCTCTTTTATGTGTATGAGTACATTGCCTACATGTATGTAAGTGCTGCAAGAGTAGCCAGTGCTCTTAACTCTTAAGCCATCTCTTCAGGCCCCCCAAAATGGGTAAGTTTTTATGAAATCACAGAATGTTATTTTTGAAAAGCCTTGAAATTTGTTATTATATTTTGCAAAATGTGTATCCTACCATGGTTGCCAGCACAGTGTAGGTTCTGTCACTGGACAAACCCGATTGTGAGTCTCACACTGAAGGAATCTCTTAAGTGTGAGATTAAGGAACTTTGTTGTTTGAGGGATTTTTGTTCCATTTTGTTGCTGCTTTGTTAGTTTTCATTGAAAGAGTGTCTCCACTATGTAGCTCAGTTGCCTGGAACTCACAGTCTTCCTGCCTTAGACTCACAAATGTTGGGCTTACAGTGTGAACCGCCACACCCATGCCATTTAAATTTTTTTCTACCAATTCTTCCTATATTTTGCAATTGATAATGGTAATAGGATTCTACTCTTGATAGACTCTGTTTTCTTCTATTAAAAATCTTCTTGCCAGGATTTTAGTGAACTATACTTAGTTTCTATATCAATGTCATATACTTATATAACAGATAATGAACAGTTTCCAACAAGCAAAGGCTGTAATCTATCAACAGTAAAATTCCTGACTATTCACCTAGGTAAATCCTGAAAATAAAATTAGAATCGAATTATTATCCAACCATCTTTAATCATTATTCTGTTATTCAAATCAAGGTTAGAATTCATGTCCACCATAAAACTTGAATTTTACAAAGACTGTGTAGGTTTACTAATTAATTTTTTCTCTTGTCTCTTTCTCTTTCCCATTATGATAAAAAATACCTTAATGATGAGAGATCGTTAAACTCCAGTAACTAACTTCTGGAGGTAATGCCCAGAAGTTTGGTTTCTCTACCCATGGGAGAACTTCTCTCAGGACTCTTTCCAGGTTTATCTGCAATTTTAACCCTTGAAAAAGTGCAACAAATCAAAACAGAATAGAATGAGAAGACCTAGAATTTTTGTGCCATTTTGCCATGTTAGAAAATTTGAAGCAGGACCTGGAGAGGGAGGGAATGAATTCTGTGATCCAGAGGGGAAAAAAACCTCTTCTTGAACAAAGGTCAGTGTTTGGGGGGGGGCTTCCTGTTTTGGTTTCTTCATTCATGAACTACATCTCCCATTCAGGATGGCATCTGCAAAGATAAGAAATGGTCCTTATTCCTGAAAGTTCCAGATATTTCATTTAATTTTTCTCTACTCCTTTCATTTTAGATCACTTTCCATTTTTTTTTTTTTTTGGTCTTTTTAAGACAGGGTCTCCCTGTAGTCCCAGCTGTCCTGGAACTCACTCTGTAGACCAGGCTGGCCTTGAACTTGCAAAGATCCGCCTGCCTCTGCCTCCTGAGTGCTAGGATTAAAGACGTGCGCCACCATGCCCAACTTCCATTTCTTACTTTTTAAAATAACCCAGTTGAATCTGGGCACCTATGATATAAAATGTAATTCAAGGAAAACATTCTTTGTAGTTAAAAAGCACTTTAGTCTTTTATTTTTAACAATGTCTTTACTGCCTAAAACCAATGTGTCAGTATTTCTATTAATCTTTCTTTGCTTTCAACATAAAACAAAGTTCCAATCTGCTTTACAATATGTCAAAGTTGTTTAAATCATTGCAAAAGGAGTAAGCATGGTGAGACATCTTAGATTTTTTTATTGAATTTATTCACCATAGTTGTGTGATTTATATATGAATATAAATATTTTAAATAATTGTACAATTTTATACATATTATGGCAAGTAAATTATTGAATTTTCATTTGTCAACATATTTCCATCATGTGATAGATTATTGACTACTAATGCTATTATGCTGTCTTATAAGTCTAAAATATCACTTAAAAATAAATCTGAATTTCAGTGCCTGACCTTCCTAGTTCATATGTGATAAAAAGTATCTTCCCTTTTCTATTCTTCCATAATATTATACTTGAGAATATTCCTTAGAGCAGGAGGTGGTGGCACACTCTCCTAGCATTTGGGAGGCAGAGGCAGGCAGATCTCTGTGAGTTCAAAGCCAGCCTGGTCTACAGAACAAGTTCCAGGACAGCCATATTGGTGGGAAGACCCTGTCTCAAAAATACCAAAAAAAAAAAAAAATTTTACCTTAAANTATATATATATATATATATATATATATATATATATTAGTTGGTCTTTTTGAGACAGGGTCTCCCTTTAGTCCTAGCTGGCCTGGAGCTTGCTTTATAGACCAGGCTGGCCTTGAACTCAGAGATCCACCTTCCATGAGCTGAGATCACAGGTGTGTGCCACCACACCTGGCCAATATACATATCTCTTTTATTTATTTGTAGTTATATTCAAATTGTCCTGTGTGCCTTTTATTTTAGCTCATGTGATCTGACCCTATTTTTGTATTTGGTTACAAATTAAAACTACTTCTGAAAATAAATAAATCTGTGTCCAAAATTTTAGAATTTTCGACTTCCATCTCTATATTCAAAAATATAGAAGGAAGGAAGGGAAGAGAGGGAGGGAAGGGAATCAGAGAGGCAAGTAGGAAAGAAAGACAGGGCTTAGACATTACAAGAGAAAAAAAAACATTAAAAGGCCTCCCTTAGCAGATGAATTGTGTCACTAAGAATGTGTATCAGTAGAAGGTCAAATGGACAAAACATTAACATCAGGTTAGTTCATAAAGAGTAAAGCTTTTATATCCAAGATTTCTTTCTCAGATGTGAATGACAGAAGATATATACTTCTTTTTATACAGTAGACTGATGTTTGAATATACAGTAAAATAAACTGAGAAGATCTATTGAATTCAGTCTCCTTCTAAAATTCCAAAGTATATTTTAAGTTAACTACACATTATGAAAATGACTATAATGTCATAAGTAATATCTTCCTTTAAGGGAGGCAAATTTTAATGGCAATAAACTGATGATAAGACAGGGAAAAGATAAAAAGCAACACCCTCCTTGCCAGCTACTTTCTGGAATTCTCCATTTCCCCAAAGCACACTCACATGGCCAATCTTCATTCCTTGCAGATACATTAATCAGAAAAGATTTAGCAATCTAAATTAACTTTCTGTCATCTAAAATATTATTGTCTGGTGGTCCTTTAAATGTTCATTATTAGTAGTATCAAAAATCCTTTGGAAAATACTAATACATTCTGTATGTTCTCTATTAAAAAGTTGGACAATATGATAAACAAACAATAAATTATTCTCCATGCTGTTCATCCAGTTGCTTTAACTATAACATTTATTCTGATCATTCATGTGTTTCATCTTTAGCATTCCCCCAGTTCGACATAGACACCAGCTATGCAGCATGGTGTGAATAGGAATTACTCAGAGGTGACGGAGTTCATCCTGCTGGGGTTCAGAGCTCCTCCAAAGCTTCAGCTCCTCTTATTCTTAGCATTCTTGCTGATGTACATGGTCACCATCATGGGAAATGTCAGCATAACCATTGTCATTACGATGGACTCCAGGCTGCAGACCCCTATGTATTTCTTCCTTAGAAACCTGTCCTACTTGGATCTCTGCTATTCCACAGTCATTGCTCCCAAAACCTTAGCCAACTTCTTGACCAGTGAAAAGAAAATTTCATACAATGGCTGTGCTGCCCAATTTTCTTTCTTTGCCTTGTTTGTCACAGTTGAAGCCCTTCTCCTTGCTGTTATGGCATTTGATCGATTCTCAGCTATTTGCTTCCCTCTCCTTTACCCTGTTCACATGTCCCAGAAGGTCTGTGTTCAGTTGGTAACTGGCTGCTACATCTTTGGATGCACCAACTCGATGATACAAACAGGTTTCACATTTATCTTGAGATTCTGTGGAGAAAACAAGCTGGACCACTTTTTCTGTGATGTCTCAGCTCTGATCAAGATCTCATGTGTTGACACCTTTGTGAACGAGACTGTGTTATTTATTCTTTCTGCAGTCATCATCATCTCCACCACAACAGTCATTCTCATTTCCTATGCATACATCCTCTCCACTGTCTTGAAGATCCCTTCCACTAGAGGCAGGAGTAAGACGTTCTCCACCTGTGGTTCCCACATTGCAGTGGTGAGTCTATTCTATGGAACTGTGTTTTTCATGTATGCCCAACCTGGGGCCATCTCCTCACCAGAGAAAAGCAAGATTGTGGCTGTGTTCTACACACTTGTAATACCCATGCTGAACCCACTAATATACAGTCTGAGAAATAGAGATGTGAAAGATGCTGTGAAGAGAATATTGTGTGGGAAATGACTGTCTTGGCAATGGTTATGGAAATTTATATAGGGTAGACTGTTTCTTAAGAATTTAAGGTAGCCTTATTCATGTGCAGCTGTAATAAAGATAATTTATATGCGATTTCATTCTATGTTTTATATTTCTTTTCAAGGATTCGTGTGTATGTGCATGTGCGTGTGTGTGTGTGTGTGTGTGTGTGTGTGTGTGTGTGTGTGTCTATGTGGTGAATGCAGTATCTGTGGCAGACAAGAAAGGGAATCAGACACTCTGGAACTGTAGTTACAGATGTGAGCTTTGAGACACTCTGAGAAGTGAACTTGGGTTCTGGAATAACAACTTCTGAGCAATATCTCTAGTTCCTAAGATAGGTTTATTTATTTTTTTGGTCTTTTTGAGACAGGGTTTCCCTTTAGTCCCAGCTGGCCTGGACCTCACTATGTAGACCAGGCTGGCCTTGAACTCATGGAGATCTGCCTCCCTCTGCCTCCTGAGAGCTGGGATTAAAGTTGTGTGCCAAATAGTATTTCTTATAACATAGGTATATATCTTTATTTACTTGGATGATATTAACATATGAGTTTTCATTTAGGATATGTTATTTCTTTTTTTTTTCTTCTATTACTTCTTTAATTTTTTCATTTTTTAACAATAAGTAATAATTTATGAGTACAAGCATCCTTCATGTAAAACCAATTTGCAAGCAGTTGTGCCCAAACCCACACAGCCCAAGGGTCCCACCATCCAGCGGGGGTGGGGTGGGGGGTGGGCTTGTATGTACAATCAAGTTGATCAAATAAGTGTCCAGTCTATATTGCTGTAGTTTTACCATTAACCCCAATCACAGCCCTTACATTCTACCACACTCTGTCTTCTGCAGATTGTTCCCTAGGCTTAGAAAAAGGGCACAGGTGGATGAGAAGCAAAACAGTCTACTTTCTCTGGCACTGTCGTTTTGGACACTGGTCATTCTGGTTGTTTCCTTTCATGGGCTGACAGTTTGTCCAAGAATAACCTTTCAATCCTACAAATGAAGCACAAGCAATTAGGTATATAGGTATTTAAACAGTACTAATTGTTATGGTAGATTACTTTGGTATAGACACAGATGTTTGGATGGTATGTTAGTCCATGAATTGCGTTATTTTCTGTAAAATATGACAGGGTCTTACTGTGGCTTATAACATCTCCTAACCACCAGAGGATGTAAGCTTCTGGCATGAGCCATGGGATATTCATCCAAAGAGAGAGCTAATAGCCAATTAGATTTGGGATATACAGACATATGGCTGCCACTGCTGCACAGTATTTCCAGGCAGGTGAGGTGTAGCTGGTGCTGACGGAAGAGTCTTACTTGACTCAAGGAGACCTATATTTGCTTTATTGGTTTACTGGCCTTTGGTAACACTCTCTGGTATTCCAGAGACCAACTGTATACTTGGCAAGTGCAGTCTCACTTCATTTTTCCCATGTTTACATCAGGTCTTTGACAGCAGGGCCTACCGCCTCTCTTCTTACAGGTATCCCAGTTTACAGGCAAGAAGCCTTTACCTTTTGGGGGGGGGGTTGGATCCCCTGGCCAACATCTCCTTGGTAGAATAATCCATTGCTGATATCAGAGCTCTCCTGTATTAATATATTTTGCCCAAATGCACAGCTTAAGGAGACTTTAGTATTATATTTGGTTCGGAATAGAGAATAATCCTTTTCACAGTTCCCATGTCTATTAGTCAATTAAAGAAGGCAGTTTTGTGGGCTGGAGAGATGGCCTAGTGGTTAAGAGCACCCACCAACTGCTCTTGCAGGGGACCCTGGTTTGATCCCAAGCACCCAATGGCAGCTGAGAACCGTCTTTAACTCCAGTTCCAGGGAATCTGACGCCCTCATCTGACGTCTGCAGCATTGCATGACACGAGTGCACAAACCTACATGCAGACAATACATTCATACACATACAAGAATAAAAAATTTTAAAAAAAGAAGGCAGTTTTACCAGTTTTATAAGAGATTACCTCTATAACACTTGGCTCCAATTTACAGTTAGAGAACTACCTCATCATCATCATATTCCTCCTTGTTCTATGAAGGGGAGGTAAGAAAGTCTTTCATATTAAAAACTTTGTGGCACCTAGAAGGTAAGTTTCATTAGGACTCATTATAAACAGTTGTTACAAGTAGGATCCACAGTGGTGTTTGATGCCTGTAGCAATCTGAGGCTTTTCTTCCTTTCAATGTTCAGATAGGCACTTCCTGGTACATCCTACACAATGCGAAGCTGTATCTTTTCTTTCTCAGTTGTAAAGTTGGTGACATTTTGACCTGTGGGAACATACAAATCTTTTCCCATAGTTAGTTTTAAGATTTAAATTGCAAAGTTTTTGACAAAAGTTTTCATATATATCTGTAACCCCCCTTTTTATTTTAGGTTTTTATTTTTCAATCCATGAGTCTCAAAAAGGCAGTTGTAGTACACATACCTATAGGCAGGAACCAAGGCACAGATTTCATCAAATTCACCCAAGCTGTTTTGGGTGACTTTATGTTGTTAACTTGGGAAGCAAACTTAATTCCTTAAGTTAAATCATCCTACAGGTAAGAGAGAATGCTACAAGATGATACTGTACAACAGAAAAATTATAGAGAACATTTGTATGTGCCAATCCCAAAGTTATTGTTATACAGATTTTAAGTAGAACAAATGTGGACAGCAACAATTTATATTTCCAATTAACTCAGATGCATTACTGTTTTTAACAAAACCTTTAAACCAATGTTGTTTAATATACACATATTTACTTTTTTATTAATTTTATTTATTTCTGTATGTGTATGAATGTACTGTCTGCATGCAAGTCTGTGCACCTGTGTCATGCAATGCTGTGGAGGTCAGAAGAGGGTGTCGGACTCCCCTGGAACTGGAGTTCTCCTGGAATTGGAGTTTCAGAAGGTTCTCGGCTGCCATGTGGGTGCTGGGGATCGAACCCGGGTCCTCTGCAAGAGTGGTCGGCGCTCTTAACCGCTAAGCCATCTCTCCAGCTTACATATTTACTTTTACTAAGTCCTAAAACATCATGTAACTTGTAGACAGAGTGTGGGCAAAATTGGATACTTGTTGAACTCTCTTCAATTAAATATACATTAATCAAATATAGACTCACGTCCCTCTCTCACCCCTCCCACCCATCCAGATTCACTATTTCAGTCAGTTTTCTTATGCAGTCTTTCTGTTGTTGTTCTTTTAATATGCATCCCTCTCCACAAGAAATATTTACAACTGGGTTATTGGTGCTAGCATCCACACATGAGGGATAACATTCATCATTTCTTTTCCTGGGACTGTGTTACTTCACTTAATATAATATCTTCTAGCTCTATCCATTTACCTACAAAGTTCATGATGTTGTCTTTCTTTACCGCTGCATAGAACTCCATTGTGTACATGTACCACATTTTCTCTATCCACTCGTCAGTTGAGAGGCATTTGGGTTGGTTCCAGCTTTTTGCTATTGTGACCAGAGCTGCAATAAATATAGCTGTGCATTTATTTCTGCAGTAAGATGAGTCATACCCAGGAGTGGTATGACTGGATCAAATGGCAAGCTCATTTTGAGTCTTCCAAAGGATCTCCACTGCTTTCCATAGTGGCTGTACAAGTTTAAATTTCCACCAGCAATGGATGAGTGTTCCCCTTTCCCCACAACTTCTCCAGCACTTGATATCATTTGTTTTCTTGATCCTGGCCAGTCTTATTGGACTGAGATGATATCTTAAAGTGGTCTTAATTTGCATTTCCCTAATTATTAGTGATGTTGAACAGTTTTTAAGATGTTTCTCAGCCATCTCTAATTCCTCCTCTGTTAAGTCTCTATTCAGTTCTTTGCTCCATTTTTTGAGTGATTCATTTGTTTTCTTTCTTCTTTGCTTTTTGAGTAACTTGTATACTCTGGAAATTAATGCTTTGTCAGATGTATCTGCAGTGAAGGTTTCCTCCCATTCTGTGGGTTTTCTCTTCACTTCCTTTATTGTTTCTTTTGATGTACAGAAGCTTTTGAGTTTAATGAGGTCCCATTTGTTGATTGTCGATCTTATTTCTTGTGCAGCTGCTGATTTAGGGAGTCTTTTCCTACACCTATGTCTTGTAGTCTGCTGCCAAGTTTTTCTTCTATCACATATCGCAGTTTTTGTTGCACCATTGATGTCTTTCATCCTCTTGGAATGACTTTTTGTACAGGGTGAGAGGTAGGGGTTTAATTTCATTTTCTACAGGTGGGTGATCCAGTTTGCCAACACCACTTATGAAGATGCTGTCTTTCCTCCATGTGTCTTTCTTGGCCCCCTTGTCAAATTATATGAGGTGGCCTGAAATTGTATGTGCTTCAGGTTTGGATCTTCAATTGTTTATTCCATTGGTCACCTGGTCGGTTTTTGTGCCAGTACCAAGCTGTTTTTTATGACTATACGCCCTGTAGTCTAGTTTGAAGTTGAGTATAGAGATGCCCCTGTATTGCTCTTCTACACTCAGGAGTTACTTTTGCTAGTTTGGGGTCTTGTTGTTTTCCAAAGGAAATTTAGGTTTTTTTCATTTTTTTTACTGTCCTGAAGAAGCTTTGGGATTTTTGATTGGACATGCATTAAATCTGTAATATTCGATGGTTTTAGTAGATGGAATTTTTACTATATTAATTTTCCAATCCATTGAGCATGGGAGGTTTGTCCATCTTCTGATGGTCTTCCTAATTTCCTTCTCAGGGGTTAACTTTTTGTTGTAGAGATCCTTGGTGTCTTTGGTTAGGTTTGTTCATAGGTATTTATTGTTTTTATGGCATGTGAATGGGAATGTCTCTTTGCGATTCCTTCTGCAGTTGCTTTGGTTTTTGGTGTAAAGAAGGCTACTGATTTTTCTAGATGGTATTTTTATAACTGCGCACTTTGCGAAGCTTTGTGTTAAGCATTTATAGAGTTGTGCCTGGTTTGAGGCTTAGCAGCTAACTTAGTAGACAATAACTATATATGAACAACAGGGATATGGATTGAATTCCTCTTTCTCCAATTAGAACTCCATTTTAATTTCCCTTTCTTGACTTATGCCCAGAAAGGGTTTCCAAGCACTAATTGAAAAGCGAGTTGGTGACAGGGGGCAGCTCGTGCCCATTTTTCCTACCTTAAAGGAAATGCTTCTGTCTTTCCCCATTTTGGATATATTGGGCTGTGGTTTTGCCTTTATTGGCTTTGCATTCACATTGAGAGAATGCTCCCCCAGTTCAATTCCCTCTAGGACATTTAGCGTGAAGGGATGTGGATTTTGTTTAAAGTCTTTCCTCAGCCTCAATTGAATGAGATGATGTTGTGGTTTTGTCTGTTTCAGTCCATTTAGTTGTCTTGATTGATTTTATTGATTTTCATATGTTGAACCATCCCAGCCATCTCTGGTATGAATCCAACTTGGTCATTGATGGATTGATCTTCTTGATGCTGAGTCTGGTATGCATTTTGCTAGTATCCTGTTTAGAATTTTGGCATCTGTTTGCTTTTTTTTTATGGGGTGTTCTTAGTTTCTTTTTTTTGGTTGTATCTGTTACGCCTTTTGGTATAGCGTGTCTTCACTTCAGATAGAAGGAATCTGGAAGAACCCCTCCACTTTGCTATCCTCTCTAAAACAACTTGAGTAGAAAATGGTTTTAAGTCTTTTTTAAATATTTAATAGAATTTCTGCCTTGACAACCATCTGGGACTGGCATTTTTTTTGGTTTTGGGGGTATCTTATTACAATCTCTCAATTTCTTTCATGTATTATTGGTCTGTTTAACTGTCGATCTCTTCTTGCTTGAGCTTTGGTTATTCCCAGGATTCATATACATCAATTTCTCTTCTAAGTTTTCAAAATTTAGTACGACTAGATAGAGTTTTTGAAGTATTCCCATGATGTCTGATCTTTTCATTGTCCTGTTGTTGATATTTCCCCTTTCATCACAGTTCTATTGATTGGATTGTTCCTCTTTTCTGTGGGTTAACTGGGGCTAGAGGTCTGTCTATCTTTTTATTCTCTCAAAGAAACCACTTTTGGATTCATGAATTTTTTGGTATGATTTTCTTTGTTTTCTATTTTTCATTGATCTCTTCGGTTTTGTTTTTTTTTTCTTTTTTTTGTTTTTTTTTTTTAGGGTTCATTTGTTGTTTGTCTCTCAAGTACTTATTTTTTTTTAGTTTTAATCATTACTTGTTCTCTTCTGTTTGTTTTGTTTGGTTTTTTTTAATTTAAGAATCCCCCCCTCCCCCTCCCTCCTGTAGCCACCCCTCCTACTTAGAGCTATAAACTTCCCTCTTAGGCTGCTTTAAAGTGGTCCATCCATAGTTTTTTGTTGTTTTGTACTTATCATTGTCATTCAGTTCCAGGAGTGTTTTTATTTCTTGCTTGTTTCCTCGTGACCCATTCATTATTCAGGAGCGTGTTGTTTGTCTCCATGTGTCTTGTACGATTAGTAGGTTTATCCTGGTGTTGATAATTGAGTTTTTTATTTGGCACTGTGTTCTATAGATGTATGATAATTTCAATCTTTTTGTATTTGTTTGAGTTTTCCCTGTGTCCCAGTATGTGGTCATTTTGGAGAATGTTCCGTGAGCGGTTTTGCTGAGTAGAAAAGTATATTCTTCTGTGTATTAGGGGGAATATTTGAAGAAGTCGGTGAGGTTGCCCATTTGGTGTCGATTGTTATCATTATAGTTCAGATGTTCTCGTTTATCCTTGTCCCTTTGATCTGTCTAAAGGATCTTTATGGGGTACTTGAAGTCCCCACTATTAGTGTAGCTGGGTTAACTTGTACCTTGTGATCCTGAAGAATTGTCTTTATAAAGTTTGTGGTGCACCAGCGTTTGGGCGTATATTATTCATGATTGTGAGGTCTTCATTATCAATTGTTCCTTTTAATAAATGTTGTAATGGCTCTCCTTTGTCTCTCTTTTGATTTCTTTTTGCTTTGAAGTCTATTTTGTCTGAATATTAAAATAGCAACACCTGCCCTTTCTTTTTGTTACTTTTGCTTGGCATATTTTCTCATCCCTTCACCTTAATTGTACCTGATCCTTAAATTGAGATGGGTTCTTGTAGACAGCATATGATGGGTTTTGTTTCCTAATGCATTCTCCCAGTCTATGCCTTTTTGGGGAGTGTAGCCCATTAATATTTAAAGTTATAATTAAAGATGGGTGTTGCTTCCTTTCACCTTAGTATCCATTTGGACTTTTAGCCTCTGATTCTACCCTATGGTTTGTTTTTCAAATTAGTTTCTTTTCCTAGGTGTTTGAGGATGTTAAGTTGCTTCCTCTCTTCTGCCCTTTAAATTTCTTCAAGTATTTTATCGAACTAGTTGGTTTTTCAGACATGTATTCATCATCTTGTTTATTGTTCAGGAAGATTTTTTCTCCTCCTTCAACTAAATCGACATTATTTGCCTGGGTAAAGTATGCTGGGTTGGCAGCCATAGTCTTTAACACTTGGGAATGCTTTTGCTGTCATGTTCTTCTGCTTCATGGTTTGAGCCGAGAAGTCATTTTTAATTCTGATGGGTTTCACTTTGTATGTGACTTTGTTTTTTCTTTGTAACCTTCAGAATTTTGTCTTGTTTTGGCATCTTAAGATTTAACTAGATAGTAGTGGAGTGTGGGGAATTTCTTTTTCTGAATCTTGTCTTGTTTGGAAGTACTATGTGCTTCCTGTATTTGTATGGGTGTCTAATTTTAGTTTGGGGAAGTTTTCCTCTATGTATTCTGTTGAAGATCTGGATCAATACTATTCTTTTGAGTTCTTCGTCCTTCCTCTATTCCTATGAGCAGAGGTTTGATCTTTTTTCATCAGTGTCCCCCCTATTTCTGCCTGGTTGTTTCCACTTTGTGTTGTTTTGTAATATTTTTCCATAATCTTATTTTTGCAGTTTTTTTAGTTGCTGCTGTGTTATCTTCCAGATCGGATATTCATTGTTCTGCTTCTCCATTCTATTTCTGAGGTCTTTTCCTTTCTTTCTTCTTGATTGGATGAGTGTTTCTATTCTTTTATCATTTCAATCCTGTGATTCTTTAATATTTCATATTCCTTTTTGAGTTCTCAATCGCTTCTTGGTGCTCCTTACTTCTTTCATGGTTGGCTTCCTTTTTCCAGTGTGCTATCTACTTATCTTTTGGTAGTTTTGATTTTTTTCTCCCTCTAAGTTTTTCGAGAGTTGTCAAGTCCTGCTCCTTTAGTTGCTTTCTGAAGTTTGTCAATTGATATTCCTGCTAGGAGGTCCTTACATTTGACGTTTTTCATTTCTCTCTCTTTAGTTCTCTGAATTCTTCTTTTTTTCTATTAACTTTTTTTTTTTTTTTTACATTTTTTATTGATGCTTTTTAGTTCCTAACATCATTTTCCAATTTCAGTTCAGGATATATCCCCTTCCTTCCCCCACCCCCCATCCCCTCAACCCTACCCATCCCAGATCATGCATTTGCCATAACTTTTGCTGCATCCTTTCTGTTTTTGTTTTGTTTTGTTTTATTTTTTTAAACAATACGTGAAATTTGAGTACAAGCATCCTTCATGGTAAAACCAATTTTGCGAGCAGTCATGCCCAACCCACACAGCTCATGGGTCCCACCATCCATGGGGGGGGCTGTGTCATGTGTTCAATCAGTTGTCAAATGAGTGTCCCAGATCTATATTGCTTGTATTTCACCATTCATCCCAACGCACCCTTACATTCTACTGCCCCCTTCTTCTGCCGATTGTTCCCTAGGCTTAGAAAAGGGGTACAGGTGGATGAGAAGCAAAACAGTCTACTTTCTCTGGAGCTGTTGTCTTGGTCTCTAGTCAATTCTGGCTGTTTTCTTTCATGAGCTGCCAGCTTGTCCAGGCGTAACCTTTCAATCCTACTAATGAAGCACATGCAATTAGATATATAGGTATTTAAGCAGTGTAATATATAGCCTTTCAATCCTACTAATGAAGCACTCGCAATTAGATATATAGGTAATTAAACATTACTAATTGTTATGGTAGGTTACTTTGGTATAGACACAGATGTTTGGATGGTATGTAGGGCTGAAAGACAAAAACCACATCTTACTCCATATTTTCTTTAACTTCTCTGCATAGGTCTGCAAGTATTCCTCTAACATCTGTTCCTTGGGTCACCTCCGGGGGATCCCATTGTAGCAATCTCCTACAGGTTTGGTAGAGCCTGGTGCAGGATTATCCTGCACCTTTTCCATGTTGTCCCTTCATCGTGTCCCTGGCATGTGGGTTTCCCTTCTTGATTCAAATCACAAATGTCTTTTCACTATGTTAGCAGATGGTTTTGCTTGCCTCCTTCTGATGCTTTTTTTTTTTTTCTGATGCTTTTTTTTTTCCCTCCTCCTTGTTTATAGAGTATTGACTTGTCTAGGTTTCAGGCTTTCAATTTTGTTTATATATTGGATATTGGAAGTCCAAGTCACTCTTCCCTTCCTGTTCTGAAGGTTCTCCAAAACAGTCCACTTGGATACTCTCTTATCAATTCCAGTTAGCGGAGGGGGTTGAGGATATGCCTGACTTAACTGTCTGGAGCGACTTCTGGGCTTCTGTGCTTCCATGCTCCTGTGCTTCAGGAGCCTGCCCACACAAAGACACAAAGGCACCGAACCAAACCCACCTGACAAGGCCTGCAAAGGCTGCCTTGGCTCTGACCCTACAAGGGGTCAATCTACCCTAAAATCTACCTGTCTGGAGCGACTTCCGGGCTTCTGTGCTTCAGGAGGCCACCTGCACAAAGACACAGAGGCATCTACAGGAATTATAATGATCTGAATTTTTTCTCCATTTTTACCCTTCATATCTGACTTCTCTATTCCATTTTTGGCATGTACCTATAAAAATATTAGTCCTGGAGCTGGAGAGATGGCCTAGCGTTTAAGAGTGCCCACCGCTCTTGCAGAGGATCCGGGTTCGATCCCCAGCACCCACATGGCAGCCAAGAACCGTCTGAAACTCCAATTCCAGAACTCCAGTTCCAGGGGAATCCGACGCCCTCTTCTGACCTCCGCGGCACTGCACAACACGAGTGCACTAACCTGCATGCAGACAGTACATTCATACACATACAGAAATAAATAAAATAAAAAATATTAGTCCTGCCAGGTGTGGTGGTGCACGCCTTTAATCCTAGCACTCAGGAGGCAGAGGCAGGTGGATCTTTGTGAGTTCAAGGCCAGCCTGGTCTACAGAGTGCATTCCAGGACAGCTGGGGCTACAGGGAGACCCTGTCTGGAAAAAGACAAAAAAAAAAAAAATTAGTCCTGCTAATTTCTTTTTAGTTATGAACCTATATTACACAATTTAATTGTATTTAAGTATATAAACAGCCCCTCCCTTTATGTCCCTTTATCATCCCACATTTATATTATGATTTTCTTAAGTATTTTATCTCTGTTCATTTAGAACCACAAAAGATGTATAATCATTTTTCTTAATTTTACACTGACGTTTTGTACATTTCATACAACATATAATTTCATAATGAAATTTAGTTCCCCTCCTCTTCCCATGACCCTCACTCCACCCCCACCAGAACTCTTGCATTCTGCCATATATGTTAAATACTATCCAGTCAAGGATTTGTGCCTAGTGTCCTTCCATACAAATTCATTGACTTGAGTCTCGTCAACCTATCTAGAGATCTGAAATAAGTTCTACTTCCTCTTACCCAGTAGTAATCCATATCCTTCAGTTCCCAGGCTGGGACTAGCTAGGTGCCCATGTCTCTTGCTCCACTCTGGGCCCATGTCTGTTTGAGTAGCCATGAATCTTGTGCTTGACATCACCATTGCCATAAATTCACATGTGCAAACTTCCTTTAATTAACAAACATAAAATTTAGAAAATAGAAGAGGAAATGGAAGGTATTTTATTTGCTCATAATGTAACCTAGCACCTATCACGTACATTGTAGGTTGGTGGCATTATCCCAAACAACACACAATTAAAGAGATCATCACGGGAGCATGCCATGTCTAAAACAGGCAAAACCAAAGACAGGAAGAAGCAGTCAGAAAGGGGAAGAATGAAAATTATGAAACGGAATTTTGTAGCTGAATTCTCACAAATAGCATGTGAATCAAGAAGCAGTGATACACTAGCACTACTGTCCCAAGGAAGGATGACTAAGCGTGCATTCCTGCATTTGTAGAAGCACTGAGTATCAAGCAAGAGAAAAAAGTTGATGTCCTGTAATTAGTTAAATATCTGGAAACTTTATACCCAAGTACACTTTACCAGTGAAAACAATTGTATATCAGAAAGGGAATTACCTCAAGAGAGGACTGTGAGTAGAAGACAACTTTGCTTAAAATGATATTATATATATATATATATATATATATATATATATATATATATATATATATATATATATATGTGTGGAGATTTTACTGATGTGTGTGTTTGTGTACCATGTGCAAATTATATATATATATATATATATATATATATATGATAGGCTGAATCATGATGATTACTTAACTTTATACGAAATTGAAAAATTATTTCTTTTTAAAAATGTTTTATTGATTCTTCAAGAATTCCATACAATGTATTTTGAGCACGTTGAGACTCCTTCTCTCATCTACACCTTCACCCTATTTCCCCTGATGTCAGAGCCTCTATTGCTACTTTTATTTTTAGGTGTTGATTGATTTCAAATATGTAGTTTCCAAATGCTCTCAGGTATGGGTGGATCCCTTGGAGTCTGGTCAGCCTACCAACTGTCACACCCCTAAACAAACCTGACTTCCTGACTTTCCCTGTCCCAGAAGCTATCGATTGCCACTAAATCCTTGGGCAGGGTTGGGGCTTCTTGCCCACCTCTGTGATCTCATCCATGCTAAGGTTTTTTCAGGACTGGACCTGTGGGAGCCTTGTGCATGCTGCCACAAGTACTGTGGTTTCATTTATGCATTTATCCTATGGTGTTCAGACAATACTGCTTCCCAGTATTCACCAAGCACCTCTGGCTCTTGTGGAAGAGAGGACAGAAAGCTAATTTCTAATGAAACCATTCAAAATTAAATTTCCTTATCACCAGAGAAAATGTATTTATATTCTTGTCAAGCACTAGTAGCAATAAATCCTTAAAACTTTAGCAAGCTGCTGTTGTGATATTGTGGAATTTCTTTACATTTCCCTATTTTACCAATTGTTTTATCTGAATATAATGGGATTATAGAATGAATTCACTCCTTCTTCTACATTATCGTGAGATCCTCCCCAGGTGTGATACAGACAGTAGAAAATATGTGGTACTCACTCTGTGGTCATTTCTCCAGGCTTGTCAGCATTTTGCAGTTTGTACATGAAGAAGCCTATGCTGAGAGCCCTTGCCAGTGCGTTTTCCTTTCTCTCTGCTGTTGTGGGAACATTAATGTTGATCCTCAGCACAGTGGAAAATAGAGGTGCAGACAAGAAGAAACAAGAGAAAAATCAGGGGAACAAACAAGAAAATCAGGAGCATCATCCACAGCAGAAGAGAAGAGAGCAAAGGCAGTAGAGAAAACATACATGGAAAGGCTTAGCAAAACAGTAGAAATAAGAATTTAAATATAAGAATATAAAAAAGAGAAGGGAGAAAGGGAAAGAAGAGCAATTTTAAATTAAAAAGAGAGAAGTAAAGCTGAGTGCGGCACCCACATGCATGCTCCCCAGAGGCAGCAGGACAGCGGCTGCCCTGGGACCAGCCTGATGGACAAGGCGAACCCCAGGCCTCTAAAGCCAGAACTACATAGTGGTACTCTCTTTGCTCTATGCTACTAACATCTGTCTTTCCTTCTTCTTTTTATGAGATAGTGACTCACTATGTGGCCCTGACAGGCCTGAAACTTGCTATGTAGCCCAGGATGGCCTCAAACTCACAGAGATCAACCTGCCTCTGCTCCCAAATGCCAGGATTAAAGACATGTGCCAGTATATGTGCTGTGTAGTGATACTGTGTCAACAGAGAGGGAGAGAGAGAAAATGAATAAAGAAACAAGAAAAAGAAGAGAGGGAGGTAGAAACCAGGTGGGAAGTGAAAAAAAAATTTTAAAAAGAAAAAGGAAATTTTTCACTTAAATATTAAAAGGAAAAATAAAGAGAAAAATACATGTAATTCAGGGAAACAGCAATAATCACAGAAACTTGCTATAAATGTTTCTTCTCTGCTGAGATGTGCAGCAATGCATGCAAGACTGGACATTCACAGTCCATCCTCACATTGTTTCTTTGTCTGTCTTAGACTTTCCACCCCTTACAGAAGGGGATGAACAAAGGTGGTTGGCCCCTTTCTTTATTCGCTTGTGTTGTCTACCAGGCGGCCAGTGAAAATAGTCTGTAATTCTTGGCATTTGGAATATTCCTCATCTCCCAACACTCCAGCACAAAGTAGGAAGAAAGCAGACCTCCTCCTTCAAGGACTTAACACAGGAGCTATTTGTCTTGCTCACTATAAGGGCAGGCCTCACATCTGCTATAATCCCTCGGACCCCATATGTTTTACAACTGCAATGTCCAAGTATGCCTGTCAGGATACTGGCAGGGTCAATGCAATCCATTAACTGTGACTCTAATATTTCCAGGCACAGTCAGCACAGTAATATCACTGTGAAAATATGAAAATATAGAGACCTTGGAAAGCCTGAATGGCAAGCTCAGACCACAGGTGCCCAGAAGGGCTCCTCGCTGCGAATCTGAGATGGTATTTGGAAGTGCTGAGAACTCTAAAGTCAGTTTCATGGGCAGATCTCAACCCCTCTTCAGACTGTATGTTTCTAAATTCTGAAGATGTCTTAAGGAAGCTTCTGGAGGATGGGAATGGATTGTCCTGGTTCCTGAAGATATAACTTCAACCAGAGATGTTTGGATCAGTTTACACCAGATGTTTTGCTAACTCAAGTCTCCAGGAAATCTAAGCATTGATGCAACCAACTTCACCTAGACCAAACAGGGGACACTTCCTTTAATATTCTACCAGGGGAACTTCTGTGTCCACAGTAAAGAGGCAACATGTTTTTTTAGAGCATGGGTCTAACATTACTGTGTGTATCTCCTCGAAGAAGCATAATGTTAGTTGCACAGATATGAAGCTAGAGGATTTGTATCCAAGGCTCCTCTACTTCATGTAAAAGCTATTGGCTGTTTCACACTACTTCTCTCTCTCTGTACAGTTTCTTTATTTTCTATCTCATGTGATTGTACTTAGCAGATATTTATTTATTTATTTTTAAATTGATGGACCTTCACTCTCAACCCTGAAGTGGAGAATGGAAACAAGCTCTTGTTCCTATAAATTACCCTCTTTCTTTTCATTTTTCTTCTCAAACACCCTTGTATCACTGTCCTCTTTCTCTTTCCATGACTTCCTTTCTCTCCCCTTCCCTCGTTTTCTGTTTCTGTCATCAGTAGGGCTGAGTAAGTTTGGCCTGGTAGTAAGAACCAGCAGTCAAGAATGAGAGAAATGGAACCCAACCAGGATGAAGTGTTTGCTCATACTGAGATGTGGTGGCACAGCCTGGGATGACTGGGTTTGTCCAGTGTAGAAAGCAGTATAGCCTTGGGGGAGACTGGTACATTATCAGAATGAGTACAGGGTCAAGCAAGAATCTGTGACTGCGATTTGGGCTACCTGGCATGGGATGTTAGGTTTAGCCTGGTTAAGTATAATCTCTACACGACAGGGACACCTAATCAGGTTCCTGGATCACTGACAGAATGGGAGGGTATTTATACAGGGCTTGTTAACAGTAGACCAGCACAGGTTACAGAATCTAGATTGAGAGTTTTAAAAATTCATGCAGGATCTTAATGCACTGATGATCATATCTTGCCGGCCAGTTGTTATTTTACTTCCATGATTTTTACTGCTGACCTCCTGCCCTGACTTCCTTCAATGATGAACTGTACTGTTCCCTCCCTAAATTGGTTTCAGTCACAGCAATTGAAAGAAACTTAAACAATTGCCCTTTCTTAATCCACTGTTCCACTGTGATTCAGATCAGTTATGTCTCTTTTCTTCAATGAAGCTTGTTCAGAGTCAGGAGAATGAAGAGAAGACTGGATATCTATATCCAGAAGACACTAGATTATATCATTAAAAGTGTGAGCAGCAATTTTTCCTACATACCTTGTTTATGTATTTTGGTGACTAATTTGTGGAGTTAAAATACTGAAGAAAAGTAAATATACAAATATTTTGTAGACTTTCCAGGATATTTACACTGTTCTTCACACTCTATTTATGAAACTTTGAGATTGAAGCCAAACTGGTAGAGTTCCAGGCCAGCTAGAGCTACAGGGAGACCCTGTCTGAAAAATGCCAAATTTAAAATTTAAAAAAGAAAAGAAAACATGACGAGAGTAGAGGGTTATACCCTGGTGATAAGAATGCTGGTGAGAGGAATGCTGGCCACCCAGTCAGCCAGGACTATCTAAGGTCTGAGGGGCTTTAGGGGCATAAGTGTGTCTCCTTTACTGGCATTTAAATTTCCAGTATTGAGAAAAAGAGGCTGAAATGTAAACATTTCCAACACTGTAGCATTGAGAGCCTGGAATGCTAGTTAGGAACTTCTTGTTTCCCATTTCCTAGGTCCCTGTTATACCAAGTCGGGCTCCACCCTGTGTATGTTCAGCCACAGCAAAAGAAAACATGTCTGGATGTCTATACTGGCTAAATTCATCCAGTGTTAATTTATGTGTTGTTAACAAAGAAACCTAACCACAAGAATGAAACTAACAAAATCAATAGCAAGTACTGCACTGCCAAAGTTGCAGATCAAAGGATACTTCACATAGGAGAAAACTCAAATCCTATAAGCAATGTTTAACATGAGACTGAAATATGAACATCAATCTTTGTTTGGAATTTTGTTGATGTAACTGTCTTTTTGTGAATAAAGTGGAATAATTTTTGAAATGGATTCCCTTGTTCAGATTACTTTCAGTTCCTGAAAACAAACTTTTGAAAAACCTTTTCCTTTTCCTTTCCCCTTCTGTCCCTCCATATCACATTGATAATATTAATTTTACCATAGTGATATCATTAAGATAACAATTTAGAAACACAAAACTTTATTGATTTGGTGACCTGTGCTCATACCAAGGAACAAAGCAAAATGGTATCCCATACTCAACTCATGAGAATAAGACCAAAATCTAATATCAATCCAATAATAGGATACTTTACACTATCATATTACTTTAGCTCTGACAGTCACTATAACTTAAAATCCCATAATGAGTTGGAACTCTCCTATGATAACACAAATGGAGCAAGGGCTGATTGTTAATCTACAATGTTTTATGGTTTTAAACTACAGTTGTGAAGTTTGGATTAATAATGTATAATTAGTACCTACAACTATCTGAAACAGAACCTTAAAATCTTGGTGATAGAAAATGCACTAAACACTGTGTCAATACACTAAATATTTACATAATCAGTATGTAAAGTAAAAAGATAAAATTCATCACATGTGTTATAATAAAATAATTTTGTCCAAAAAGTTGTAACAAAGGAAGGTGAGCAATGCAACAAGAGTTTTGAGAAACCTAGTCATCATCAGCCTTTCAGGGTTGTAGCACCATAATCAAAGCTTTCTCCTTGAAGATTCTGTATGCAATTTTAAACTCGCCAGTAAACACTGATGTATAATGTACAGGATGCAAAATAGACTCTGCAAAGTTTCTTGGATATGGCAGCATTCAAACAAGGAATGATTAAAACACAAAATACTTTGTTAATAAAATCCAACATATTGGTATGCCTGTGGAAGCTTGTGATTAGATCACAATGGCACAAGTAACAATAAAGTAATGCTACCCAAAAACTGTTCATACAGAGTTTGTGAACCCAGAAAAAGATTACCAAGGACATTGTGTACATACTTCAGGAAACAATAAGAGCTACCTAAATTTAACACTTTTGAAAACACTCTGCCTTGGGTTTTGTACTTTTCCAAATTGCGTCCAACATTTGGAGTAGTTTAAACAATGCCACTTGCAAGGTTATGCATTGGAATGCTGTAATCTGCTGTGGCCTCAGAAGACATTCCACTCTGTTTACATTGAAAGCAAGAGCATCTAGGTATATTTTTGTTCAATATTTTGTTGTTTTTTTCCCCAGTGATCCTTAATAAGCCACACTCTTGGTAGATATTGAGAACAAAACTCTATGGTAATGAAGACATAATGGAAAGAAATAAAACCTAAATTTAGTAAATAATTCTTCTAGACTATTCAAAAAAATAAAAAACAGTTTTCTGAGTTATTTGGATTCCTATTTTTATCCGAGATGGTATTTTTTATGAAATAAAGCATCAAAATATAAAACAATAGATTAACAAGTTTAGAAAGGAGGGGATTAATATAACTTTGATTTCTTAAGCCATACAGCATTTTTCCCCAAATTCCTTGGTCCAATAAATATTAGCCCACCAAGATGCATGTCTTTGTACATTCAGCAAAGGACTTTGTTATACAAACAAAAGAAGAAGCTGGAAGCCAGCTATGGTGGCACATGTCTTTAATCCCAGCAGAGGCAGAAGGATCTCTGTGAATTTGAGACCAGCCTGGTCTACATAGTGAATTCCAGGCCACCTAGAGTTAGAGAAAGACCCTGTCTGAATGAAAAAAAAAAAAGCTGGAGAAAGACCTAATCAAGGGTCCAAAAGTTAGGCTTTCATAGTGCCAGGTATAGAAATGAAGCTGATAGTTGTCCTTTATTTCCAGGGCTTGGCTTTTTCTCTGAGCATAGGCACTGTTCTCCTGAAGCATGGCTTAAATCACCTGCAAAACAGTAACTCTGGCATGGCTTTCTCTCAAACGTGACTTCTCTTGATATCTACCAAATCTGTGGGATGCTATTATCACAAATCTTGTCTCAGTTGGTATTTCCTGAGGAACCATGCTTTTTCACAAACCTCAAAACCAAATCAGAGCACACACATATACAAATACAAACATACACACATCCATGTATACATGTACACACAAATAATCTAATTTCTCATATGTCTTATTGTAAACCCTTAAGATAATTTTAACTAAGATTGTAAAACAAGATTTATGCCAGTATTAATAGTATCTTTACTTATTCTGTTATTGTAATGGTAGCTCATTCTGAAAAATGTTAAATATTGTCTTGTTATATTGGGTGGAATCAAAGATGACTGATGCTGTTCAAAGAATGCTGTATACAAATTCTTGATTTTGTCCATTCAAAGCTAACTTTTATTTCTTTAATTCAGCAGAGATCATTCTGGTATTTTTTTTCTTTCATTTTCTGTTTTTCATCTACATGTGTCTCTCCATTCCCGCATGCCAGCAAAAGCAAAACATAACACTGGTGTCTATCCCAAGTGTCATTTTCATATAAGCCAGTTGGAAGGCAGTTCCAAGTTCATCACTATATGAACTATTTCATCTATACACATTTTACCTGTGGACATAAAATACTATATAGTTCCCCATCACACAGTATACTATTACCGGGAGAGTAAGAAGCACTTGCTGTAGAAATGCAGCAATTTTTCACCAAGTTTCACTAGAACTCTCACATGAAATATCAACTTCAAAAAAGTGAGTAATTTATTTGGAATATTCTTTACAAGGAATGACTAACTCTGTACAATAGAAAATTTGAAAATAGAAAAATTATTCCATTTTAAAAAATTAATCTTGAATTTTAATTGGAAGGGCCAGACACTCACACACACACACACACACACACACACACACACACACACACAAAATAGACAAAATCAATAAAATGATGGGAAGTGGCTTCAAAGCAAAGCTGCTTTCTTCCATAAGATCTTTTTCACAGCATCTTTAACATCCTTATTTCGTAGAGAATAAATTAAAGGATTTAACATAGGCGTGAATAAGATATAACATATTGAGGCCACTTTTCGAAGCTCAGGGTTATTTGGAGGTGTGAGATATACAAAAGAAACTGTCCCATAAAGTAAACTTACAACCCCAAGATGGGAGCTACAAGTGGAGAAGGCTTTCTTCCTCCCTTCACTGGAGTGGATCTTTAAAACTGTAGACACAATGTACATGTATGATACTATAATGACAATTATCGTGGGCAAAATGATGAGAACAGCCAAACTCAGGGATACTATCTTATTCATAAAAGTATTAGAACAGGAAATCTTTTCCATTGGATTTGAATCACAGTAGAAGTGATCAATGACCCTGGAGGCACAGAAGGACATGGAGAAGGTTACACTGATTTGAAGGATGGCACTGACACATCCACAGAGATAGGAACCAGCCACCAACTGGACACAGACACTTCTGGACATGCGGACGCTATAAAGGAGAGGATTGCAGATGGCAATGAAGCGGTCGTAAGCCATGGCTGCCAGGACAAAGGCCTCTGTTACCATGAAAAGTGCGTAAAGGAAAAGCTGAGCCACACAACCTGCAAAGGATATGGCTTTTTTCTGAGACAAGATGTTGGCCATGGCTTTGGGTACAATAACAGTGGAGTATGAGAGGTCAATGATGGAGAGGTTGCCTAGGAAGAAATACATTGGTGTATTCAGCCGGGGATCAGTCACTATGATAGCAATCATGCTAAGGTTCCCCAGAAGAACCATCCCATAAATAATCAGGAATAGCAGAAAGAGGAGACTGTGGAGCTCTGGGTGGACCCTGATGCCTACAAGAATGAAGTCAGTCACTTCTGAATGGTTGTCTCCTCCCTTCTCACCCATGGCAAATTTCTGCTTCGGGGTATAAATGAAAATCAACACATAAACTCTCCACTCTTGCTCAGCTGTCCCAAAAGCACTTCACATGAAAGACTTTCTGATTGGTATCTGTTGTCATATCCAGTATCTCATTAAGTTTACACACCAGAAAACTGAAGATGAGAGATGCTTTGGTGCCTAAGGCAACACAATTGAATAAAAATGTAGTTGGAACTCAAAGGTATTTGGTACACAAGATTTCTGTTAATGTAGCATAAGTAGTTTGATACCTGTTATATCTATATGGTCACATGAAAGGGCATAGATTATCACTTATGATTAAGGTAAGATTATTAAAATGCTAGAGGCTGATAAGTTCATAATACTAAAAATATACTTTTCCTAAAATTTTAGATAAGCTTTACTAATTATTTTTCTCTCAAATAACACTTTGTTTCACAGTTTTCATAGTCCTAATTACAAAAGACACAGCATGTTTAAAGAACATCACAAGATAACATGGCCTTGCTACCAAGATGAACTCTTGTAATTAAAGAAAAATGATCAAGAAGCTATTTGCTAAGAGGCCTTTCATAATACTGCCAATCTTTAGCTCCTGAAACAAGTGTAATTTTATTTAAATGCCAATAAACATGTCAGTAGGACACTTGTATTTTTATCCTGTGAAATGTGATTCTTCCTGTTCTCAACTAAATCCATTAAAAATACATTTCATCTAAAGATATTTGAATGTGAGAAAAAATTAGAAGCTTCAAACCAAAGAGTCAATCAAAAAATATTCACTGCACAGAATACACTAGATCATATAGGAAATGTTAACGAGCTCTTAACTTAATGGTAAGAGCTTACTTAGTAGTTTCAAGAATACATCATGTTAATTTTTGAAAGCACCCAAACTGTTTTATATGCATATTGGTGAACTTCTGAGCAACCAAAACAACTTTAATGATGTCAAAGAATTTTATTTTTTATTACGAAACAGTATATCCATTTTGAATTAAGCTGTCTAGCAACTAAGAATAGTGTCTTTTTTTTTCATTTTCTTCCTTGGTGATATTTAAACCAAATACTAGTACTTCTTACCTTGAGTGGTATAGATAATAAAAACCTGTAAATGTTATAGAAAGCTTCTTTGCCAAAATTGAACTTGGTGGTTCAGATACAAGCAAAATATGCAGTTTCCATTTGCTCACCATCTTCCCTAGATTGTAAAATGCTTGGTTATACTTTTTTTTTTCCCCTCTCTGGTTTACAAAACTCCTTCCGAACCCAAAGGCTTCATGGACCTAGTTGATTTATTTCATTTGCTGCCTGCTCCAACAAATTTCTCCCAAAAGGCCTTAAAATTAATACACACAAATTTGAACCAACAGAAATTATGAATCTACCTGACAGTGATGACTTATCTTGATCTGCTTGCTCACCCCTCTGCTTCGTACCATGTATTCAAATCCACTGTGAAAAGTTTATAATTGTTTGGTCTTAATTGTGGTGGGCATGAATTACCTTTCCTGATGAAGGTGAATGGAGATGGTTATTTTTTTTATTGGAGAAGAACAGAATGAAGCTTTTCAGGTACACAACTGGACAGAGTTCTTTAAAGCATCAGTCATTTGTTGGTTTGGAGTGGGGAAGAGACTTATTTGGAGAACAGGAAGGAGGATATATATATATAATATATATATATATATATATATATAATCTCCACCAAAGATGTGTCTCTTTGCTGGAGGAAGGACCTCTAACACATGTTAAAATTATATCTCAGATACCTGCCTTCTGCAATAAGTCACAAGCTTGTGAATTAATTAACTTGTGAGGGTCATTTCAAATTGCATAGTACATTAAAATACATTTGATAGCGTGCACTGGGAGTTTTATGTCACTGTTATGTCAGCAAAGCTTTTGCCTTGATATTTGGTGAAATTATAAATAAAAAGGAGGATCTGGCAGAGAAGTACGGCTCCTGTTTTTGTAGCAAATCAAATGCTACTTTTTGTTGCTTTGCCAGTGAGAACAGCACAATAATTTTTCATTGATAATCCATTTGCATCTAAGTGATCACTCAGTAATATGCTTAGTCAGTATTTTTAAGTGTCTGTTCTGTGGCAAAAATTCTTTGGCACTGATAATGCAGGACTAGTTTATAATATGAAATGACAGAAATAACATACTGCTATGAAATGTTTAGCACATATTAAACTGCCTTTAGCTCACTGCTAAATGGCCAACAGTAAATTCTGTGACAAAATTTTGTGGGGTTTTTTGATGGTTTTGTTTGTTTCTGTTTGTTTATTTGTTTGTTTGTTTGTTTGTTTTGAAACAAAGTCTCCCTATGACCTACCTGGCCTAGAACTCACTATGTAGACCAGGCTAGCCTGGCTCTCACAGAGATCTGCCTCCCTCTGCTTTTTGAATGTTTGGATTAAAGATGTGAGCTACAATCAGTATTTTAAATTTGGCATTTTTAAATATACTAAACTGAAAAGCTCTGTGAACACACTGGTCTTTCTGTAGGCACCCTTGAGATCAATACTGACTGTAGAGGGCTCAGGATATGTTCCAGCCAAATTGTAGGTAATTTTGGATTCACAAAATAGTTAAGGTATCTGTGAAGAAAAACTCACTATTCTAGCCTAAGCAAAGAGTCAGCAGGGCAGTATTGTTTACTGTTTGCATGCACGTTATAAACTGTAGACTAAAAAAATTCTTATATTCACTAATAATTGCAAGTAGCCAATATAGGTATGAAGTAGGTGGAGAACAGAAATGGAGACACTTTATGATTGTAAGTTGTACAAAGTAGTAAAATGAAAATGAGTAAAAGTAATAGAATACATGTAAGTGGCTATATTTTAAATATCAATTTGCACATTCCTACTCTGATTTAGGCATGATCTTTCTTCAAATAATGAGACATGAATTTTTGAAATTTATTCTCACCTGGATAGTGTCTAAATTATGACAACACAGTTTGAAATGCAAGTATACACAATTGTTTTATAATTATTCTTACCTGAGTTTATACTTATTTCTCTCTTATGAATTTTCTCATGTGAGTTGAAGAATTCCAAATTATTTCAATTTTATCCTAAAGAGGAAGATGCATTTGTAAAATAAAAATGTCAACATCAAAATAAATCATTGAAAATTAGTTCCCTGAAAAATAACAAGCCTCCTGGATGGGCCATGGTCACGTTTCTGTTGGCTTTCCCTCCCTTCATGGCTCCCGATTACCTGTCAGTGAAGTTTGCTCTGTCTTCGCTGGAATCTTGTTAGAACCTCTGCTGAGCTTGTTTTCCTGAATACAAAGTATAGTTGGTCTCAGATCTCATTAGTGTGCTCAGAGAATTCTGTTTCTCTACCCAAACTGGAGAAGACCACCACGTCTACGAACTAAGGTGCCTCAAGAGCTCCCACCTCCATGCCCACAAAGCTCAGAATGAAGAGTAGAACGAACTGGAAATTTAAGTTGGATGACAAATCTCCTGATCCCTGAAGGGCTGTGAAAATTGCAGCATCCAGAATCCATGATGGTCTTAGTTCTCTCCAACCCCATGAAACTATTTTGGAGAATTGCAGGATAAAGTTTTCAGGACTTTGTAAGACAAAGTTCCTCTGAGAAAGGGCTGAAAAAGAGTCAATTAAAATTATAACAAGAGCAAAGTTCAGGGCCATCCCATGAGGCCTCTGTAAGGAACAACTACTAAATGTGATTTCTTCGCTTGCTGAATACTCTTGAGGCAATCACAAACTCATTTTGAACCTGTAGCCTTGTTAGAAAGTTTTCTTTATATTATGCCAAAGCTTGACTTTGTGTAACTTTCACTCAACCACTTGCCGGTACTTCTGTCCACAGTTGTGCTTTCTGAACATACTTCGGTTTAATTCACTGAAGTCATTACTGCCTTCAGGCTTTGGTTGCTGGAGTTAACATTCTGTTTGTCTGTCTGTCTGTGCTTTATGTGTATGAGTGTTTTCTCAGCATGCATGTAAGTGCACCACATGCGTCCAATGCCCACAGAGGCCAGAAGAAGGTGTCAGATACCCCTGGAACTTGAGTTATAGACAGTTGTTAGCTGCCATGTGGCAGAATCAAATTTGTATCCTCTGGAAGAGCAACTAGTGTTCTTAAATGTTGAACAATCTCTAGCTCCATATTTAACATTCTTGATTACTATTTACTTATTTGTGTATTATTTATTTGAGGCAAGGTAACGGTTTATCCTGGTCTGTCCTAGAATCCACTATGTATCCTAAGCTGACTTCAAACTCTTGTCAATCTTCCCACCTCAACTTTCCAAATGCTTCCAGGCCTGAATTTCTGAACAACTTATAGCTTGCTATTATCCTTGCTTTAAAAAAATTGTTGGGGGCTGGAGAGATGGCCTAGTGGTTAAGAGCACCGACTGCTCTTGCAGAGGACCAGGGTTCGCTCTCCAGCACCCACATGGCGACAGAGAACCGTCTTTAACTCCAGTTCCAGGGGAATCTGACACCCTCTTCTGATCTCCATGGCATTGCATGACACAGGTGCACAGACCTACAGGCAGACAGTACATTCCTACACATATGAAATAAATAAAATTAAAAAAAAATCTGTTGCCAGGAATTTACATCAGGTGGATACAGTTGACATATCAATACCTAAATAGTTGGGATTTACGCCCATGAGAAAGAGGAGTTATTTTTCTTTGTTTTTAATGTCTTCTCTTAGTAAACTTGCAGTCAAAAGAGACCTTTATTTAGGTGTATGAGTGTGTGTGTGTGTGTGTGTGTGTGTTTATAAATATGTCTCATGTGAACTGCCACTAAGCCAGCTGTTCCCAGTGCTTGCCTCTGTTTTTTTTTTTGTCTTTTCTAATTTTATCTTCTTCCTGATTATTCCTTCCCAGTTTATCTTTTAGACTTCTAGCTTTATAGTAAATTGCTATGTTAAAAATCAGTATTCTATATTGGATCTATTCATGGGTCCTTCATGTTTTAATAATGAGTGCTATATTATTTTCAACATAAACCTGGGCTGCATACATCACCTTTAAAATTTTCATTGAAGTAAATTTTCAGCAAAATACAGGAGGAGAGGCAATAAGACCCTGCTGCCGAAGACCTGACGTTAACATGGGAGGGATGTATTGAGACCACACATGCAAGTGTACAGATGGCCTCTGGAATGCCAGAGAGTGTTACCAAAGGCCACTAAACCAATAAAGCAAAGATGGGTCTCCCTGAGTCAAGCAAGACTCCACCGTCAGCACCAGCTACACCTCACCTGCCTGGAAATACTGTGCAGCAGAGGCAGCCATATGCCTGTATATCCCAAATCTAATTGGCTATTGGCTCTCCCCTTGGAGAAATAACCCATGGCTGATGCCACAAGCTTACATCCTCTACAGGTTAGGAGATGTTATAAGCCACAGTAAGACCCTGTCATATTTAACAGGGGGGAAAATTGTAATTCATGGATTAACATATCCAAACATGTGTCTATGCTAAAGTAACCTACCATAACTATTAGTGCTGCTTAAATACCTATTTATCTAATTGCTTGTTCTTCATTAGTAGGATTGAAAGGTTATTCCTGGACAAACTGTCAGCCCATGAAAGGAAACAGCCAGAATTGACCAGAGTCCAAGTCAACAGCTCCAGAGAGAGTGGACTGTTTTACCTCTCATCCACCTGTGCCCCTTTTCTAAGCCTAGGGAACAACCTGCGGAAGAGGGGGCGTGGTAGAATGTAAGGGCTGCGATTGGGGTGAATGGTGAAACTACAGCAATGTAGTCTGGACACTCATTTGATCAACTTGATTGAACAAACAACCTGTCACCCCCCACTGGATGGTGGGGCTGTAGGTGTTTGGGCTCAACAGCCTGCAGATAGGTTTTGCATGAAGGATGCTTGTACTCATGGATTAACACCTTATAGCTAAAAATGAAAAAAAAAAACTGAGAGAAAGATGCAGGACAGTTATGGCAGAATGCATGATCTGGGATGGGGTGGGGGTGGGGGGGAGGGAAAGGGAAATAAGCCTGAACTGAATTGGAAAAATGTATGAAATGCACAAAGCATCAATAAAAACTAATTTAAAAAAATTTTTTTTCAGCAAAATAATTCAAGATTATTTGATGTAGCCTGCCTTTATGGTAATAAAGATAAATTAATCAACAAAAGCTATTTATAGATCAATGTGTCTCAACCTTTAGATTTACAAAGATGCTAAAAATGTCTTACTTATTACACTAGGACTATATCATAGGGAAGCCATGAGTGTCAGGAATTGTAGGTCAGACTCAGCTACATAGTTCAAGGCTGAGCTGGGCTACAGGTCGCCTTGTCTTAGAAAAAGAGTACACTATATGATAATCATATAATTATATAAGTGACTGTTATACTTATTTATTATTTTTTATGTGTATGAGTGTATTGTCTGCATGTAGGTTTGTACAATGCCTCAGAGGTCAGAAGAGGGCGTCGGATTTCCCTGGAACTGAAGTTAAAGATGGTTCTTAGCCACCATGTGCGTGCTGGGAATCAAACCCAGGTCCTCTACAAGAGCAGTCGGTGCTCTTAACTGCTGAGCCATATCTCCAGCCCCGGTGACTGTTATTTTTTAAAAAATATTTTATTTTTATTTTATGTGTATGAGCATATGGTGTGAATGTGTGTAAGGGCACCCATGACATTTAATCCTAGGAACTGGAGCTACATAAAGATGGTTTTTTAGCTGCCATGTGGGTGCTAGGAATAGAACCCTGATCCTCTGCAAGAACATCCAGTGGTCCTAACTGCTAGGCCATCTCTCCACTCTGAGTGACTGTTATTTCAATCACTAAAAACCAAAAGTAATGCATGAAATGAGCTTTTATGTATTATTTGTCTTTGTGTGAACTATCATGGCTCTAATTCACAAAGCTGAGAACCCAGGCAACTCAATGAGCTTTCCATAACCTGGTCTCACATAGGAACTCTTCATCCTTATTAGATAACATATTTTTCCAGTTCCTGTTCCTAGTTCTTCCTCTTCTGCTCATAATCAGCCTTGGTGTAGGTATCACTTCCATGCCTGAATAGACCTCCATGTGCCTAGGCTTTCTGCCCTTGCTCTGTCCCCCTTTGTAGTGTCACCTCTGTACAGAAATTACTTAACACCAGCACAAACACCTGTCTATCCTTCTCTTGGTCTGTTCATTTATCATCATAACTTAAAATATTGCCATCCTGGCTTTCTATTTCTATTTAAAGTGTATTCTCTATGGAATTAGAATTGCTCCATGCATTCTGTTATCTTGCTTAGGGTGGGGTCAGCACACTGGTTCAAATTATCCTTCATGCCCTCTCCCTGAGTGCAATTCCAAATCCCACCAACCTCTATGATCTAGTTCAGAGTACTTCAGAATCACCAGCCTCTTGTTACTACTGTAAACATTGTAACCATCCCGGCAAAGGTTTGCCATACTTTTTCAAAATATGCAATACTCTCACATTCATATAGTGTAACACTTATTCTTTGTTTCACACATTTCATTCTGTTTTCAATGAATGTTTATCTAGTTTAGGGTGGAGCGAATGGTTCTGGAAGATCCATGAACACCATGTTTTGTAGTATATCATAAGAGCACTTGTTTTATTTTGCTGAATTTATTACTCATTCTTGTTTTCTTAATATTTTCTCTTTATCTATTTATTTATTGTGAGCATGTGAGGTGGGTCACAGACATGCTATGGACAGGTTAGAATCGGTGCTTTGCTTCTTACCACATGCAATCCAGGGACAGAACATCGATTGTGAAGCTTGGCAGTGCCTTAAATCACTGAGACATCCTAGCAGACCAGTTTGAGTTTTTTGTTTGTTTTAGATTTCTTAAATTATTTTCTTGTTTTGAGAAAAAATTCTTGCTGTGTGACTAAGGTCTAACCTGAATTGGCAGTAATATTCCTCTGGTTCCCAAAAGCTAGGATTACTGTCCTGTGCCACCATGTCCAGTTATAAAAATCTATTCTTAGAAGAGTTTTGGAGTCATAACCCAATCAGTGGCAAAATAATTCAGTAAATTTACTGAAAACTCAATTTTCATCCAAGTGCTTTTCTAAGTACTTCATATAGAAGAAATACATTATTTAATCCTAAAAATAATTAATGTTCTAGTCCCAACTCTTGATTCTGTTCTTATTGTTATAAGGATGATAAAACAAAAGTACAGAAAATTTTAAAACAGAAAATTACAAACAAGTTATATGAGAGAGGAATGCATGAGGTCAAGTGAGGTGAGGGGTTAGTGGCCATGGACAGGGAGGGTGCCAAAACTAGATTAAGAACAGTTCTGCCGGGCGTGGTGGCACACGCCTTTAATCCTAGCATTCAGGAGGCAGAGGCAGGTGGATTTCTATGAGTTCAAGGGCAGCCTGGTTTACAGAGTGAGTTGCAGGCCAGCTGGGGCTACAGACCAAAAAAAAAAAAAAAAGAACAGTTCTTTGAAACTATAAAAATAATAATTAATAAAAATATATAACATGGTATGTGTTGAAGAAAGATCTTTGTAATTCATCAGTTTCCAGGTGGGAATTTTCTGTTGAATTTATATAGGCACAATCAGATGTTAGCTAATTCTAAATAAGCATCATTTTTGGAGAAATAGTCTGTAAAAATATTTCTCAAAATAAACAATTACCAGTAAAAATTATTCCTCTCCCAATAGTCCCTCTGCTAGGGACTGAGGTTTCCTGGACACATCCCGACCTCTATGCTGAGATTATTATGTAGCTGAGGTGACGTGGCGTTGTGCCATGCCGTTGCCACTGCTTATAAATTCATTTGAGTAACTGCTCAGCTGTCAGGAAAACGGTTTCCTTGTGGTCATCTACTATGCCTGACTCTTACAATCTTTCTGCTCCCTTTTCCAAAATGATCCCTGAGTCTTGGGAGGTGTCCTGTTCAGAGATAAGCACTCTTCAGTCTCTGATTCTCTGAATTTTGGCCAGTTATGGTTAATGACAATCTGCTGAATGAAGAAGCATCTCTGCTGAGAGTTAAGAGATGCATTAATCTATGAATACAACAATACACCAACAGAAGTTAGTTTAATATCATGTCTATTAAGCAGAATAATATTAGTAAGTTCCCCCCTATAGGCTATGGCCTGTCTAGCCACAAGTTCCTAGAAGATAGCTTCTTGGAAGTGTGAGAGTTAATTTTCTTTAAGAGTATGACTCTGGATGGGTTAACTCCCCAGTGCATGGGAGGTTCCATTGGATGGAACTACATGAGGGACATTTATGAACACAAGTTTGACTCAATAGGCAAGTATACATATACATATATACATATATATATATATATATATATATATAATGGATATATAACAGGGTGCATGAAATTGTTAGGTGGCGTTAAGGTAGGGAAAGAGAGGTCTAAATATAATCAAAACATATTGTATGAAATTTACAAAAATTCAATAAATTTTTTTAATTTTATTTATTTTCGTATGTGTATGAATGTACTGTCTGCATGTAGGCTTGTGCACCCGTGTCGTGCAATGCCTTGGAGGTCAGAACAGGGTCTCGGATTCCCCTGGAACTGGAGTTCTCCTGGAATTGGAGTTACAGACAGTTCTTAGCCTCCATGTGGGTGCTGGGGATCAAACCCGGGTCCTCTGCAAGAGTAGTCGGTGCTCTTAACCGCTAGGCTATCTCTCCAGCCCCTTGATAAAATTTTTAATAAGGAACAACTGTTAATAGTCTGAAGGTAAGAGAATGATATTCATAAAATTAAGAAAATGCATGTTTATAATTCAAATAAACATGGCAGCATGATCCAATGCAGTGACAAACTAGGCTAGCTAGAATATGTACTGCCCAGCTTTGAACACCTTCGTTTATAATTCAAATAAACGTGGCAGCATGATCCAATGCAGTGACAAACTACGCTAGCTAGAATATGTACTGCCCAGCTTTGAACACCTTCATTTTATCTGTGACAATTAGAAGTTAATAGAAAAAATATCTTTTACAGGGTTTTTTCTATTTCTCTGCTTTTCTGACCATATGGATTGTTAAATGCCTACTTGTACATGTTAGCTGTCAAAAAGTCCTAAAATATGTAATAGAATGAATGGCCTTAACTTAAATGCAGAAGAAATAGAGTACAGCCCTTTAGGATAGAAATCTGATGTTTTAGGTGACCCAGAATTGTAGTAAATATAACAGACAAAATGGACTCTTGATCAGCATCAGCATGATCCCTGGAGCTCAGCATTCATAGGACATTCATGTAATGACCAATCCAAATATTTATGTTGAGAATATGTAGCTTGACTTGTCTCTGAAGTGAAAGTCCAATGAAAATATGTCATCTCTAAGTCCTTTGGGGATTTGGCAGATGGAAGAAGTGCATCCTCCAAATTAAAGTGGCGTTACACTTCCAGAAGTTTTAATATTACAACCACACCCTAATACACCCTTCATTATTAGCCCAATAAACAAGCCCAGACTCTTCCCACTGGGATTTATTAAACTCCTACTTTCTTCATGCAGAAAATAGTTTGCTTTAATATTTAACAAGCACATTTCTGAGTAACTTCCCACCACCCCAATTTGGCACAGAGCCTTGAATAACTATTCATGTTTAGTAGCTTGTGCTGTTGTCATAGTTAAACTATTTCCCAATTGTCTTATAAAAGTAGACTCGGAGTTGTCCTGAGACAGACAAGCATAGTGAAAACTTAGCAACTTAGAATTCTGCTTGCCCTGGATTATGCACATGTCCATCCCCTAACAACACACCTAGCAAGTTGTTAACAAGCTGGGGGCCTCACTGGCAGGTACACTTAGTACACATGCCCCTCTTTGAGCAATGTACCTAGAAAACTATTTGCAATCCAAGATTTACACCTGCATTAAGCTACATGCAATACTTACTCAAAAACAGGAACAAGTTTTTCCTTTTGCTTGTGACCATCAAACATGATTTCTAATCAGTCTTTTGAGGAATGCTCCAGTTATAATCAGTTATGAGAGAACTGAGTCAGCCTTAACTAATTTTGGCTACATGAAATTATGGCAAACTGTGTCACCTGAGTGAATACTTAGGAGAATCCTTTATTTATTATCTATGCTTATGCATAGTTGTGAATGCATAGGATGAAAATCAGATAAATCATGGGAAAGAATGTGCACAGTGAACCAAGATTTCCCTCATCTAAGTGCGTCAGTGAAAACAGAGAGCTGTGTTTGCTAACCACTTCATAACCAGAATCCTACTTCCAGGATCATAAGAGTAAGCCCCAAGCACTAATTGCCATCCTGAAGTACCCCATTCCCATGGTCCTCTTTCACCTTTGACTGTGAATTTGTATCTTATCTGTACTATCACTTTGCTTTTGAATACCATTTCCTTGCTATTTTACTATTTTTATGCCCCTTTATTTCAATTATTTCAGCAAGAAACCATGAACCTGGAATCACCTCGTCCACACACATCTTACTGCAAAGATACATGCACAGCTATGTTTATTGCAGCTCTGTTCACAATAGCAAAAAGCTGGAACCAGCCCAGGTGCCCCTCAACTGACGAGTGGATAGAGAAAATGTGGTACATGTATACAATGGAGTTCTATGCAGCAGTGAAGAGGGACAACATCATGAACTTTGCAGGTAAATGGATGGAGCTAGAAGACATTATGTTAAGTGAAGTAACACAGTCCCAGAAAAACAAATGACAAATGGTGTCCCTCATATGTGGATGCTAGTACCAACAACCCAGATATAAATATTTCTCATGGAGAGGGATGCATAGTAAAAGAACAACAACAGAAAGACTGCATCAGAAAACGGACTAAAATGGTGAATTGGGAAGGGGGGAGGGGTTGGAGAGGGACATGGGTGTATATTAGATTAATGCATATTTAATTGATGTGAGTTCAACAAGTACCCAGTTTTGCCTAAACACTGTCTACAGGATATATGGTGTTTTAGGACTTAGTAAAAGTAAATATGTGTATATTAAACAATATTGGTTTACAGACTCTGATAAAAATGGTAATGCATCTGAGTTAAATGGAGATATAATTTGCTGTTGTCCACATTTGTTTTACATAAAATCTGTAGAGCAATATCTTTGGGATTGGCACATACAAATGTTCTCTATGATTTCTCTGTTGTACAGTATCACCTTGTAGCATTCTCTTTAAGATGATTTAACGTAAAAATTAAGTTTGCTTCCCAAGTTAATCATATATAGTCACCCAAAACAACATGGGTGAATTTGATGAAATCTGTGCCTTGATTCCACCCTATAGTTATGTATAATACAACAGTCATCTGGAGACTCATGGGTTAAAAAAAAGGGGGGGGATACAGATAGACATGAAACCATTTCGTCAAAAACCTTGCAATTCAAATCTTAAAACTAACTACGGGAAAAGATTTGTTTGTTCCAACAGGACAAAATGTCACCAACTTAATGGCTGAGAAAGAAATGATACAGCTTTGCATTGAGTAGGATGTACCAAAAAGTGCCAACGGAAAGGTTGACCCGTCTGAACATTGAAAGGAAGAAAAGCCTCAGATTGCCATAAACATCGAACCCCTCTGTGGATCCTACATGTAACAACTATTTATAATGAGTCCTAATGAAACTTATACCTTCTAGGTGCCACAAAGGTTTTGATATGAGAGACTTTCTTGCCTCCCCCCATAGAACAAGGAGAAATATGACGATGATGAGGTCACTCTCCAACTGTAAAATGGAGACAACTATTATAGAGGTAATCTCTTATAAAACCGGTAAAACTGCCTTCTTTAATTGACTAATAGACATAAGAACTGTGAAAAGGATTATTCTCTGTTCAGAACCAAATATAATTCTAAAATCTTTAAGCTATGCACTTAAGCAAAATATATTAATACACGAGCTCTGACATCAGCAATGGATTATTCTACCAGGGAGATGTTGGCCAGGGGGTCCAAGGCCCCACAAAAGGTAAAGGCTCCTTGCCTCTAAACTGGGATACCTGCAAGAAGAGAGGCGATAAGACCCTGCTGCTGAAGACCTGATGTTAACATGGGAAAGATGTATTGAGACCACACATGCAAGTGTACAGATGGCCTCTGGAACACCAGAGAGTGTTACCAAAGGCCACTAAACCAATAAAGCAAATATGGGTCTCCTTGAGTCAAGCAAGACTCCATCGTCAGCACCAGCTACACCTCACCTGCCTGGAAATACTGTGCAGCAGAGGCAGCCATATGCCTGTATATCCCAAATCTAATTGGCTATTGGCTCTCTCCTTGGAGGAATAACCCATGGCTGATGCCACAAGCTTACATCCTCTACAGGTTAGGAGATGTTATAAGCCACAATAAGACCCTGTCATATTTAACAGGAAAAAATGTAATTCATGGATTAACATATCATCCAAACATATGTGTCTATACCAAAGTAACATACCATAACTATTAGTGCTGTTTAAATACCTATATATCTAATTGCTTGTGCTTCATTAGTAGGATCGAAAGGTTATTCCTGGACAAAATGTCAGCCCATGAAAGAAAACAGCCAGAATTGACCAGAGTCCAAGACAACAGCTCCAGAGAGAGTGGACTGTTTTGCTTCTCATCCACCTGTGCCCCTTTTCTAAGCCTAGGGAACAATCTGCAGAAGAGGGGGCGTGGTAGAATTAAGGGCTACGATTGGGGTGAATGGTGAAACTACAGCAATGTAGTCTGGACACTCATTTGATCAACTTGATTGAACAAACAACCCTTCACCCCCCCACTGGATGGTGGGGCTGTAGGGGTTTGAGCACAACAGCCTGCAGATTGGTTTTGCATGAAGGATGCTTGTACTCATGGATTATCACTTATAGCTAAAAAATGAAAAAAAAAAACTGAGAGAAAGATGCAGGACAGTTATGGCAGAATGCATGATCTGGGATGGGGTGGGGGTGGAGGGGAAGGGAAAGGGAAATGTGCCTGAACTGAATTGGAAAATAATGTATGAAATGCACAAAGCAATAAAAATAAAAAATAATAAAAGGGCAATCAATATGCTCCATGATGCAAAAGGCATAAGAAAATTTAAGAAAGAAATAAAGAATAAATTAATAGTCTGAGAATTCTTAGAAAAATATAAAGAAGTAGAAGAGCTGTTAACTAAGAGGATTGAGTTAAAATCCATCTCAAACACTTATTAGTTATATGATGACCCAAGACAAGACACTTCGGTTCCTTAAAATTCAGTGCCTTCATCTTTAATCCCAAGGACAATGATGATTAAGTTAGTTAATGTATTTCACAGTTTATAAATTACCATTAATATTGTTGGGCATGGTGACATATACCTTTTTTTAAATTTTATTTATTTCTGTATGTGTATGAATGTACACTCTGCATGCAAGTTTGTGCACCCGTGTCATGCAATGCCTTGGAGGTCAGAAGAGGGTGTCGGATTCCCCTGGAACTGGAGTTCCAGACAGTTCTCGGCTGCCATGTGGGTGCTGGGGATCGAACCCGGGTCCTCTGTAAGAGTGGTTGGCGCTCTTAACCGCTAGGCCATCTCTCCAGCCCCGACATATACCTTTAATCCCATCACTTAGGAGGGAGAGGCAGGTGGATCTCTGTGAGTTCAAGGCTAGCCTGATCTACATAGATAGTTCCAGGACAGCTGAGGCTTCAAGGGCACCCTGTCTCAAAAAGACCAAAAAATATATCATTAATATAGTAGATACACTAGTGTTATCTATAAAGCCCTTACAGCAAATATTATGTTATTACATTAAAGCTCTTATTATGGTAAAAACCAAGAAGAAAAGGGCACATGGGTTGTTCAAGAGAAAGTTTAAATATCTTTATTCATATATGATATAATTATGTATATAAAATCTACTACAATGCTGCTAAAATGAAAAAGTGAATTTAGCAAGCTTAAGATACAAAATAAATATATAGAATTCAGTTTAGTTCCATATTCTAGCATATATAATTGTAAAAAGAAAATTTAAGTACTAGATATAATAACAAAATAAAGACTTAGACATAATTTTAACCAGATGTTTAAGATGTCCTACTTATCAGATTACAAAAATTGTTAAGAGCTGGGCATGGTGGTACAAGCCTTTAATCCCAGCACTCGGGAGGCAGAGGCAGGTGGATCTCTGTGAATTCAAAACCAGCCTGGTCTATATAGCAAGCTCTAGGCCAGCTGGGACTAAAGGGAGACCCTGTCTGAAAGAGACCAAAACCAAAAATTGCTAAGACAATTTATGTATATGGAGACATAGGTCATGTTCTCAAAATTAGAATGCCAAAGGTACCCAACTTGTTTATAGCTTAACATATAAATCAAAATTGTAAGAAGATGTATACCTAAGTGACATTTAATGTACTACATAATATCAAAGCTCAGGATGAATTTATAATAATCAGATTATAATATGAACTGTAGGAGGCAGTCAATGAATGGCTCAGTGAGTTACATGCTTGCTGACCAAGCCTGAATTTCATCCCTGGCACCCACATAAAGACTGAAGGAGAGGATCGACTCTATACAGTTGTTCTCTAATCTCCACACACAGGCTATAGTATATAGGCACACTCCACCACCACACAAAGCATAAGCCATGCACAGACAATAGTAAGAAATAAATAAAACTGCAGTAACTACCGTAAGAGAGTAATAAACTACAAATAAATAAAATCTAATTTATTTCTGTATCTATTTATAAAGTCTATTGCTTTCTAACAAACGTGTCAATGCTGTTAGTAGAAGGCAGGACAACATTTTGAATAATTTGTGGTGAGACAAAAGAATAAACATGTAGAATAAAGTTATCTCTATACCTACCCCACACCATATACCAAAGTCATTCGAGGTATGTAGTCAATCTAAATTGATAAGTAATATTGCTGTCTATAATAAAACAATGGAAATGCCATTGTCTTGTGTTAAAAGCATTTTCAAATTTAGGAATAAGCTGCACATGATCCAGATGTGTGTAAATGTCTGTAAGTAGTATGACTAGTAAACCAGCCTATGAACAACACATGAGCAGGACGACCCTTCCTTTCAACTTGTTCCCAAGGAATACACATTGCTATGGAAGAAAGATTCTCTAAATCTGAAAAGAAATAACCATGCATTCCTGGACACTGACAGGTCCTTGCTCCCAGTTAGCATAAATTGTAGAAGTATAAAATGTACCCATGTTTCATTACTCAGACCGATGGTGATGAATAGTGTTTTTACATGTGTTAATCTTACCTATAATGAGTTCCTAAATCTAATTAGCACTTCCTTTCCCACTTCCATTTCTGTCCTAAGATCCTCTGACAAATACACTTTAAAAAGATTGGAGTTTGTTAACAAAACCATAGCATCTACCAACCAAAGGCTGCCTATCGTCAGATGGTGCCAGAGGCCAAGAGCTGAGACCTCTGCTTTGCAGTAAGAAACTTGATATTTCCACCACTGGATATGTAAAATCCCTTGATGTCTTTCTTTGTTCTGTTATTATAAAAGCTCACATTGGAACATGGAATTTGAGGTGACCTAAATCCGTGTTCACAGGCTATGATTCCTCATATTTGGCTCTAGAATAAACTATCTCTTTCCCCTCTATTGTGAGAGTTGTTTTTTTGTGTGTGTCTACAAAGCCAAAACCAACCCCAAAATCTATGTTCTAACATTTATAGACAGTAAGCAATCTGAAAAAGCCACTTAGATGCCTTTCTATCCTAATCTAAATATTAACTGAGATACTCATCTCATACCTCATGGTAAATACTGTGTATTATGTCCACTGGACATTGATGAATAAAGGAAGACACCACCAAAAGTGCTTGAAATCTCTCCTCGTGTGCCCACACAAAACATCCTGGACAGTGCTGGCTGAAGCCCTGTGATCAATTTCAAACATGAAGACTAAGATAGTTACAAGTTTTCATGGTGCATCACATCATTTTAATCTTTCTTTTCTTCTTCACTTTCCCCCCATATTTGCAATCTCTTAATTAGGATTGTTTCCCTGTGTTGTGTTCTGTTTCACACATTTTAAGAATGCTTAGGAAGTTAATTGCTATCCAAAGCAAAAACATATTTTAGAAAAGGTAAATTGCAGTACAGTCTAAAAGTATTGGACTATAGATTTTTTTTTAATTTAGGTGCCTTTAAAACTCACCACTTTTTAATTTTGAAATTTTTTTCAAAACCAATTTTTATTGAAGCTTTGTGCATTTCATACAAATTTTCAAATCAAATCTAGGCTGTGCCCCGCTCCTGTTTGAAGGCTCATCCTTGGCAAGCCCAAGCCACCATCAGTTCTGCCCTTGGGCTCCACACTGGGGTTTTCCCTCCCCATGGTCAACAAATGAGGTCCACTAAGCACCAGGTCCTGTCTTGATCTTCCTGTACTTGTCTCCATGTTACAGGCTGGGTTGTCCAACAATGGCAGTCTATACTCCGAAGGGTCTGAAACCCCAGTAGTAGCTCAGTCCACAAGTTGGATGTCTCAGCAGTTCCCATCTGGCACTGAAGTTTTGGAGGATTCTTGGAGAGACATGAGTCTTTAGTCCATATTGGAAGGTTGAAAATCTGCGTCTCATGTCTTTGAAGGATGACAAAAGCAGTGGGAGCCACAGGGTAGCTGCACTTGCCTGTAAGACAGGCAAAATGAATGTGCTCTTTTCAAATTTTTAAATTTTTTGTTTTTTTACTAAGATCTCAAGTTTTATGCCTGAAGTACAATGTCTCAGGACTTACTATTTATTTATTTATCGTTATACTTTGCTTTTGGATGTTTAAGGCTGCACAGTTAGCCCAGATTAACCAAGGTTTTTGTTTTCTCAAGGTCACTTGAAGATCTGGTCCTCAGGGGTTACTCAGGTCTTGGGGGTGGGGAGAAGGAGTCCCTGGCTCCTTTTGGCTTTTCAATCACCAGTTTCATCCTCTCAAGGACAAAGTCGGGTCTTGCTAGACCAGGCTTCCCTTTTTGAAACATGAGAAGACTTTCCTCTTTATAGACTGGACACTGGCTGAAGTCCCATTAGTGGATCTCCAAGACCTCCCTGCACAGGAAGTCTGGAGACTCACATTTGCATGACATTTCAAGAGATTCCCCCATGCATAGTCTCCTGGGACTTAGTTGACCTCTGAGGACAAGGAACAAAGTTATCCCTTAAGAACCTCAGCCATATTTAATTTTGAAATTTTACAGTAGCTTTTTATTTATAGAAAAATCTCAAGGATAGATAAGACAAAGAGGTCCTAGGACAATACAAGAAGTAAGAATACTATATTAATATTAAAGTCACGTAAATTTTGTCATTTTGTCTTTCTGTTAATTTTTTTCTTTTTTGCAGGAAGTCATTGAAAACTCCATCCAGGACATCAGACTAATTTCTATCAGGTATATAGTAAAATTATTTTTATTACTTTGACAGTTTTGAGGAATATTTTATCAGATATTTTATACAACAGTTTTCCATTTGTATTTTGAGTGTTTTATAAACTATAAATATGTATTGTGAAAGATAAAAAGATGAAATTACTTTCTCTTCACATCAAATCTGCAAATGTGTATTGTCAGCCTGGTGGTCCAGTGGTGCTATCGCTGATCTCCTGACTGAAAGAGTGCCTTCCAAGTTTCTCCATTTTCAGGCTGTTCCCCTCACCTGCCAAGCTCGACTTTCCATAAATAATTCAACACAGCATTCACACTCAAGGGGGAGGATAGTGTACTATGTTCTTGTTGGGAGATATCTACAGAAATAGTTGAGAATTCTGGACAGAAATTCTGTCCCTTCTCTTCAGTTTATCTTGTTGATAACTATCAATTAGAGACTTGTGAATATGCATTTATACTTTAGGGCATAATTCAGTACTTGTAGTTTAATTCACTAACCTAAATGTTTTAGCTTTAGCCTTTGGAATCCCTTATGTCCTTTTAAAATAATTAGATGATAGATAGATAGATAGATAGATAGATAGATAGATAGATAGATAGATAGATAGATAGGAAGTTTTTCTTTCTACAAGCAGATACAGCACAGTCCTGCTAAGGGAAGGGGAGCAGTAGCCTCCTGTGGTCACTGTGGGGAACTGACCCCTCAGCACAGAGATCAGTTGGTTACTTTTGTAACCCAACCTGAGAGGTACTTCCAACCCAGGTCCTTAGGCTGGGAAGCTGAACGCTTCCTGTCTGGCTGTGCTTTCCCACTTACCCAAAGACTGCTGGTCTCTGGACAGGAGTTTCAGGCTGATGGCTGATGGCCGATATTCAGCCTACACCCACTCACAATTCACTCCACAGGTTGGTGACCTGATTGGTCTCCACCCAACCCCATGCTAGTTTACCAGGTTGGTGATATGATAGATCCTCGTCCAATCCACTAGCCACCAAGACGTGAAATCCAGGTCTACTTCAGCCTGTATATGTGCAAAATAAATGGACTGGGAATTCTGAGATCATGGTAATGGAGGATTCGATTTACTGAGTGCTGCAAGTCACTTTTTTTTTTTTTTTTTTTGTAGGTGTATGAATGTATTGTCTGCATGCAGGTCTGTGCACCCGTATCGTGCAATGCCGCGGAGTCAGAAGAGGGTCTCGGATTCCCCTGGAACTGGAGTTCTCCTGGAATTGGAGTTACAGACGGTTCTTAGCCGCCATGTGGGTGCTGGGGATCGAACCCGGGTCCTCTGCAAGAGCGTTGGTGCTCCTAACCGCTAGGCCATCTCTCCAGCCCCTGCAAGTCACTTTTATAAACAAAATGAAGTCATCTCCCAGAGCCAATCACAGACCCCAGTCTCACACCACTGTGTACTGCTGCTCTGCCCAGCATCATGTGCCTGGGCCACATTGCTCCCTCTTGGGGTGGGGTCAGAGGAATCTCATGACTTCCACATTGCACCCTAAGGGATGCTAGATGAGAACTAGTCCCTAATTCAAATTGGATCATCCCACATAGATAGATGATAGACAGATATAGAGAAGTGATAGATTATAGATAGATAGATGATAAATGATACATAGTAGATATAGAGAAATGAAAGATGATAGATAGATAGATAGATAGATAGATAGATAGATAGATAGATAGACAGATACATACATACATACATACATACATATATACATGCATATCCCTTTTTATTAATGCCAGGTCCTTCAGTCTTTTCTTTAGTATTCCTTGCTTAACCCCAGAATCAAACATTTCTCAAGTTATTTTATCTTTCATCAAAAAGCAGAATTAGAAACCAAGATTAAGGTGCTAGGTATGCTTTCCTCCTAGGATATTATTGCTTCTAACCTCTCAATAGATAGCTAGAAAATGGATCTACTAACCCATTACAGAAGACACTCATCTATAAGTATGTCTGTATTTGGTCATGCATGTCTCTATTAAGCTAAATGTGTTCAAACTGATATGATTATCTGATGCCTTCTCTCTTCTGCCTTCCTTTACAATAGGGGAAAATCTGCTTATCCCCACCATTTACCACTCCTTTACTTGAAAATTTGATCACATATACATACATGCACATCAGTTTCATGATGGGGACTGTAATGAGAAAGAACATTAACAAAAATAATATTGCTTTTGATCTTAAAAGAGTTTATAGCTAAAAAGGTATTTTCCAAAAAAAGATTTTTTGGTATTTTTTGATACAGGGTCTCCCTTTAGTCTCAGCTGGCCTGGAGCTCACTATGTAGACCAGGCTGGCCTTGAACTCACAGAAATACATCTTCCTCTGCCTCCCGAGTGCTGGGATTAAAGGCGTGCAACACCATGCCTAGCCAAGGATGGTTCTTAGCTGCCATTGGGTGCTGTGAATCAAACGCTGGAAGGGCAGTCAGTGTTCTTAACCACTGAGCCATCTCTCTAGCCCCCCAAATTTCTTAAACTAGTTTCATTTCCCTCATTTTCTTCTGTTGAAGTTATTTCATTCATAATATGGATTTTCCAACTCTATATTTTATCCTGAGATTCACTGTCTTCATAGTTTTTTATATATTTACCATGAAGTTTTATGGTATTTGAGAAGTGTGGAGTGTCGTACATGTACTTCTATAGCATCGTATAGATTCGTTCTACACCCTGAAAATCCCTAGGGCTGTTTACTCATGGTTAAATTGAAACCTGACATCTAAAACTTTTCTCCCTTTCAATATTTTTATCTTTTTTAAAATATTAAATAAATATTATCAAACATTCACTTTGGCCTTTGTAGCCTGAGGATTTTTTGTTATTTATTTATTATGTGTATGAGTGTTATGCCTGCAGGTGTGTAGGTACACCTGTGTCACAAAATGCCAGAAGAGATCAGAGGAAGGCATCAGATCTTCTGAAACTAAGTAAGTTTACAGATAATTGTTGGCTGCCATATGCATCCTGGGATTTGAGCCATCTCTCCAGCCCCACTGAGGAAAGTTCTGAAAGTGACTGATGGAACCAGTCATGGGCATTTGATTCAGTGTACTTGTTCTAGGGCTAGCTTAGGCAGGAGGTACTGAGCTTTAAGTGCATTGATTCTTATTCTCCCCATCCTGAGCAAATTTTCTTCCTTATCCCTCATTCTGTTCCTCCCCACAGCCTGAGAGGAAGGGGGCGGGGTCACCCTAACTGCATTTAGGTATCCATCTTCCTAGGCTTTCAATCTTTTCCTCCTGCTTCAGGAGAGAAAGAATGGGGTGCAGAAAGCCACATTGTAACACCTTTTCCACAGTAGACACTTAGCTTAAGGGAGCCAGATGACAAACTGTGACCTAGAGCTTGCCTTTAGGATCAGAAAAACAGAAAAAGAAATGGCAGGGTTTTGTTTGTTTGTTTGTTTGTTTTAAGCTTAAAGGGAGGTTGAATGGGCTTCTGTGGTGGAGGACATAGGAAGACTCTTAAGTCGGCCATCATAGCAGAGGAAGGGAAGGGATCTGATCATAGGGGAGGACTGAGAGGTGGAGTGAGAGTAGGTTTGTGTGATTCCTCCTCACAGCACCTGATGCTTTTAAAAGAACACCAGAAGGTGGGATCTGTAGTGCCTACCCAGCCTAGGAACTAGTCTTTTCTGTTTTGAGACATGTGGCACAAGAAAACCTCCTTCTCAGCACTGTAGGCCCTGTCCAGCTCCTGCTTTTTATAGGAACAAATCTCCCATAGTGAGGGAGGGAGGATATTTTCTTGCATTGTAACCCCAGAGTTTGCTGCAGGAGATGGTGCCTGGTCCATGGTGTGGCTCTTATGCACATGTACTTGGGGCAAAAGCCATGGGCCTGTGTCCCACCCAGAAGACCCAATTCTCCATTTACCTTTTCCTTCATTCCTCTGATGTCAGAGCCTCCTAGCCAGGAAGAAACTGAGGACTGGAGAGGGAGCATAAAAGGTGGTAGTCATTGTCCCTGGGTTTCCCTGAAGAGCCATCATTTTTTAGTCTTTCACACTGTCTTTAGTCCCTGCCCCCAAACTCCCCCATTTCCAAGACAGTTCTGTGAGAAAACGTTTTATTTCAGCTGAAAATTATAGTTCTGCTCTTGTTGGATGTGGTTTCTTTTTTTTTTTCACATAAATTTATTTATTTATTTTTAACAAATCTAGACCCATGTTGCCGCTCATTCCCCCACCCCGCCAGAGCTCATGCATTCTGCCAAACATGCTTTCCATCTCTTAGTCTTTCTCAATATTTTCCATGGGGAAGTTGACTGTTTTGAGCAGAAGTTCACTGTTTCAGTCAGTTCTTTGATGCAGTCTTTTCTGTTGTTGTTGTTGTTTCCAAAATGCGTTATGCCCAACTGCTTTGGACAAAAGCTCAGGGGGCCCTACACAAGAAATACTTACAACTGGGTAATTGGCACTAGCATCCACAGATGAGGGATACCATTCGTCGTTTGTTTTTCTGGGACTGTGTTACTTCACTCAGCATGATGTCCTCTAGCTCCAGCCATTTTCCTGCAAAGCTCGTGATGTCGTCTTTCTTTACTGCTGCATAGAACTCCATTGTGTAGATGTACCACATTTTCTCTATCCACTCGTCAGTTGAGGGGCATTTAGGTTGGTTCCAGCTCCTTGCTATTGTGAAGAGAGCTGCAATAAACATGGCCGTGCATGTATCTCTGTGGTGGCGTAAGTCTTGAGGGTACATGCCCAGGAGTGGTATGGCTGGGTCGGGTGGCAAGTTCATTCCAAGTCTTCCAAGGGTTCTCCACACTGCTTTCCATAGTGGCTGTACGAGTTTACATTCCCACCAGCAGTGGATGAGTGTTCCCCTTTCCCCACAACCTCTCCAGCACTTGGTATCATTTGTTTTCTTGATCCTAGCCAGTCTTATTGGAGTAAGATGATATCTTAAAGTGGTTTTCATTTGCATTTCCTTAATGATTAGTGATGTTGAACAGTTCTTGAGGTGTTTCTCAGACATCTCTAATTCCTCGCTTGTGAAGTCTCTGTTCAGTTCTTTGCTCCATCTATTGAGCGGGTCATTTGTTTTCTTTTTTCTTTGTTTTTTGAGTAGTTTATATATTCTGGAAATCAATGCTTTGTCAGATGTATCTGCAGTGAAGGTTTCCTCCCACTCTGTGGGATTTCTCTTCACTTCCTTGATTGTTTCTTTTGATGTACAGAAGCTTTTGAGTTTGATGAGGTCCCATTTGTCAATTGTCGACCTTAATTCTTGTGCAGCTGCTGTCTGATTTAGGAAGTCTTTTCCTACGCCTATGTCTTGTAGTCTGCTGCCAACTTTTTCTTCTATCACCTTCAGAGTTTGGGGTTTCACGTTGAGGTCTTTAATCCATCTGGAGTTGACTTTTGTACAGGGTGAGAGGTAGGGGTTTAATTTCATTCTTCTACAAGTGGTGATCCAGTTTTGCCAACACCACTTGCTGAAGATGCTGTCTTTTCTCCATTGTGGTTTCTTGGCCCCCTTGTCAAATATGAGATGGCTGAAATTGTATGTGCTCAGATTTGGATCTTCGGTTTTGTTCCATTGGTCAACAGGTCTGTTTTTGTGCCAGTACCAGGCTGTTTTTATGACTATAGCCCTGTAGTATAGTTTAAAATCTGGTATAGAGATCCCTCCTGTGTAGCTCTTTTCACTCAGGATTGATTTGGCTATTCGGGGTCTTTTGTTTCTCCAAATGAATTTAAGAACTTTTGTTTCCAAGCCTGTGAAGAAACTCTTGGGGATTTTGATTGGGATTGCATTAAATCTATACAAGAGTTTTGGTAAAATGGACATTTTTACAATGTTAATTTTCCCAATCCATGAGCATGGGAGGTTTTTCCATCTTCTGAGGTCTTCTTCAATTTCTTTCTTTAAGGGTTTAAAATTTTTGTTGTAGAGGTCTTTGGTGTCTTTGGTTAGGTTTGTTCCTAGGTATCTTATTGTTTTTGAGGCTATTGTGAGTGGGAAGGTCTCTTTGAATTCTTTCTCCAGTTGCTTGTTCTTGGTGTAAAGAAAGGCCATTGATTTTCTAAGGTTAATTTTGTATCCTGCCACTTTGCTGAAGCTGTTAATCGTTTCTAGGAGTTTTCTGGTGGAGTTTTTTGCATCTCTTAAGTAAACAATCATATCATCAGCAAATAGGGATAGTTTGACTTCCTCTTTTCCAATTAGTACTCCTTTAATATCCTTTTCTTGCCTTATTGCTCTAGCAAGTGTTTCAAGCACTATATTGAAGAGGAGTGGTGATAGGGGGCAGCCTTGCCGAGTTCCTACCTTTAAAGGGAATGTTTCCGTCATTTCCCCATTTAGGATGATATTGGCTGTGGGTTTCCTGTATATGGCTTTGATTACATTGAGGAATGATCCCTCCAATCCAATTCCTTCTAGGACTTTAAGCATGAAGGGATGCTGGATTTTGTCAAAGGCTTTTTCAGCATCAATTGAGATGATGGTGTGGTTTTTGTCTTTGATTCCGTTTATGTGTTTGATGATGTTTATTGATTTTCGTATGTTGAACCATCCCTGCATCTCTGGTATGAATCCAACTTGGTCATGATGGATGATCTTCTTGATGTGGGTCTGTATGCGATTTGCCAGTATTCTGTTTAGAATTTTGGCATCTGTGTTCATGAGGGAGATGGGTCTATAATTCTCCTTTTTAGTTGTATCTTTGCCTGGTTTTGGTAATAGAGTGATGTTGGCTTCATAGAAGGAATTTGGGAGAATTCCCTCTGATTGTATACTTCTAAACAGTTTCAGAAATAATGGTTGTAGGTCTTTTTGAAATGTTTTATAGAATTCTGCTGTGAAACCGTCTGGGCCTGGGCTTTTTTTAGTTGGGAGGCTTCTTACTACATCCTCTATTTCTTCATATGTTATGGGTCTGTTTAAGCTGCTGGTCTCCTCTTGGCCAAGCTTTGGTGATTCCCAAGATTTCAGATATTCATCCATTTCTTCTAGATTTTCAAACTTGGTAGAATATAGGTTCTTGTAATATTCCCATATAATTTTCTTGATCTTTTCCTTGTCCGTTGTGATATTTCCCTTTTCATCACAGATTGTATTGATTTGGAGTTGTTCCTTCTTTCTTTTTGTTAACTGGGCTAGAGGTCTGTCTATCTTGTTTATTCTTTCAAAGAACCAACTTTTGGCTTCATTGATTTTTTGTATTGTTTTCTTTGTTTCTATTTCATTGATTTCTGCTCTGATTTTTGTTATTTCTTCCTGTCTGTTGCGTTTAGGGTTCATCTGTTGTTGCCTCTCAAGTGCTTTTAGCTGTAGTGTTAGATCATTCACTTGTGCTCTTTCTGTTTTTCTAATGTAGGCACCCAGGGCTATAAATTTCCCTCTTAGGACTGCTTTTAAGGTATCCCATAAGTTTTGTTGTGTTGTATTGTCATTGTCATTCAGTTCCAGGAATGTTTTTATTTCTTTCTTTATCTCTTCCTTGACCCATTCATTATTCAAGAGTGTGTTGTTTAGTCTCCATGTGTTCTTGTAGGCAGGAGGGCTTGTCCTGGTGTTGATGTTGAGCTTCATTGCACTGTGGTCTGACAGGATGCATGAAATTATTTCAATCTTTTTGTATTTGTAGAGGTTTCTTCGGTGTCCCAGGATGTGGTCAATTTTGGAGAATGTTCCGTGGGGTGCTGAGTAGAAAGTGTATTCTCTGGTATTAGGATGGAATGTTCGGTAGAGGTCTATGAGGTGGATGTGGTTTCTTATACAAACTAGTCAGAATCTGTAGAAAGTCTTGCATAGCCCCAGAAGACCCAGACAAGGATCTGTAAGGAAGCCTGAGGGAGAGGCCACTGATAGGCACAAGAAGGCTAGGCCAGTCATCTTTGTGGAGCTGGAAGCTCTGGGAAGATGTCACTCAGATAATTCTCGGGTGACTGGATGAGACTATAGCTTTGTTATAAAAATACCATAACCTTATTTATTACATTGTTACATTATTAGCACCACATTCACAGCTAAGAGGTTGGGCAGAAGCCCTAGACAGGCAACAATCAGACAGGCTTGAACCTTGCACCACTTGTCCACCCACCGGCTCCCCAGGGCTGGCTGCAAACATCTAGATCTGGGTCCAGGGACAGGGAAATCCAACCTGGAGCTGAGTGAGGGGCCCAGGTGCTCCCAGATGGTGGGTAGGGAGTCCATGATACCACCACTGCTGCACAGTTGGGGACTGTCACCACCTAGGGGAGGTCAACCTTATACACTCACCGAGAGAGATGTACTCACAGAACTGCAGTGCCCATTGGCTCTCCAGGGCTGATCGCCAACATCTGTATCTGTGTCCAGGGGCAGAGAAGCCAAGCCTAGAGGGCCTCAGGTGTGCCCTATGTATTGGGCAGGGAGTCTGTAATGTTCCTGCTGCTGCTGCCTCTTACTGCCTGGGGCCACCTCTGCTGCCTCCCTACCTTGGAGAAGTGACAAAGGCACTGGCTGCTCCTAGGACAGCTTGGAGAGCATATCAAGGTTGCTACTTTAGGCCAGCTTGGTATAGCTTCTCTCTAGAATTATTTGGCCATGACCTGGATTAAACTTGAACCTCAGCTGCATCCTCCCATTCCTGGAGGTCATAATTTTGATACATATGTGTTGTTTATATAGGCATAATTTGGAGTAATACAAAGGGAAGGGAACAACAACAACATAAAGACTGGGTCAAAGAACTGACTGATGCAGTTAAATTCTGCCCCAAACAACAAGCAAAGCTATATGGGGATGGCTTTATACAGTAGAAGCAGGAAATGAGAAATCATTTATAAAAGCTACAAAATTTTAGTTACACAAAATGAGCAAACCCCGAGAACCTAATGTACAACATGGTAGCCATAATGGGCGACAGGGTGGTAACTCAAAAGCAACTGCTGACTTTCAGAACAGTGGCTGCAACTGGAGCATGCAAAGCAGAGAAAATCCTCAGAGAAAAGCAGCACAGGTGGAGAGAGAGACTGAGTTGCAGAGGCAGGACTGAGAGAAGGGGAAAGGCAGTGCCTGGGTGAGGGAGGGGGACTGGCCCGTTGAGTTGGGAAGACAGAAAACTTCAAAGCAGCCACAAGTTTGTTAGACCACAGAGTTGTTATCGAGACATGGAGTTTGCCAGCCCTCATAATCTTGGAGGGCAGGCTGGCTGCCCTGGACTTTAGAAGAATCATAGAGGAAGGAAAAGGAGAAAGTCACAAGGTGGCAGTTGGAACAAACAAGAACATGCCCTTGCTCCATAATACACAAGACAAAAGACAGAACCCAACGGAGAAGTGCTGTCCAGAGCAGAACTCACTTCACTTGAGTGCCCAATCACTCATTCAGTCATACAGTTATTCATAGACACCAAACAGACATGAACAGAGACCAGAGTAACCAGTTCCAAGGGTGCACTGAGTTGGCAGACCTCTTTCAGCCAACATCTTGGCTGTTGAGAAAACTCGAGGTAAAGTTCCTCATCAGCAACATATTCCTACTGTTGAATAACAGATCAGACCAGCCCAGACCAGAATGGAGCTCCAACCAGAAATAATAGAACTTAGTCCTAGGAAGACCAAAAGGCCTCAGTTTGTAGCAGTGATCCCCGATCACTGAAACATCCAGGGGCTGCTTTCTGCATAACAACTTATGAAAGTGGGAAGATCTAAGGTGAGTCTGAGCCCGAGAAGCACCCTTGATGAGCCTCCAATGTCATAGCAAGAGAGGCACAGAGGAATAGCATATGGTGATGGTCAAATTAGGAGTCTGTTATTGATAGCTGGCAGTCAGGGAGGGGGCTGGCCTCCAAAAGAACTATGAACCCCAAGGAAAAGCAGAATGGGATTTATAAAGCTTAAAACCACAATTGCATGGTGTCAGAGCCAAAACAAATAACTATAGTTATATTAGATCACCATAGTTAACACCAGACCAGGGCGAGATCAGTTAACAAAGAGGTTTTCAGTTAAGCAGTTTCAGTTAGAAAAAAAGAAAAAAAAAAAAAAAAACAAGTTTCTCAAAATCATAGAACAGGCTCCATGGAGATGTAGGTTCAGCTGTCTGGGAGGATGGGCTATGTGAATATATTACGCTGCCACTTGTAAGTCTCCCAGGATTGCTGAAACCATGTGTTTCCTGAAACTGCCTGCATGAGATGTTCTGCCTGGCTGGCTGCAGTGGAAATGTCTAGGTAAAACACAAAATGGAATTAGTTTTTTTGTTTCAAGAGAAAAGCTTGCTTTAGGTTGAAAAAGTATATCTTCCATATTACCAGTCCCCTAGTTCAATTTGTAACTTCCACACTCACAGTGACTGTGTCTACTGCTCATTTTGCATTACACCCCCTAGTCTTTTGCTCATTACAGAGACTTTACAATCATTGTACTTATTTTGTTCTTCTTACCAGTTTAGCCTCTACTGAAAGATTTTTATTTTATTTTCTTAAACATAAAATATATTAAAGACCATGCTTCTAGTACTGACATATTTAAAATCAGTGAACAACCAAGATTGAATGAATAATCAAGTTTGAACAGAGGGAGATTACCTCAAGCTGTTCCTATCACTGGAATAGCAAACACTGTGCCTCTAGGTGGGCATGTTCCGGGGATCTCAATGTGAGGAACCCTCTGAAATCCAAGCATTAATGAAATAATCAATACTTTTGAAGATAATAAACAAGGAGAATTGCAACTATACTTATGTTCCATATACTGAATATCAATTAAAACTAGCAAAATATAGTGATGAATTTAATGCTTAAGTAACTTTTTATTGAGCATATATGTATCAGCTAGCTATGGCAAAAATAGTATAGAGAACATATCAAAACCTGAACCTGTATGTTTCACGTGACCAGGAACCAGCTAGGCAGTATTCTGGTGGAGCTAGGCAGACTCGGTCTGAGCTGGACCGCGCAGCCCCTTTCCCCCAGGGTGTCATCCTTGCTCACTTTAATTCTGGAATGGATCAAACCTCTCTCAGCTTCAGCTCTTCTTCCCAGTCTATTCAGCCAGTGAATACTTATTGGCTACTTTGACTTTAACTGTCATCCTGTCTACTAGAAATCACATATCTTTCATTGACTTTCTTTAGCAACTGGATCAATATTTAGATTTTGAAGCTGTTGGCAGCTCATTCTCTTCTGCAAGCTTTGTTATGCAATTCGTTGTGATATTTCCATACCCAAGATTTGATTTTCCTCTTTACAGTTGTTTTAGGTATTTCCATTTTGCGCATCTTCTCTTCCCTGGCAGTAGAGACAGATGTGGTAATGCATGCCTATAATCCCAGCATTTAAAAGGCCAACGCAGGATTGCTTTTAGGTCAAGTCTAGCAGGTGCTTCATAGTAAGACTGTGTCTCTAGGGGCGGGAGAGATGGTTCAGTGGTTATGAGCACTGGTTCTTCTTGCAGAATACCCAGGTTAAAATCCTAGCACCCACATGGCAGCTAACAACTGCCCAAAGCTCCAGTTCTAGGGGATCCAATGCCCTCTTCTGTCCTCCTCAGGCATGCACGGTACGAGTGCACTTACATACATGTAGGCATAGCACTCATAATAATAAATAAATTTATAATATAAATAATATTATAATATAAATACATTTAGAAAAACCTAAACATTTAAAAAAAGAAGACTGCATCTCAAATAATGAACAAGAACTTGGTTATATGGTAAAAGTCTGCATCATGAATAGTTCTAAGTTATAAATGGGATATTTATCCTATTCACTTTTAATACTGTTGTTTATTGTGCTTGCTACCTGTGGTTGTCACCTTCATACACCTGGTAAGAGAGACGCTCAGGGGAAGAATTTTATCCATTGGATTGGCCTAGCCATGTTAGTGAAGTGTTGATTGTTGTGTTGGGGCCCAGCCCACTGCAGACACTGCTGCTCCTGGACAGCTGGCCTCTGTCTTATAAGAAAGCAGACTGAGCACAGGCACTTGGAACGAGCCAGTAGGCATCATTTCTCGATATGTTTTGCTTCAATTTCTATTCCCGATCTATGATTTGAGTTCCTGCCTTGGCTACTGCCAATGATGGACTACAACCTAGGAGCTGAGTCAACCTTTTTCCTCTCCAAGTTGGTTCCGGTCAGTGTCTTATCACAGCAACAGAGAAACAAACTAGAAGACTGATGGAGATTTAAGTATTTTTTTTCATTTCTTTTCCACTTCTTACATTTTCTTTCTTGGATGTTGTTATCTTTATTGTAGATTGAATATTTTTATCATTCAGCTTTTCTCCTTTGCTTACTTGTCTATAACTCATTATTTTGGTAGTTCCTCAAAAATGTATAGTGCACCGCATAAACTTATAACATCCTATCTTTTCACATTACTTTGCCAAACCATATGTATTATTGCAATTTATAATAATCCAATACTGTTTTGCTCCTCTTAGTCTTTATGCTTCTCTTGTTACAGATTTTTCTTATATGTTGTATATATTTGTCCATGTCATGCTTGATCCTTAATGCTAACTTATAGTTTGAGAGATACTCAGGACAATGATAAATACCTCTGGGTATCTCTGTGAGTGTCTTCCCAGAGATGATTATTTAAGGAGGGAAGACCTTCCTGAAAGTGGCAGCACAATCTCTAGGTTAAGAACTAAGAACTCAGCTAAAATAAAGAAAGGAAGAAAAGAAGAAGAAGAAGAAGAAGAAGAAGAAGAAGAAGAAGAAGAAGAAGAAGGAAAAAGAAGGAGAAGGAGGAGGAGGAGGAGGAGGAGGAGGAGGAGGAGGAGGAGGAGGAGAGGAAATCCAATAAGCCCAGGAAACTGCCTCTCTGTTTCCTGAATGTCTGGATGTGAGCACCTGTGCTCCTGCACAGAAAACTGTGCCATGAAGTTTAGCCTTACCAAGGTGTCATGACAAAGAAGTTAGTTGGCATGGAAAGAAACCTTTTGAAGCCATGAAACAAAAGCAATGTTTCCTGTTTTCAACTTGTTCTTTCCAGGACTATGACAGTGAAGAGAAATCTTACTAATACAACATATGTTATAAATTCAATAATGAATTATAAGTTTTGCTCAGTATTTAAATAATAAATATTTAAATAATAAAATTTCTAATATATGTATCATCTAATTTCTATTTCCAGAAATTTAAACTCTTGAAATTTAGATCTCTATCCAGAAATATTTTTGTAGAAAATAATTTCTTTAGTTTTTATAATGTGAATTTACTAGTTAAATGTAGCAATACAAGTTGGAGAGAACAACAACAAAAGAACTGAGAAAAAAACTCTGGAAAGACTCAGAAACAAAGCAAGACATGTATGGCAGAGTGCAGGGACTTGGGTGGGGTGGGGGGCATGGAAAGGGAAGCAACTCTAGATTTGATTGAGAAATCATGTATGACCTATGGAAAAAGTTTAATGACAATAAAAATGTATTTCATCTTTGTTTTCAAATATGTTTTTACTAGAGACAAAGTCATGGGTGGAGATCTTACAGTGCAGTCTGATATTCCTGTGTTCTTGCTGGCTTCAGGGAATAAACTCTTTCTGCTCTTAGGTCTTGGCTGGCTTTATTTTGGGTTTGCACCTACCAAGATGCAAATTCATTGTGTTCTGTTACAGGAACACTGTTCTGAAAATGTAGGACTGTTCTCCCTTACATCTCACTTCCTGTAAGAGCCAGGGAAGAAGGTGCATGACCATATGGACAAAGAGTCTTACAGGCCTTGCTCATAGGAACCTACAGCAATGGTGTCAGCATGCACAAGACCCATGCAAACTCAAGCAGACAGAAACCCAATGCAGAATAGGGAGAAAAAAGAGAGCAGACCTCAATCTTAGCCTAAGATCTACTGGCAGATGGTTACGGCTGGGTAAGGGAGAGTTGAATTTCTTTAAGGGAATGACTCTAGATAGGCTGATTAGTATATGAACTTGCCATGAGGGATGTCTGGGTATATTAACTTGACTCAACAGACTTTAACATATATGGCAGAATGCATGAAATCTGGTGGGGTGGGCTATGGTCGGGGGGAGTCCAGATGGGAAGGGGGTATAAAGATGATTAAGATGTTTTATATGAAATATGCAAAAATTCAATTTAAAAGTCAGGAGTCTCCAGATGAGGAGCAGCCAGGGAAGAGGACCAGGACATGGACATTTCCTTTGGAGGTCCTGAAAGCTCTGCCCTTCAACATGGAGGTGAGTGGTGCCAACCGGTAGGCTACAGGATGAGTCTGGTGAGGAAGGGTTGGATCCAGGTTTCAGAATCTTGTCTAAAACAGTCTGATTATTTTGATAACTCTGTATTATTGAGTCTTTAGATCTTCTCCATAGAAGTAACAGTGAGTAAGAAATTAGCCAGTTTGACCTTTCTCATAAGGTCTTTGTACCAGCATTATCTCTGTTAAATTCACCAGAAGTTAGACCAACATCCCAAGTATATCCATCCAGAACAAAAGGACTAGTCTTGAGTACAATGAGACAGAATTCTCCTTGTGTAAAATAATGGACTCTGATATTTTAGATCAGTGTGCCATTGTGCCAAATGAATGTGTGATTAGTACAGGGTATTTAATATTGAAGACTCAGTGAAATTGGTCTCATGAATACATGGCTAACACTTGTAGGGTGCATTGTTTCAGTTTGTGTGGAGTTGATCGTTCTGATGTCTGTGATGTTCCTAACATAACAAACCCATAGTAGGTCTATTTTGTCATGATAGGATGTAGACTCCACATATCACTGACTCCATACTCAATATCTGAAATTCTCTGTGTGTCGAGGTGTAAGAAAATTCTTGACATGCAACTATAGAAATAAATGCCAGAGTCCTGAGAGTTTCAGTAGGAACTGCTATCTGGGTAAACTGCTTTGCATTCTGCTGCAGCTGATCATGAAGAGCAGACAAAAGCAGACCACCTTTCACTCTGAGACCAAGAAGAGTCCTCTAATTTCCTCTGTACCTGTCTGAAATTTTTCATCTTTATAACTAATAAATTTCTTATAGCACATTCTCAGTTTGGTTTCTTTGGAAAAATTCTTTTTATAAGGGTCTTCAATAATCTCCTACAATTAGGGGAGGGAAGAAAATCTAAACAATTGCATATAAATGAATTGCTGCAGGACACTTTATGTACCCATAGGAGGTCTAACAAACCCATAGGAAGTCTATTTTGTCATGATAGGATGTAGACTCCACATATCACTGACTCCATACTCAATATCTGAAATTCTCTGTGTGTCCAGATGTAAGAAAATTCTTGACACGCAACTACAGAAATAAATGCAAGAGTTCTGAGAGTTTCAGTAGGAACTACTCTCTGGGTAAACTGTGCTTTGCATTCTGCTGCAGCTGATCATGAAGAGCAGAAAAAAATCAGACCAACTATCACTCTGAGACCAAGAAGAGTCCTCTAATTTCCTCTGTACCTGTCTGAAATTTTTCATCTTTATAACTAATAAATTTCTTATAGCACAAAAAAAATAAATAAATAAAAGTCATTTATACAAAAGCGTAATTTCCATGTTAATGTGAGAATTAAAAAAAAATTCTTGAACTTCCTGCTTGACTTGCTATGAACTTGGAGTAGCCAGGGCTTTTCCTCTGACTCCTTAAGTGCAAGCCTTATTTCTTATTATACCCATGCTCATCTCATTCTTGCTGCTGGGACCTACAGCCACCAAAGTTGAAGGTCAGTGGCTCCAAATGGGACTGACCTGGGTCCTTTTCATGTTCATGGGGACTACATCCCTCACAAACGGTGTCTGATCCCAAATTTGGACACTGAGCCAACTCCAGAGGCAGCCATCGCAGTAAACAAAAATTATTTAGGATTCAGGTTTTTAAGACATGGTGAATTTATAAAGAAGAAAGCCGCCGGGTATGGTGGTGCACGCCTTTAATCCTAGCACTTGGGAGGCAGAGGCAGGTGGATCTCTGTGAGTTCAAGGCCAGCCTGGTCTACAGAGTGAGTTCCAGGACAGCTGGGGCTACAGGGAGACCCTGTCTCGAAAAGGCAAAAAAAAAAAAAAAAAAAAAAAAAAAAAAAAAAGAAGAAAGCCTTTGAGGTTTCTGTTCTTCTGAAAGGCATCACTAAAGCTCACAGCACCAGACCTGCTGTTAAAGAAGCAGGTACGGTACCCTGGCCTATCTTCTCTAGAACCCTACTTTACTTTATTAAGCTTTGAAGATCATATATTCCTAGCATGCACACATGCACGCACACACGCACGCATGCACGCGCGTACCAACTTCATGTTCCTTGTTGTTCAGACAATAAATACTTAATGACTTTTTACCAGCAGTGTGGAAAAGCTTTCTATACACTAAAATATATATGGAATATGGTACTGAATACTGTATTTCCTGAAAATACAAAGAAGTGGTATTTGTCATAGAAATACTTTGCATCCAAAATTTAAGAAATAGTTTTGTCTTGTGACTTAATAAAACGTGAATTTTATCATCAAAGCAAATGGCTTTTCAGAAAAGTAACTTTATGTATGTATGTGTGATTACTTATGATGCCATGAATTTATGAGTAGAATTAAGGCAAATGTGTGTGTTCCTTTGGGGCAAAAGTAGCTGCATAAAATAAATCAGACATGAACACACAGAGGACTGAAGCTGCCACTAGATGGCAGCACATCCCCACCAAAGCACGACTCTTAATAGGGAGGAGAAAAGAAGTCTTCATCTTGAATGAGATGTTTCCATCAAATTCTGTAGACTGAGAAAGAACTTCAAATAAAGATAGCTCAAGTCTCCATAAATATACCATACATAAAATTGAGCTTCTGAAAAATTAGATAATTTGGCCACGAGTGGTGGTACAGGCTTTTCATCTCAGCACTCTGGAGGAAGAGGCAGGTGGATTTCTGTGTGATTGCTACCAGCCTAGTCTGCATAGTGAGTTCCAGGCCACCTGGGGCTATAGGGAGACCTGTCTCAAAAAATATAAAGAAAAAATGATGATTTGTCCAAATTCAAAAAGTAGTATCTGCTGGGTATGGTGGTGTACACTTTTAACTCCAGCACTTTGGAGGCAGAGGCAAGCGATCTTTGTGAGGTAGAGGCCAGCCTGATCTACACAGCAAGTTACAGGCCAGGGACACTGTCTCATAAAAGAAATGTAGCACCAGAATTTGACCTTTTAGCTCTAAGGTGGGCTTCCTAGAAGCATTATAAACCTTCAGGGTCCTTTCTGTAACACAGAACTTCTGGGTTCTCTTGTCACTGCCAAGAGAAATGACACAGATGAGAAGTTTGTAAACTGAGCAGCTGAACTTCATCTAGTCCCTCGTCTCCCTGAGCTGATGCTGTCCTTCTCAATGTCTGGTCTCTTCTCACAGCAGGCAACTTAGTATAAATAGCTTTATTCATATCTTGGCAGGACTTCTTCTGTCACTTTATCTACAAAGTCACTGGATAGCTTTCATAATAAAATAATGTTATATAAGTTGATAGCCTTTTTCACTGCCTTAAAATCAGATTCCCTTTAAGGCTGAACCCAGTCGGGTGACTCACCTTCCTGATTTCCTGAGCCTGAGAGATTTCTCAGCTTGCAGTTCTGACCAGGTAAAGCCTTTGCCTGAGTCACCAGGAGGGTAGGTCTCCCTGGCCCACTTACCCATCACTGGGCATTTGTGATGAGAGGCACAGCGTTACAGGTCAGATACAGCAATGCACCAGAGCATTTCCCTTTTCATTCCCTACCATCTTTCACTTAAGCTCAGTTCAAATACACAGGACTACATCAAGACATACCAAGCCCAGGCACTAAAGAAATACAATGTCTCTCACACGTAAGATGGGCAACAAAGAGACGCCCAAGTATTTGTTCATACTTCCCATGTGTCTGCTTTAGGAAAATGTTCACCATGTTTTGGCTTATTCACACTTGTTGTACCACACCCACAATTATTTATAACAAAAACTAAGCATTTATTAAAACTGTAGATAGCCTATAATACTAAACTTGTGCCAAGGTTTTACCAATCTTCTGGAATTTGATTCTTCCAATGACCCTGTATGGATGTCACAGTTCTTGTCATCATACTTTAAACCACTGAACCAAGAACTGAAGATTAGTAACCTATGTAATGCATAGTTTACAATACAATCAGTAGCAGAAAATGTGGGTTTCAAGCCAAATGGCTTGACTTCAGAGCTTGTGACTTTATCCATCCATACACCATTTCTCATCTAGAGAGGACCTTGTGCTATCTGGAAATTCTTGCATTCATGGAATGTCCTCAAGCTACACTAGATTACCCCCAGCTGCTGGGATTAATGAACAATTGAGGGACTATTTATTTTACTGATTAATTAAATTCTTCATTTATCACATTATAATTAATTGAACTATAAGTAGCCACATGTGGCTAGTGGTTACTGTATTGGACATCAGGGTGTGCTTCTATCTTAGCACATGGCTACAGATGAATCTGTCAACACAGCATAATGGAATGAGTGCAGAAACAGATGCAAATCCTTAACTACCTCAACGTATCATCTGTGTGAACTATAGACATATCTTTTTCTTTATATCTGATACAGCTGGCTCAGCTATATAATGAGGATAATTACAATTATACCATGTAGTAAATTGCTAAAAATATATAACACACATAATATTCTGCAGAAATAATCAACAAATGTTTGCCTTTAATAACCATTTGCCTTTAAAGACCTAAAATATCTGGAAAGTCAATGGAGTTTTCTGTATACAATTCTGTATAACAGTGTGATACAATTTAGATCACAACATTACATTTCCTGTTTAGAGTGGTTGGAATTAAAATCAGACTGACAACTGTAACACACCTCTCTGTGACTAGAATCTGATAATTTTTTTGCTCATATCTCTTAGAAAAATTTATCTCTTGAACATACACACATGCACACTCGTGCAGAAAAAGTTGTTAAAACTGCTCTACTCTGTGGTAAATGAAATTAGCAGGGTCAGCCTTTCATAAATGGAACTGGTAGGTAGGTAGGTAGATAGATAGATAGATAGATAGATATAGAGATATGGATATAGATATAGATACAGATATATAGATAGATAGAGATAGAGATAGAGATAGAGATAGAGATAGAGATAGAGATAGATACAGATATAGATAGTCTGGGGGCTAGAGAGATGGCTCAGCAGTTAAGAACACTGGTTGTTCTTATAGAAGAGACAGGTTCAAATCCCGGCAACCACATAGTAGCTAACAACTCCAGTTCCACCTGATCCAATGCCCTCTTCTGACCTCCAGGGGTAAGCACAACACAGGTGCACTTACATACATGGAGGGAATACACACGTACAAAAATAATAAATAAAATATTTTAAAAATTCTGTCTGAATGGAGAGTCACACAACTCATTGCCCTCCAGTGACTTGGTACTGCTCAGGGCAAGAGTCGAAGAGCTGCCTGTCAGTCCTTTGCTATTCCTACCTGTTCTCTTGCTCAACATCTCTTAGGAACAAAAACAGCACCTCCAAACCGCCACTAGGCGGAGACTCAGTCTAATCTGGATGCTGAGGATTGGCAGAGTTGAAGGCTCCAGAGTTGAAGGGGGATTGGTCCATGCTCCAGGAAAGCAAGCTGACTCAACAGCTCGGCTTAAATCCTGAGATTTAATCAATTGCTCGGAGATAAACTGGAAACAAAATCGTAGAATTCCAGTCCTGTCCACACCAGGATCACTCTTGCCACTCCGTCCTGCTCTTGCAAGGCCTTTGATTCTCTTTGGCATCCTCCTTGCCCTCAAATCCCAGCCAGCCTGTGTCTTACAGCTAACACTGAGGCCTCTGCCTTGGGCCTGAAGAGGTATGGCCTGTCCCCAGAACCTGTTGTATCAGAACCAAACCTTGTGTAGAGTTAGAAAAAGACCTGACGAGAAGAGTCAGAAGGGACTGAACAGCAGACCGGCAGGCTTCGGAGGATAGCAAGGGAAAGCAGAAAATGAGGCTTTGTCCAAAGAAGCTTTTCATTTCCCACTAATTTCTTTAGCCCAAATTTGTGAAAACCCATGTAAAAATGAGCATTGATACCGTACCCCTCCCGTGAGTCTTTTCTTCTCCTTTGTAGGAAGGTCTGACACACAGCCCTCTTGGATTCCCCTCAGTGACTTCGCCCCAAACTGTTGCTGCTGCTGAGCCATCTGTCAGGCTCCCAGCATCTGCAGCCCTTTCTGGAAAGCTGAGCTCAAAGCAAGCTGGGTCCACAACGGAGGTAGATGCTGCAGTTACAGCAGAGCCTCTGCTAACTGAAGAAGGACAGGAAGAAAAGGGGTTATCCTGAAATCCACAGACACTTGCTCATGATTCAAGTAACCAAAATGTGTGGAACAGACTTTGAATATCATTCCTTTTAATGGCTTGTCCTAGTCCCCAGTGGTAATAAATTATGCCCTTCATAAAAGGCCTAGAATGAACTGTCAAATTTGTCATACTTTGCCAATCAATCCATGCATGCTGAAAAATCATTGACTAAAACCTCTTCAACTTTACATGTGAAAACTTTATGCTTCAGATATGAAAAGTAATGGGATCTAAATTTAGGAGATGAAAGGCTATTGGATATGTATAAAATCTGCCTTCTATATCCAACAGTCTGTTCTGCAGGTTTAATCAACTACAAAGAAAGTAAACATACTCAGAAAAGTTGCAATTTCCTGAACATGTACATATTTATATTCCTTGCTATTGGTTATTAAAGTATTACAACTGCTTACTTAACATTTACATTGTATTAAGTATTGTAAGTAATCGGGAGATTATTTAAATTGTATAGGTTATATAAAAACACTATACTATTATGTATAAGGGAAATGCATGTTGGTAGAATTTGCTAGCTCTGGGTAAGTCCTGGAAACAATCTTTCATGGAATTTGGCAACTGTATATATGTATATGCATGTATATATTCATATACACACTCATGTGTAGTATATATGTGTATCATGGATAATGGGTGGATGCGGTAGAGAGGAAATGCATTTTTCAGGATATTGTGGAGCTGACCGGTGGGAAGAAGATGCTGCCAGGTGTTTTTCATAAGGGTCCGACTGGAGTTGGAGCTGGATGGACAGGGATGAAAAATTAAGGCAAAAATGATAAAGAAAAGTAAGATTGTAATGAATATTGAAAGGAAGAAGACACATCCCTTCTGGTCGATTTTAAGATTTCAGGAGTAATTATGAGAGCTTTCTGGAGGGGAGAGTAAGAAAGAGGGCCTGTTCTAAGAGTTCCAAGAAAAAATATGCTGGGTAGCAGAAGCCTTGAACTGGGAAGACCCACAGCAGAGCCTGCATGAGTCAGGGAGATGGCCCAGTATGCATCAGGAAGTGTTGGCATATGTGATGGGAGTGCACTTCAAGATTTACACAGGAGCTTTGAAGGCCACCCTGTTCTCCACATTGCTACTTAATTCAGTAAGAATCAGAAAGCCTTTATAACCCCTGCAAAGGGGAGCATTCTGATAAGCCACCGTCAAAGAAAAAACACGAGGCAAACTGCAGTAAGAAGCATAATTATTTTGTGTATGGATTCTTCAAATCGAATAAAAGAATCACTGTGTCTGCCCCCCACCCTGTAATCCAGTCCTACGTTGCCTGTGGGGGGATCACCTGAGTCCTGGCCTCCAATTCATAGCAACAACTTAAATTATCAGAAATTCTTCAGAGATTTCACCTTCTCCAATTTTTTCTCATAAACACGTCTTCATATTTTAATGACTTTTTTAATGATTGTATTTTTGTTGCAAAACCAAAAAAAAATGAAATGAGAAGAAATAAGGTCTATGAACAAGTATATTCATCAAATATTTGAAAGAAAATTAAGATGTTCACTAGATATGGATTAATTATTTGTAAAGTAATTCTAGTGAAATTTGAAAGGACCGGTGGGAATTTGGATGCTAACAATCAAGTGAAGTCTAAAATAGACTTGCAAGTGTTTTTTGCTTGTTTGTTTTCTGTTGTTGTTTTTTTAGCTGCAAACACACACCAAATATTCTCACTCTGAGACTCACTGGGTAACTGACCAATTGAAAAAGAAAACAGAACACTTCTAGCTCTGCCCACCAAAACAAAGATAATTTTCAAAGTTGTGTGCTATTCTGTTTGCTTGTGAAAGTTTTGGTATATAACAGAAAAACTGAAATGTTTATGCTATTTTCTTCCTAATGTCTTAACAAGCTAATAGATTGCAGAAAACTAGCTAATAGATTGCACTCTCTTTTCAGAGTCCCGGAAATCTGAAATTTTTCACAAACAAAATCTTGACCCAGGAAAGCAATTCTATGGTGATTCCCAGATCCTGTTTCACCCTATGCTATAGCTTTTTCCTTCTGGTCTCTGTGTTCTCCCGTCTTATTCTTTATTCTTTCTTGGGCATATGTGAAGGGTTACAAACTGCCCTCTACACTCCTACTCCACACTGGAAGAAAATGAATACAGAGGGCAGAGCTTTTACCCGTGGGGCTCCACACAGCTGATTTCCATAGGAAACAATCAACTTGACTCTGATGCAATTGTGTGGCTATCAGAGGCTGGGGGAGGGGGAGGCAGAAGTAGGGGTGTCCTTGCCCATTGATTTAATGAAAGTCAGGACTAGGACTGAGATCATGACAGATGGGGCACGAATATCATGACTGGCACCTTGAAAAAGGTTTTCATGGGCCTGCTGAGGACAGAGTGGCATCCAGATCTGGGGATGGAATGTTGGCAAGCCCTATCTGTCCCTGACATACCCCCCTTGATATAAGAGGTACCACGTAACCAATACCCTTCCCAATTCATTTGGAAGAAGGTATGCCACACTAAAAAGAGTAAAAGAAAAAAAACTCCTTTGAAAAGCACTGGTATTTTAGGATCATGTTCATCAATTGTCCATCTTTAAAGCCAAAATTCCATTGCTGGCCTTGAAGCCCTTAGCTTCCCTGGGTGGAAACGTCATAACATCCCCTTATGATCAGCAGCACTAAGACCAAGCACCTCTGCCACTTGGTCAGGATTTACACAATGCCGATCATTGTCAGTCTATCATACATATGGTTCCCAAGTTACTACATTCTTAGCTGGTTAGTGCTTTGATACATAGTCTTGTGTAGCCCAGGCTGGCTTCAAACTTTCCATGTAGTCAAGGCTAGCCTTGAATTCATTCTCCTGTGTTAGCTTCATGGGTGCTGGAATTGCAGGCATATGACACTATCCCTGGCTCTAAGTTAATATGTTTATTTTCACAAATATCATGATTTTCTGTGATGTAATGATTTTGCTTTGTTTTTATTTTGGTTTGGGGGCATTTTTGTTGTTGTTGTTTTCTAGGTTTTTTTTGTTTGTTTGTTTGTTGTCTAGGGTTTTTACATTTTACTATAAATTGACAACTTGATCTCGATCTATAGATCAGGGTGGCCTAGAATCTGTGGTGATAATATTCTTGCTCTGCCTCCTGTGGTTTGGATTACATGTGCTACCATGCCAAGCTAGTTTTACGTTTTTCATTTCAAGACTAGATCCTGGTGACAGGTTTTTGATTTTTTGTTTGTTGGTTAGTTGGTTTTGTTTTTGTTTTGTGGGGGTGTTGCAAATTTTTAAAAATGTGTGTGTGTGTGTGTGTGTGTGTGTGTATGAGTGTATCTCCTACGTATGCAGTTATGCCCAGAAACCAGAAGATGGTATCAGATTTCCTGGAGCTGGAGTAACAAGTGGTTGTGAGCTGACTGATATGGACACTAAAAGAGCAGAAAGTACTCTTAATAGCTGAGCCATCACTTTAGAACTGGGGAAATGGGCAGGAGGACCTAACATTAGCTGAAGAACTACTGGCAAATGATCACTGCTGGATGAGGAAGAGTGGATCTTAAGGGAGAAATTCTAGATAGGTTGACTGCACTCCAGTGGATGAACATGGACGGAGGCTCTTCTGAGTACAAAGCCTGACTGGATAGACCTTAACATAGATGACAGAAAGCATGAAATCTGGTGGGGGAAGGGCTGTGGGTGGTCCAGATGAGGGAGGAGGCACAAAGATGATTAAGATGTTTTGTATGAAATTCACAAACATCCAATAAAAATATACATTGAAAGAAAACAACCTCTGGTGATATCTTTTAAACATGCCTATGAATGGGAATGAAGAAATGACTAAGGTAAGTTGGTGCTCTTCCTGAGGCCTCAGATTTGATTCCCAGGACCCAATTCCAGGGGATCTGACACCCTCTTCTGATCTCTGTAGATACTGCACACAAGTGGTGTATTTACATACATGCAGGCACAGATGCACATAAAATAAAAATAGTAAGTAAAATATTTTTAAATGCCTATGGAGCTGATTTGCTTGTTGCTATTCTGGCTGTCTCTTGAGATTATAGGTATATAGGTATATAGAATCATAGAGTATAGACCTTCTGATCCACAAAATAGAAGTATTTTCATATATATGGACATTTCCTTTGGAGGTCCTGAAAGCTCTGCCCTTCAACATGGAGGTGAGTGGTGCCAACCGGTAGGCTACAGGATGAGTCTGGTGAGGAAGGGTTGGATCCAGGTTTCAGAATCTTGTCTAAAACAGTCTGATTATTTTGATAACTCTGTATTATTGAGTCTTTAGATCTCTCCATAGAAGTAACAGTGAGTAAGAAATTAGCCAGTTTGACCTTTCTCATAAGGTCTTTGTACCAGCATTATCTCTGTTAAATTCACCAGAAGTTAGACCAACATCCCAAGTATATCCATCCAGAACAAAAGGATAGTCTTGAGTAAATGAGACAGAATTCTCTTGTGTAAAATAATGGACTCTGATTTTTAATCAGTGTGCATTGTGCCAAATGAATTGTGATTGTACAGGGTATTTAATATTGAAGACTCAGTGAAATTGGTCTCATGAATACATGGCTAACACTTGTAGGGTGCATTGTTTCAGTTTGTGTGGAGTTGATCGTTCTGATGTCTGTGATGTTCCTAACATAACAAACCCAGTAGGAGTCTATTTTGTCATGATAGGATGTAGACTCCACATATCACTGACTCCATACTCAATATCTGAAATTCTCTGTGTGTCCAGGTGTAAGAAAATTCTTGACATGCAACTAAGAAATAAATGCAAGAGTCTGAGAGTTTCAGTAGGAACTGCTATCTGGGTAAACTGCTTTGCATTCTGCTGCAGCTGATCATGAAGAGCAGACAAAAGCAGACCACCTTTCACTCTGAGACCAAGAAGAGTCCTCTAATTTCCTCTGTACCTGTCTGAAATTTTCATCTTTAATAACTAATAATTCTTATAGCACAATTCTCGTGTTTGGTTTCTTTAGCAATATTCTTTTTATAAGGTCTTCATATCTCCTCAATTAGGGGAGGGAAGAAAATCTAAACAATTGCATATAAATGAATTGCTGCAGGAAACTTTATGTACCCATAGAGGTCTAACAAACCCATAGGAGGTCTATTTTGTCATGATAGGATTTAGACTCCACATATCACTGACTCATACTCAATATCTGAAATTCTCTGGTGTGTCCAGATGTAAGAAAATTCTGACACGCAACTCAAGAAATAAATGCAAGAGTTCTGAGAGTTTCAGTAGAAATACTCCTGGGTAAACTGTGCTTTGCATTCTTGCTGCAGCTGATCATGAAGAGCAGAAAAAAATCAGACCAACTATCACTCTGAGACCAAGAAGAGTCCTCTAATTTCCTCTGTACTTCTGAGATTTTTCATCTTTTAAACTAAAAATTCTTAAGCACAAAAAAATAAATAAATAAAAGTCATTTATACAAAGCGTAATTTCCATGTTAATGTGAGAATTAAAAAAAATTCTTGAACTTCCTGCTTGACTTGCTATGAACTTGGAGTAGCCAGGGCTTTTCCTCTGACTCCTTAAGTGCAAGCCTTATTTCTTATTATACCCATGCTCATCTCATTCTTGCTGCTGGGACCTACAGCCACCAAAGTTGAAGGTCAGTGGCTCCAAATGGGACTGACCTGGGTCCTTTTCATGTTCATGGGGACTACATCCCTCACAAACGTGTCTGATCCCAAATTTAGGAACTGAGCCAACTCCAGAGGCAGCCATCGCAGTAAACAAAAATTATTTAGGATTCAGGTTTTTAAGACATGGTGAATTTATAAAGAAGAAAGCGCGCCGGGGTATGGTGGTGCTCACGCCTGTTTAATCCGTATCATGCACTTGGGAGGCAAGGACAGGATGGATCTGCTGTGAGTTCAAGACCAGCCTGGTCCCTAACAGAGTGAGTTGTCCATGACAGCTGGGGCTACAGAGGAGACCCTGTGCTCGAAAAGGCAAAAAAAAAAGAAAAAAAAAAAAAAAGAAAATGAAGAAACGCTTTGATTTTCTGGTTCTTGCTTCTGAAAGGCATCACTAAAGCTCACAGCACCAGACCTGCTGTTAAAGAAGCAGGTACGGTACCCTGGCCTATCTTCTCTAGAACCCTACTTTACTTTATTAAGCTTTGAAGATCATATATTCCTAGCATGCACACATGCACAGCAACACACGCAGCCATGACGCGCGTACCAACTTCATGTTCCTTGTTGTTCAGACAATAAATACTTAATGACTTTTTACCAGCAGTGTGGAAAAGCTTTCTATACACTAAAATATATATGGAATATGGTACTGAATACTGTATTTCCTGAAAATACAAAGAAGTGGTATTTGTCATAGAATACTTTGGCATCCAAATTTAAGAAATAGTTTTGTCTTGTGACTTAATAAAACGTGAATTTTATCATCAAAGCAAATGGCTTTTCAGAAAAGTAACTTTATGTATGTATATTGATACTTTAGGTGCCGATGAATTTAAGTGGTAAGAATAAGGCAAATGTGTGTATGTTCCTTTGGGGCAAAAGTAGCTGCATAAAATAATCAGACATGAACACACAGAGGACTGAAGCTGCCACTAGATGGCAGCACTCCCCACCAAAGCACGACTCTTAATAGGGAGGAGAAAAGAAGTCTTCATCTTGAATGAGATGTTTCCATCAAATTCTGTAGACTGAGAAAGAACTTCAAATAAAGATAGCTCAATCTCCATAAATATACCATACAAAAACTTGAGCGTTCTGAAAAATTAGATAATTGGCCACGAGTGTGGTACAGGCTTTTAATCTCATCAGACTCTGAGGAAGAGGCAGGTTTGGATTTCTGTGTGATTGCTAACAGCCGTTCTGCATAGTGAGTTTCCAGGCCACCTGGGGCTTATAGGGAGACCTGTCCTCAAAAAATATAAAGAAAAAATGATGATTTGTCCAAATCAAAAAGTAGTATCGCTGGGTATGGTGGTGTACACTTTAACCCAGCACTGGTGGAGCAGAGGCAAGCGACGTGGGAGTAAGGCCAGCCTGACTACACAGCAAGTACAGGCCAGGGACACTGTCTCATAAAAGAAATGTAGCACCAGAATTTGACCTTTTAGCTCTAAGGTGGGCTTCCTAGAAGCATTATAAACCTTCAGGGTCCTTTCTGTAACACAGAACTTCTGGGTTCTCTTGTCACTGCCAAGAGAAATGACACAGATGAGAAGTTTGTAAACTGAGCAGCTGAACTTCATCTAGTCCCTCGTCTCCCTGAGCTGATGCTGTCCTTCTCAATGTCTGGTCTCTTCTCACAGCAGGCAACTTAGTATAAATAGCTTTATTCATATCTTGGCAGGACTTCTTCTGTCACTTTATCTACAAAGTCACTGGATAGCTTTCATAATAAAATAATGTTATATAAGTTGATAGCCTTTTTCACTGCCTTAAAATCAGATTCCCTTTAAGGCTGAACCCAGTCGGGTGACTCACCTTCCTGATTTCCTGAGCCTGAGAGATTTCTCAGCTTGCAGTTCTGACCAGGTAAAGCCTTTGCCTGAGTCACCAGGAGGGTAGGTCTCCCTGGCCCACTTACCCATCACTGGGCATTTGTGATGAGAGGCACAGCGTTACAGGTCAGATACAGCAATGCACCAGAGCATTTCCCTTTTCATTCCCTACCATCTTTCACTTAAGCTCAGTTCAAATACACAGGACTACATCAAGACATACCAAGCCCAGGCACTAAAGAAATACAATGTCTCTCACACGTAAGATGGGCAACAAAGAGACGCCCAAGTATTTGTTCATACTTCCCATGTGTCTGCTTTAGGAAAATGTTCACCATGTTTTGGCTTATTCACACTTGTTGTACCACACCCACAATTATTTATAACAAAAACTAAGCATTTATTAAAACTGTAGATAGCCTATAATACTAAACTTGTGCCAAGGTTTTACCAATCTTCTGGAATTTGATTCTTCCAATGACCCTGTATGGATGTCACAGTTCTTGTCATCATACTTTAAACCACTGAACCAAGAACTGAAGATTAGTAACCTATGTAATGCATAGTTTACAATACAATCAGTAGCAGAAAATGTGGGTTTCAAGCCAAATGGCTTGACTTCAGAGCTTGTGACTTTATCCATCCATACACCATTTCTCATCTAGAGAGGACCTTGTGCTATCTGGAAATTCTTGCATTCATGGAATGTCCTCAAGCTACACTAGATTACCCCCAGCTGCTGGGATTAATGAACAATTGAGGGACTATTTATTTTACTGATTAATTAAATTCTTCATTTATCACATTATAATTAATTGAACTATAAGTAGCCAATGTGGCTAGTGGTTACTGTATTGGACTCAGGGTGTGCTTCTATCTTAGCACATGGCTACAGATGAATCTGTCAACACAGCAAATGGAATGAGTGCAGAAACAGATGCAAATCCTTAACTACCTCAACGTATCATCTGTGTGAACTATAGACATACTTTTTCTTTATATCTGATACATGCTGCTCAGCGTAAATGAGGATAATTACAATTATACCATGTAGTAAATTGCTAAAATATATAACACACATAATATTCTGCAGAAATAATCAACAAATGTTTGCCTTTAATAACCATTTGCCTTTAAAGACCTAAAATATCTGGAAAGTCAATGGATTTCTGTATACAATTCTTTATAACAGTGTGATACAATTTAGATCACAACATTACATTTCCTGTTTAGAGTGGTTGGAATTAAATCGACTGACAACTGTAACACACCTCTCTGTGACTAGAATCTGATAATTTTTTTGCTCATATCTCTTAGAAAAATTTATCTCTTGAACATACACACATGCACACTCGTGCAGAAAAATGTTTAAAACTGCTTCTACTCTGTGGTAAATGAAATTAGCAGGGTCAGCCTTTCATAAATGGAACTGGTAGGTAGGTAGGTAGATGAGAATAGATAGATAGATATAGAGACGTAGAGGATATAGATAGAAGATAGATGTAGATGATAGATAAGAGTAAGAGATAGAGATAGAGAAGAGAATAGAGAAGAGACAGATAGAGAAGTCTGGGGCTAGAGATGGCTCAGCAGTTAAGGAACACTGGTGTTCTTATAGAAGAGACAGGTTTCAAATCCCCGGCAACCAAAGTAGCTAACAACTCCAGTTCCACCTGATCCAATGCCCTCTTCTGCACCTCCAGGGTGTAAGCAACAAACAGGTGCACTTCATACATGGAGTACAACACGTACAAAAATAATAAATAAAATATTTTAAAAATTGCGTCTGAATGGAGAGTCACACAACTCATTGCCCTCCAGTGACTTGGTACTGCTCAGGGCAAGAGTCGAAGAGCTGCCTGTCAGTCCTTTGCTATTCCTACCTGTTCTCTTGCTCAACATCTCTTAGGAACAAAAACAGCACCTCCAAACCGCCACTAGGCGGAGACTCAGTCTAATCTGGATGCTGAGGATTGGCAGAGTTGAAGGCTCCAGAGTTGAAGGGGGATTGGTCCATGCTCCAGGAAAGCAAGCTGACTCAACAGCTCGGCTTAAATCCTGAGATTTAATCAATTGCTCGGAGATAAACTGGAAACAAAATCGTAGAATTCCAGTCCTGTCCACACCAGGATCACTCTTGCCACTCCGTCCTGCTCTTGCAAGGCCTTTGATTCTCTTTGGCATCCTCCTTGCCCTCAAATCCCAGCCAGCCTGTGTCTTACAGCTAACACTGAGGCCTCTGCCTTGGGCCTGAAGAGGTATGGCCTGTCCCCAGAACCTGTTGTATCAGAACCAAACCTTGTGTAGAGTTAGAAAAAGACCTGACGAGAAGAGTCAGAAGGGACTGAACAGCAGACCGGCAGGCTTCGGAGGATAGCAAGGGAAAGCAGAAAATGAGGCTTTGTCCAAAGAAGCTTTTCATTTCCCACTAATTTCTTTAGCCCAAATTTGTGAAAACCCATGTAAAAATGAGCATTGATACCGTACCCCTCCCGTGAGTCTTTTCTTCTCCTTTGTAGGAAGGTCTGACACACAGCCCTCTTGGATTCCCCTCAGTGACTTCGCCCCAAACTGTTGCTGCTGCTGAGCCATCTGTCAGGCTCCCAGCATCTGCAGCCCTTTCTGGAAAGCTGAGCTCAAAGCAAGCTGGGTCCACAACGGAGGTAGATGCTGCAGTTACAGCAGAGCCTCTGCTAACTGAAGAAGGACAGGAAGAAAAGGGGTTATCCTGAAATCCACAGACACTTGCTCATGATTCAAGTAACCAAAATGTGTGGAACAGACTTTGAATATCATTCCTTTTAATGGCTTGTCCTAGTCCCCAGTGGTAATAAATTATGCCCTTCATAAAAGGCCTAGAATGAACTGTCAAATTTGTCATACTTTGCCAATCAATCCATGCATGCTGAAAAATCATTGACTAAAACCTCTTCAACTTTACATGTGAAAACTTTATGCTTCAGATATGAAAAGTAATGGGATCTAAATTTAGGAGATGAAAGGCTATTGGATATGTATAAAATCTGCCTTCTATATCCAACAGTCTGTTCTGCAGGTTTAATCAACTACAAAGAAAGTAAACATACTCAGAAAAGTTGCAATTTCCTGAACATGTACATATTTATATTCCTTGCTATTGGTTATTAAAGTATTACACTGCTTGACTTAACATTTACATTGGTATTAAGTATTGTAAGTAATCGGGAGATTATTTAAATTGTATAGGTTATATAAAAACACTATACTATTAGTATAAGGGAAATGCATGTTGTAGGAATTTTGCTAGCTCTGGGTAAGTCCTGGAAACAATCTTTCATGGAATTTGGCAACTGTATATATGTATATGCATGTATATATTCATATACACACTCATGTGTAGTATATATGTGTATCATGGATAATGGGTGGATGCGGTAGAGAGGAAATGCATTTTTCAGGATATTGTGGAGCTGACCGGTGGGAAGAAGATGCTGCCAGGTGTTTTTCATAAGGGTCCGACTGGAGTTGGAGCTGGATGGACAGGGATGAAAAATTAAGGCAAAAATGATAAAGAAAAGTAAGATTGTAATGAATATTGAAAGGAAGAAGACACATCCCTTCTGGTCGATTTTAAGATTTCAGGAGTAATTATGAGAGCTTTCTGGAGGGGAGAGTAAGAAAGAGGGCCTGTTCTAAGAGTTCCAAGAAAAAATATGCTGGGTAGCAGAAGCCTTGAACTGGGAAGACCCACAGCAGAGCCTGCATGAGTCAGGGAGATGGCCCAGTATGCATCAGGAAGTGTTGGCATATGTGATGGGAGTGCACTTCAAGATTTACACAGGAGCTTTGAAGGCCACCCTGTTCTCCACATTGCTACTTAATTCAGTAAGAATCAGAAAGCCTTTATAACCCCTGCAAAGGGGAGCATTCTGATAAGCCACCGTCAAAGAAAAAACACGAGGCAAACTGCAGTAAGAAGCATAATTATTTTGTGTATGGATTCTTCAAATCGAATAAAAGAATCACTGTGTCTGCCCCCCACCCTGTAATCCAGTCCTACGTTTGCCTGTGGGGGGATCACCTGAGTCCCTGGCCCCAATTCATATACAACAACTTAAATTATGCAGAAATTCTTCAAGAGATTTCACCTCTCCAATTTTTTCTCATAAACACGTCTTCATATTTTAATGACTTTTTTTATGATTTATTTTTGTTCAAAACCAAAAAAAAATTGAAATGAGAAGAAATAAGGTCTATGAACAAGTATATTCATCAAATATTTGAAAGAAAATTAAGATGTTCACTAGATATGGATTAATTATTTGTAAAGTAATTCTAGTGAAATTTGAAAGGACCGGTGGGAATTTGGATGCTAACAATCAAGTGAAGTCTAAAATAGACTTGCAAGTGTTTTTGCTTGTTTGTTTTCTGTTGTTGTTTTTTTAGCTGCAAACACACACCAAATATTCTCACTCTGAGACTCACTGGGTAACTGACCAATTGAAAAAGAAAACAGATACCTTCTAGCTCTGCCCACAAAACAAAGATAATTTTCAAAGTTGTGTGCTATTCTGTTTGCTTGTGAAAGTTTTGGTATATAACAGAAAAACTGAAATGTTTATGCTATTTTCTTCCTAATGTCTTAACAAGCTAATAGATTGCAGAAAACTAGCTAATAGATTGCACTCTCTTTTCAGAGTCCCGGAAATCTGAAATTTTTCACAAACAAAATCTTGACCCAGGAAAGCAATTCTATGGTGATTCCCAGATCCTGTTTCACCCTATGCTATAGCTTTTTCCTTCTGGTCTCTGTGTTCTCCCGTCTTATTCTTTATTCTTTCTTGGGCATATGTGAAGGGTTACAAACTGCCCTCTACACTCCTACTCCACACTGGAAGAAAATGAATACAGAGGGCAGAGCTTTTACCCGTGGGGCTCCACACAGCTGATTTCCATAGGAAACAATCAACTTGACTCGATGCAATTGTGTGGCTATCAGAGGCTGGGGAGGGGGAGGCAGAAGTAGGGGTGTCCTTGCCCATTGATTTAATGAAAGTCAGGACTAGGACTGAGATCATGACAGATGGGGCACGAATATCATGACTGGCACCTTGAAAAAGGTTTTCATGGGCCTGCTGAGGACAGAGTGGCATCCAGATCTGGGGATGGAATGTTGGCAAGCCCTATCTGTCCCTGACATACCCCCCTTGATATAAGAGGTACCACGTAACCAATACCCTTCCCAATTCATTTGGAAGAAGGTATGCCACACTAAAAAGAGTAAAAGAAAAAAAACTCCTTTGAAAAGCACGGTATTTTAGGATCATGTTCATCAATTGTCCATCTTTAAAGCCAAAATTCCATTGCTGGCCTTGAAGCCCTTAGCTTCCCTGGGTGGAAACGTCATAACATCCCCTTATGATCAGCAGCACTAAGACCAAGCACCTCTGCCACTTGGTCAGGATTTACACAATGCCGATCATTGTCAGTCTATCATACATATGGTTCCCAAGTTACTACATTCTTAGCTGGTTAGTTGCTTTGATACATATTCTTGTGTAGCCCAGGCTGGCTTCAAACTTTCCATGTAGTCAAGGCTAGCCTTGAATTCATTCTCCTGTGTTAGCTTCATGGGTGCTGGAATTGCAGGCATATGACACTATCCCTGGCTCTAAGTTAATATGTTTATTTTCACAAATATCATGATTTTCTGTGATGTAATGATTTTGCTTGTTTTTTATTTGGTTTGGGGCATTTTTGTTGTTGGTTTGTTTTTCTAGGTTTTTTTTGTTTGTTTGTTTGTTGTCTAGGGTTTTTACATTTTACTATAAATTGACAACTTGATCTCGATCTATAGATCAGGGTGGCCTAGAATCTGTGGTGATAATATTCTTGCTCTGCCTCCTGTGGTTTGGATTACATGTGCTACCATGCCAAGCTAGTTTTACGTTTTTCATTTCAAGACTAGATCCTGGTGGACAGGTTTTTGATTTTTTTGTTTGTTGGTTAGTTGGGGGGGTTTGTTTTTTTGGTGGGGGTCATACTGATCTCGGTATGGGTACTACATAATATAGGGAGTCAAGGATCAGTTAAGATAGACCTAGTTATATCTATGACAGGGATAAGGATGAAGTGCATAACTATATGATCTCTCTGGGTCGTCGAATTCGTCAAGGTGGGGTGGGGGGGGGGGGGGGGTGGTGTGGGTGATAAGTGGGGGTGAGGAGGCAGGAGGAGAAATAGAAGAAGGTATTAGGTAAAAGAGGTGAGATGTGGTTGGGGGGTGGGTGTGATGAATCTGGTAGGAAACCTCGCGAAGGCTCGGTAGACGCAGAGAGCGAGAGTTAACTAAAGAGAAGAGGAGCGAAATGTAATAAAAGTAAGATGATAAAGTATGTCGTGATATCTAGGAAAAAGAAAAAGTAGTAAGCGATTTGATAGAATCCTGAGATTTATAGGGATGTGGAGTCAAGATGGAAGAAAAGGAAGAGAGGAGAAAAACATAATTCAAAAAGCGACACTCTAGAGCTAGAGAGACTGAGAATGTGAAAACATCGAAAACGCTTAAAGGAGAGGTGAAGGAATAGAAGAGTAGAGCGAGAATAAGAAAATAGAATGAATGAGAAACGCGAGAAAAATAGAGGATGAGGAGAAGGGAGTCATCAATAGAAGCGTTAATCGGATGAAATGATATAAGGCTTGGCCTGGCGGTCATAGAAAAATAATACGATAGAAGCTTAGGCGTCTGAGCGCTACCCAGTTTTAATCTAGTCGTTTATAATATCTATCAAGGAGAGGACAGTTACCTAAAGAACCGCCGTACCGAAGTGAGGGCTAATCTACGGCACGAAATCTCCGGGCTCTGTGATGATTAAGGAAAGTAAGGAAGTAAAGGATCTAGGAAAGTTAAATGCCAGAGAGAAAAGAACCGGTGAAATAAGAAAGGAGGAGAGTGATGGCAGACAGATAAGGCGGACGGCAATAAAAAGTTAGATACTAAAGACGTGGAGCCTAGGGAGATACAAGTCTAGTCTTATGGAGACGGCTGGCATCACATTTCATATCAGTATCCAGAAGACGAAACGTAGGGAAGAGGGAGGGAAAGAAAATGTAACAGATACTCTTCTGTGGAGTAGAATGGAGGACTGAGGGGCATAGGTGAAATAAGATGCGCGTGAGTGCGATGAGCTAAGAACTACTGGCAATGAATCAGCTGCTGGATGAGGAAGAGTGGATCTTAAGGGAGAAATTCTAGATAGGTTGACTGGACTCCAGTGGATGAACATGGACGGAGGCTCTTCTGAGTACAAAGCCCGGACTGGAGAGACCTTAACATAGATACAGAAGCATGAAATCTGGTGGGGGAAGGGCTGTGGGTGGTCCAGATGAGGGAGGAGGCACAAAGATGATTAAATGTTTTGTATGAAATTCACAAACTCCAATAAAAATATACTGGAAAGAAAACAACATCTGGTGATATCTTTTAAACATGCCTATGAATGGGAATGAAGAAATGACTAAGGTAAGTTGGTGCTCTTCCTGAGGCCTCAGATTTGATTCCCAGGACCCAATTCCAGGGGAGCTGACACCCTCTTCTGAGCTCTGTAGATACTGCACAATGGTGTATTTACATACATGCAGGCAACAGATGCACATAAAATAAAAATAGTAAGTAAAATTAGTTTTAAATGCCTATGGAGCTGATTTGCTTGTTGCTATTCTGGCTGTCACTTAATTATAGTATATAGTATATAGAGCATAGGTATAGACCTTCTGATCCCCAAAATAAAAGTATTTTTCATACCACATGGCAAGCTAACAACTGCGCCCAAAGCATCCAGTTATAGGGGATCCAATTCCCTCTTCTGTCCTCTGCAGGAGCAGTCACTGCTCTTTACTGCTGTGTGTATGAAAAAGAAATTCTAAAATAGTATTATATTCTTTATAATATAAATATATTATAATATAAATACATTTAGAAAAACCTAAACATTTAAAAAAAAGACTGCATCCAAATTAATGAAAAGAGAACTTGGTTATATGGTAAAAGTCTGCATCATGAATAGTTCTAAGTTATAAATGGGATATTTATCCTATTCACTTTTAATACTGTTGTTTATTGTGCTTGCTACCTGTGGTTGTCACCTTCATACACCTGGTAAGAGAGACGCTCAGGGGAAGAATTTTATCCATTGGATTGGCCTAGCCATGTTAGTGAAGTGTTGATTGTTGTGTTGGGGCCCAGCCCACTGCAGACACTGCTTCTCCTGGACACTGGCCTCTTTTATAAGAAAGCATACTGAGCACAGGGTACGTGGAACGGAGCCAGTAGGCATCATTTCTCGATATGTTTTGCTTCAATTTCTATTCCCGATCTATGATTTGAGTTCCTGCCTTGGCTACTGCCAATGATGGACTACAACCTAGGAGCTGAGTCAACCTTTTTCCTCTCCAAGTTGGTTCGGCATGGTCTTAGCACAGCAGAGAGAAACAAACTAGAAGACTGATGGAGATTAAGTATTTGTTGTCATTTCTTTTCCACTTCTTACATTTTTTTCTGATTGTTATCTTAGTGTAAGATGGAATTTTTTATCTCAGCTTTTCTCCTTGCTTACTTTCGAGAACGCAGGATTTTGGTAGTTCCTCAAAAATGTATAGTGCACCGCATAAACTTATAACATCCTATCTTTTCACATTACTTTGCCAAACCATATGTATTATTGCAATTTATAATAATCCAATACTGTTTTGCTCCTCTTAGTCTTTATGCTTCTCTTGTTACAGATTTTTCTTATATGTTGTATATATTTGTCCATGTCATGCTTGATCCTTAATGCTAACTTATAGTTTGAGAGATACTCAGGACAATGATAAATACCTCTGGGTATCTCTGTGAGTGTCTTCCCAGAGATGATTATTTAAGGAGGGAAGACCTTCCTGAAAGTGGCAGCACAATCTCTAGGTTAAGAACTAAGAACTCAGCTAAAATAAGGAAAGGAAGAAAAGAAGAAGAAAGAAGAAGAAGAAGAAGAAAAGAAGAAGAAGAAGAAGAGAAAGGAAAAAGAAGGAGAATGAGGAGAGGAGAGGAGATTAGTGATAGGATGAGATGAGGAGAGAGGAAAATCCAAAACCCAGAAACTTCTGCCTCTCTGTTTCCTGAATGTCTGGATGTGAGCACCTGTGCTCCTGCACAGAAAACTGTGCCATGAAGTTTAGCCTTACCAAGGTGTCATGACAAAGAAGTTAGTTGGCATGGAAAGAAACCTTTTGAAGCCATGAAACAAAAGCAATGTTTCCTGTTTTCAACTTGTTCTTTCCAGGACTATGACAGTGAAGAGAAATCTTACTAATACAACATATGTTATAAATTCAATAATGAATTATAAGTTTTGCTCAGTATTTAAATAGAAATATTTAAATAATAATAAAATTCCTAATCTATGTGTATCATCTAATTTCTATTTCCAGAAATTTAAACTCTTGAAATTTAGATCTCTATCCAGAAATATTTTTGTAGAAAATAATTTCTTTAGTTTTTATAATGTGAATTTTACTATTAAATGTAGCAATGCAAAGTTGGAGAGAACAACAACAAAAGGAAAACTGAGAAAAAAACTCTGGAAAGACTCAAACAAGATGCAAGACAGGAATGGCCGAGTGCAGGGACTTGGGTGGGGTGGGGGGATGGAAAGGGAAGCAACTCTAGATGTGATTGAGAAATCATGTATGACTTAAGGAAAAAGCTTAATAACAATAAAATTTTCATCTTTGTTTTCAAATATGTTTTTACTAGAGACAAAGTCATGGGTGGAGATCTTACAGTGCAGTCTGATATTCCTGTGTTCTTGCTGGCTTCAGGGAATAAACTCTTTCTGCTCTTAGGTCTTGGCTGGCTTTATTTTGGGTTTGCACCTACCAAGATGCAAATTCATTGTGTTCTGTTACAGGAACACTGTTCTGAAAATGTGGACTGTTCTCCTCCCTTACATCTCATCCTGTAGAGAGCCAGGAGGAAGGTGCATGGCATATGGACAAAGGAGTCTTACAGGCCTTAGCTCGAGGAACCTACACATGGTGGTCAGCTATGCACAAGACCCAGTGGCAAACTCAGCAAACAGAAACCCAAAGCAGATAGGGAGAAGAATGGAGAGCAGACCTCAATCTTAGCCTAAGATCTACTGGCAGATGGTTACGGCTGGGTAAGGGAGAGTAGAACTTCCTTAAGGGAATGACGCTGATAGGCTATTAGTAATATGGGGAAATTGCATGGGATGTCTTGGTATATTAACTTGACTCAACAGACTTTAACATTAATTGGCAGAATGCATGAAATCTGGTGGGTGGGCTATGGTCGGGGGGAGTCGATGGGGAAGGGGGATAAAGATGATTAAGATGTTTTATATGAAATATGCAAAAATTCAATTTAAAGTCAGGAGTCTTCTCCAGATGAGGAGCAGCCAGGGAAGAGGACCAGGACATGGACATTTCCTTTGGAGGTCCTGAAAGCTCTGCCCTTCAACATGGAGGTGAGTGGTGCCAACCGGTAGGCTACAGGATGAGTCTGGTGAGGAAGGGTTGGATCCAGGTTTCAGAATCTTGTCTAAAACAGTCTGATTATTTTGATAACTCTGTATTATTGAGTCTTTAGATCTTGCTCCATAGAAGTAACAGTGGAGTAAAAATTAGCCAGTTTGACCTTTCTCATAAGGTCTTTGTACCAGCATTATCTCTGTTAAATTCACCAGAAGTTATACCAACATCCCAAGTATATCCATCCAGAACAAAAGGACGTAGTCTTGAGTAAATGAGACAGAATTCTCTCTTGTGTAAAATAATGGACTCTGATGTTTTATATCAGTGTGCACATTGTGCCAAATGAATATGTGATTAGTACAGGGTATTTAATATTGAAGACTCAGTGAAATTGGTCTCATGAATACATGGCTAACACTTGTAGGGTGCATTGTTTCAGTTTGTGTGGAGTTGATCGTTCTGATGTCTGTGATGTTCCTAACATAACAAACCCATGAGGAGGTCTTTTTGTCATGATAGGATGTAGACTCCACATATCACTGACTCCATACTCAATATCTGAAATTCTCTGTGTGTCCAGGTGTAAGAAAATTCTTGACATGCACTAGAGAAATAAATGCCAGAAGTCTCTGAGAGTTTCAGTAGGAACTGCTATCTGGGTAAACTGCTTTGCATTTCTGCTGCAGCTGATCACACATGAAAGAGCAGACACAAGCAGACCACCTTCACTCTGAGACCAAGAAGAGTCCCTAATTTCCTCTGTACCTGCTGAAATAGTTTTCAATCTTTAAAACTAATAATATGTCTATAGCACAATTCGCAGTTTGTTTGGTTTCTTTTTGACAATATTCTTTTTATAAGAGGTCTTCAATAACTCTCCTAGCAATTAGGGGAGGGAAGAAAATCTAAACAATTGCATATAAATGAATTGCTGCAGGAGACTTTATGTACCCATAGTGAGGTCTAAACAAACCCATAGGAGGTCTATTTTGTCATGATAGGATGTAGACTCCACATATCACTGACTACCATACTCAATATCTGAAATTCCTCTGTGTGTCCAGATGTAAAGAAAATTCATTGACGAGCGCAACTACAAGAAATAAATGGCAAGAGTTCTGAGAGTTTCAGTAGAAATACTCTCTGGGTAAACTGTGCTTGCATTCTTGCTGCTGCAGCTGATCACTGAAGAGCAGAAAAAAATCAAGACCAACTATCACTCTGAGACCAAGAAGAGTCCTCTAATTTCCTCTGTACTGTCTGAATTTTTCATCTTTATAAAGCTAAAAATTCTTAAGAGACAAAAAAAATAAATAAATAAAAGTCATTTTTTTTTTTTTTATTACAAGCTATTTCATGTTCCAATGGAGATTAAAAAAAAAATTCTTGACTTCCTGCTTGACTTGCTATGAACTTGGAGTAGCCAGGGCTTTTCCTCTGACTCCTTAAGTGCAAGCCTTATTTCTTATTATACCCATGCTCATCTCATTCTTGCTGCTGGGACCTACAGCCACCAAAGTTGAAGGTCAGTGGCTCCAAATGGGACTGACCTGGGTCCTTTTCATGTTCATGGGGACTACATCCCTCACAAACGGTGTCGTGATCCAAATTTAGGAACTGAGCCAACTCCAGAGGCAGCCATCGCAGTAAACAAAAATTATTTAGGATTCAGGTTTTTAAGACAGGTGAATTTATAAAGAAGAAAGCGCCGGGGTATGGTGGTGCCCTACGCCTGTTAATCCTAGCACTTGGGAGGCAAGGAAGGATGGATCCTGTGAGTTCAAGCCAGCCTGGTCCTAACAAGTGAGTTTGCCAGGACAGCTGGGGCTACAAGGGAGAGCCACTGTCCTCGAAAAGGCAAAAAAAAAAAAAAAAAAAAAAAAAAAAAATAAGGAACTTTGATTTTTCTGTTCTTGCTTCTGAAAGGCATCACTAAAGCTCACAGCACCAGACCTGCTGTTAAAGAAGCAGGTACGGTACCCTGGCCTATCTTCTCTAGAACCCTACTTTACTTTATTAAGCTTTGAAGATCATATATTCCTAGGCATGCACACATGCACGCACACACGCAGCATGCACGCGCGTACCAACTTCATGTTCCTTGTTTGTTCAGACAATAAATACTTAATGACTTTTTACCAGCAGTGTGGAAAAGCTTTCTATACACTAAAATATATATGGAATATGGTACTGAATACTGTATTTCCTGAAAATACAAAGAAGTGGTATTTGTCATAGAAACTTTTGGCAAATCCAAATTAAGAAGATAGTTTTGTCTTGTGACTTAATAAAACGTGAATTTTATCATCAAAGCAAATGGCTTTTCAGAAAAGTAACTTTATGTATGTATTTGATTACTTTAGGATGCCCGATGAATTTAAGTGGTAGAATTAAGGAAATGTGTATGGTTTTTCCTTTTGGGGCAAAAGTACTGCAATAAAATAATCAGACATGAAACACAACAGAGACTGGCAAGCTGGCCACTAATGGCAGCACTCCCCACCAAAGCACGACTCTTAATAGGGAGGAGAAAAGAAGTCTTCATCTTGAATGAGATGTTTCCATCAAATTCTGTAGACTGAGAAAGAACTTCAAATAAAGATAGCTCAATGTCTCCATAAATATACCATACATAAAAGTTGAGCTTCTGAAAAATTAGATAATTGGGCCACTGAGGTGGTAACAGGCTTTTATCTCGATCAACTCTGAGGAAGAGGCAGGTTTGGATTTCTGTGTGATTGCTACATGCCGTCCTGCATAGTGAGTTCTCAGGCCCAGCGCTGGTGGGCTTATAGGGAGCCTGTCACTCAAAAATATCGAAAGAAAAATGATGATATTTGGTCTCAAAGTCAAAAAGTTTAGTCATGCTGGGATGGTGGTGTACAACTTGTTAACATGCCAGCACTGGTGGAGGCAAGGCAAGCGATGCTGTGGAGTAGAGGCCAGCCTGACTACACACAAGGGTACAGGCCAGGGACACTGTCTCATAAAAGAAATGTAGCACCAGAATTTGACCTTTTAGCTCTAAGGTGGGCTTCCTAGAAGCATTATAAACCTTCAGGGTCCTTTCTGTAACACAGAACTTCTGGGTTCTCTTGTCACTGCCAAGAGAAATGACACAGATGAGAAGTTTGTAAACTGAGCAGCTGAACTTCATCTAGTCCCTCGTCTCCCTGAGCTGATGCTGTCCTTCTCAATGTCTGGTCTCTTCTCACAGCAGGCAACTTAGTATAAATAGCTTTATTCATATCTTGGCAGGACTTCTTCTGTCACTTTATCTACAAAGTCACTGGATAGCTTTCATAATAAAATAATGTTATATAAGTTGATAGCCTTTTTCACTGCCTTAAAATCAGATTCCCTTTAAGGCTGAACCCAGTCGGGTGACTCACCTTCCTGATTTCCTGAGCCTGAGAGATTTCTCAGCTTGCAGTTCTGACCAGGTAAAGCCTTTGCCTGAGTCACCAGGAGGGTAGGTCTCCCTGGCCCACTTACCCATCACTGGGCATTTGTGATGAGAGGCACAGCGTTACAGGTCAGATACAGCAATGCACCAGAGCATTTCCCTTTTCATTCCCTACCATCTTTCACTTAAGCTCAGTTCAAATACACAGGACTACATCAAGACATACCAAGCCCAGGCACTAAAGAAATACAATGTCTCTCACACGTAAGATGGGCAACAAAGAGACGCCCAAGTATTTGTTCATACTTCCCATGTGTCTGCTTTAGGAAAATGTTCACCATGTTTTGGCTTATTCACACTTGTTGTACCACACCCACAATTATTTATAACAAAAACTAAGCATTTATTAAAACTGTAGATAGCCTATAATACTAAACTTGTGCCAAGGTTTTACCAATCTTCTGGAATTTGATTCTTCCAATGACCCTGTATGGATGTCACAGTTCTTGTCATCATACTTTAAACCACTGAACCAAGAACTGAAGATTAGTAACCTATGTAATGCATAGTTTACAATACAATCAGTAGCAGAAAATGTGGGTTTCAAGCCAAATGGCTTGACTTCAGAGCTTGTGACTTTATCCATCCATACACCATTTCTCATCTAGAGAGGACCTTGTGCTATCTGGAAATTCTTGCATTCATGGAATGTCCTCAAGCTACACTAGATTACCCCCAGCTGCTGGATAATGACAATTGAGGGACTATTTTTTTATTTTACAGAATTAAATTCTTCATTTATCACATTATAATTAATTGAACTATAAGTAGCCACATGTGGCTAGTGGTTACTGTATTGGACATCAGGGTGTGCTTCTATCTTAGCACATGGCTACAGATGAATCTGTCAACACAGCATAATGGAATGAGTGCAGAAACAGATGCAAATCCTTAACTACCTCAACGTATCATCTGTGTGAACTATAGACATATCTTTTTCTTTATATCTGATACAGCTGGCTCAGCGTATAATGAGGGATAATTACAATATACCATGTAGTAAATTGCTAAAAATATATAACACACAAAATTCTGCAGAAATAATCAACAAATGTTTGCCCTTTATAACCATTTGCCTTTAAAGACCTAAAATATCTGGAAAGTCAATGGAGTTTTCTGTATACAATTCTGTATAACAGTGTGATACAATTTAGATCACAACATTACATTTCCTGTTTAGAGTGGTTGGAATTAAAATCAGACTGACAACTGTAACACACCTCTCTGTGACTAGAATCTGATAATTTTTTTTCCATATCTCTTAGAAAAATTTATTCTTGAACAACAACAGCAGCACTCGTGCAGAAAAATGGTTAAAACTGCTTCCCGGGTGGGAAATGAAAAGCAGGGCAGCCTTCAAAAGGGAGCGGGTAGGTCGTAGGTAGAGAGAATAAGTAGATAGATGACATAGAGAGAGATGAGTAGAGATAGAGATACGAGATAGAGATAGAGAGAGATAGAAAAGAGAGATGAGATGAGAGAGAGAGAGAGAGAGAGCAGAAGAGAGTCTGGGGCTAGAGAGAGGGCTCAGCAGAAGAACACGGGGTGTTCTTATAGAAGAGACAGGGGCAAACCCGGCAACCACATAGTAGCACAACCCAGTTGGTGTCCACCGACCAAGCCCTCTCTGGACCCTCCAGGGTAAGAACACAACAGCGTGCACTTACATACAAGGAGAGGATACACACGTACAAAAAATAAATAAAATATTTTAAAATTCTGTCGGAATGGAGAGTCACACAACTCATTGCCCTCCAGTGACTTGGTACTGCTCAGGGCAAGAGTCGAAGAGCTGCCTGTCAGTCCTTTGCTATTCCTACCTGTTCTCTTGCTCAACATCTCTTAGGAACAAAAACAGCACCTCCAAACCGCCACTAGGCGGAGACTCAGTCTAATCTGGATGCTGAGGATTGGCAGAGTTGAAGGCTCCAGAGTTGAAGGGGGATTGGTCCATGCTCCAGGAAAGCAAGCTGACTCAACAGCTCGGCTTAAATCCTGAGATTTAATCAATTGCTCGGAGATAAACTGGAAACAAAATCGTAGAATTCCAGTCCTGTCCACACCAGGATCACTCTTGCCACTCCGTCCTGCTCTTGCAAGGCCTTTGATTCTCTTTGGCATCCTCCTTGCCCTCAAATCCCAGCCAGCCTGTGTCTTACAGCTAACACTGAGGCCTCTGCCTTGGGCCTGAAGAGGTATGGCCTGTCCCCAGAACCTGTTGTATCAGAACCAAACCTTGTGTAGAGTTAGAAAAAGACCTGACGAGAAGAGTCAGAAGGGACTGAACAGCAGACCGGCAGGCTTCGGAGGATAGCAAGGGAAAGCAGAAAATGAGGCTTTGTCCAAAGAAGCTTTTCATTTCCCACTAATTTCTTTAGCCCAAATTTGTGAAAACCCATGTAAAAATGAGCATTGATACCGTACCCCTCCCGTGAGTCTTTTCTTCTCCTTTGTAGGAAGGTCTGACACACAGCCCTCTTGGATTCCCCTCAGTGACTTCGCCCCAAACTGTTGCTGCTGCTGAGCCATCTGTCAGGCTCCCAGCATCTGCAGCCCTTTCTGGAAAGCTGAGCTCAAAGCAAGCTGGGTCCACAACGGAGGTAGATGCTGCAGTTACAGCAGAGCCTCTGCTAACTGAAGAAGGACAGGAAGAAAAGGGGTTATCCTGAAATCCACAGACACTTGCTCATGATTCAAGTAACCAAAATGTGTGGAACAGACTTTGAATATCATTCCTTTTAATGGCTTGTCCTAGTCCCCAGTGGTAATAAATTATGCCCTTCATAAAAGGCCTAGAATGAACTGTCAAATTTGTCATACTTTGCCAATCAATCCATGCATGCTGAAAAATCATTGACTAAAACCTCTTCAACTTTACATGTGAAAACTTTATGCTTCAGATATGAAAAGTAATGGGATCTAAATTTAGGAGATGAAAGGCTATTGGATATGTATAAAATCTGCCTTCTATATCCAACAGTCTGTTCTGCAGGTTTAATCAACTACAAAGAAAGTAAACATACTCAGAAAAGTTGCAATTTCCTGAACATGTACATATTTATATTCCTTGCTATTGGTTATAAAGTATACACTGCTGTTACTTAACATTACATTGTATTAAGTATGGTAAGTAATCGGGAATTATTTAAATTGTATGGTTAATAAAAACACTATACTTTATGTATAGGGAAATGCATGTTGGTAGAATTTGCTAGCTCTGGGTAAGTCCTGGAAAACAATCTTTATGGAATTTGGCAACTGTATATATGTATATGCATGTATATATTCATATACACACAATGTGTAGTATATATGTGTATCATGGATAATGGGTGGATGCGGTAGAGAGGAAATGCATTTTTCAGGATATGTGGAGCTGACCGGTGGGAAGAAGATGCGGCCAGGTGTTTTTCATAAGGGTCCGACTGGAGTTGGAGCTGGATGGACAGGGATGAAAAATTAAGGCAAAAATGATAAAGAAAAGTAAGATTGTAATATATTGAAAGGAAGAAGACACATCCCTTCTGGTCGATTTTAAGATTTCAGGAGTAATTATGAGAGCTTTCTGGAGGGGAGAGTAAGAAAGAGGGCCTGTTCTAAGAGTTCCAAGAAAAAATATGCTGGGTAGCAGAAGCCTTGAACTGGGAAGACCCACAGCAGAGCCTGCATGAGTCAGGGAGATGGCCCAGTATGCATCAGGAAGTGTTGGCATATGTGATGGGAGTGCACTTCAAGATTTACACAGGAGCTTTGAAGGCCACCCTGTTCTCCACATTGCTACTTAATTCAGTAAGAATCAGAAAGCCTTTATAACCCCTGCAAAGGGGAGCATTCTGAAAGCCACGTCAAGAAAAAACACGAGGCAAACTGCAGTAAGAAGCATAATTATTTTGTGTATGGATTCTTCAAATCGAATAAAAGAATCACTGTGTCTGCCCCCCACCCTGTAATCCAGTCCTACGTTGCCTGTGGGGGGATCACCTGAGCCTCCGGGCCTCCAATTCATAGCAACAACGTAAATTATCAGAAATTCTTCAGAGAGTTCACCTTCGTCCAATTTTTTCTCTAAACACGTCTTCATATTTTTAATGACTTTTTTTATGATTGTATTTTTGTTGCAAAACCAAAAAAAAATGAAATGAGAAGAAATAAGGTCTATGAACAAGTATATTCATCAAATATTTGAAAGAAAATTAAGATGTTAACTAGATATGGATTAATTATTTGTAAAGTAATCTAGTGAAATTTGAAAGGACCGGTGGAATTTGGATGCTAACAATCAAGTGAAGTCTAAAATAGACTTGCAAGTGTTTTTGCTTGTTTGTTTTCTGTTGTTGTTTTTTAGCTGCAAACACACACCAAATATTCTCACTCTGAGACTCACTGGGTAACTGACCAATGTGAAAAGAACCAGAACCTTCTAGCTCTGCCCACAAAACAAAGATAATTTTCAAAGTTGTGTGCTATTCTGTTTGCTTGTGAAAGTTTTGGTATATAACAGAAAAACTGAAATGTTTATGCTATTTTCTTCCTAATGTCTTAACAAGCTAATAGATTGCAGAAAACTAGCTAATAGATTGCACTCTCTTTTCAGAGTCCCGGAAATCTGAAATTTTTCACAAACAAAATCTTGACCCAGGAAAGCAATTCTATGGTGATTCCCAGATCCTGTTTCACCCTATGCTATAGCTTTTTCCTTCTGGTCTCTGTGTTCTCCCGTCTTATTCTTATTATTCTTTCTTTGGGCATATGTGAAGGGTTTACAAACTCCCTCTACACTCCTACTCCACACTGGAAAAAAGGAATACAGAGGGCAGAGCTTTTACCCGTGGGGCTCCACACAGCTGATTTCCATAGGAAACAATCAACTTGACTCGGATGCAATTGTGTGGCTATAGAGAGCTGGGAGGGGGAGGCAGAAGTAGGGGTGTCCTTGCCCATTGATTTAATGAAAGTCAGGACTAGGACTGAGATCATGACAGATGGGGCACGAATATCATGACTGGCACCTTGAAAAAGGTTTTCATGGGCCTGCTGAGGACAGAGTGGCATCCAGATCTGGGGATGGAATGTTGGCAAGCCCTATCTGTCCCTGACATACCCCCCTTGATATAAGAGGTACCACGTAACCAATACCCTTCCCAATTCATTTGGAAGAAGGTATGCCACACTAAAAAGAGTAAAGAAAAAAAACTCCTTTGAAAAGCACGGGTATTTTAGGATCATGTTCATCAATTGTCCATCTTTAAAGCCAAAATTCCATTGCTGGCCTTGAAGCCCTTAGCTTCCCTGGGTGGAAACGTCATAACATCCCCTTATGATCAGCAGCACTAAGACCAAGCACCTCTGCCACTTGGTCAGGATTTACACAATGCCGATCATTGTCAGTCTATCATACATATGGTTCCCAAGTTACTACATTTTAGCTGGTTAGTGCTTTGATACATAGTTCTTGTGTAGCCCAGGCTGGCTTCAAACTTTCCATGTAGTCAAGGCTAGCCTTGAATTCATCTCCGTGGTTAGCTCATGGGTGCTGGAATTGCAGGCATATGACACTATCCCTGGCTCTAAGTTAATATGTTTATTTTCACAAATATCATGATTTTCTGTGATGTAATGATTTTGCTTTGTTTATTTATGGTTTGGGGCATTTTTGTTGTTTGTTGTTTTCTAGGTTTTTTTTGTTTGTTTGTTTTTGTTGTCTAGGGTTTTTACATTTTACTATAAATTGACAACTTGATCTCGATCTATAGATCAGGGTGGCCTAGAATCTGTGGTGATAATATTCTTGCTCTGCCTCCTGTGGTTTGGATTACATGTGCTACCATGCCAGCTAGTTTTACGTTTTTATTTTCAAGACAAGATCCTGGGACAGGTTTTTGATTTTTTGTTTGTTGGTTAGTTGGTTTTGTTTTTGTTTTGTGGGGGTGTTTGCAAATTTTTAAAAATGTGTGTGTGTGTGTGGTTGTGTGTGTGTGTAGAGGTATCTCCTACGTATGCAGTTATGCCCAGAAACCAGAAGATGGATCAGATTCCCGGACTGGGAGTTAACAAGGGTTGTAGCTGATGATCTGGACACCTAAAAGCGAGAAAGTACTCTTATAGCTGCCATCAGCTTTAGAACTGGGGAATGGGCAGGAGGCATAAGTTAGGCTGGAAGAACACTGGCAAATGATCACGCGGATGAGGAAGAGTGGATCTTAAGGGAGAAATTCTAGATAGGTTAACTGACTCTGGGATGAACATGGACGGAGGCCCTTCTGAGTACAAAGCCTGACTGGATAGACCTTAACTAGATTGATCAGAAAGCAATGAAATCTGAGTGGGGGAAGGGCTGTGGGTGGTCCAGATGAGGGAGGAGGCACAAAGAGATGATTAAGATGTTTTGTATGAAATTCACCAAAACATCCAATAAAAATATACATTGAAAGAAAACAACCTCTGGTAGATATCTTTTAAACATGCCTATGAATGGGAATGAAGAAAATGATCTAAGGGTAAGTTGGTGCTCTTCCTGGAGGCCTCAGATTTGAATTCCCAGGACCCAATTCCAGGGGATCTGACCCTCTTCTTGATCTCTTGTAGATACTGCACACAAGTGGTGTATTTACATACATGCAGGCACAGATGCACATAAATAAAAATAGTAAGTAAAATATTTTAAATGCCTATGGAGCGGATTTGCTTGTTGCTATTCTGGCTGTCTCTTGAGATTATAGGTATATAGGTATATAGAATCATAGAGATAGACCTCTGATCCCCAAAATAGAAGTATTTCATATATATATATATAATATATGATAATATAGTATATATGTGGGTGTGTGTGTGTTGTGTGTGTGGTNTATATATATATATATATATGTGTGTGTGTGTGTGTGTGTGTGTGTTTACAAACTACCATTTTGTTGGTGAATTCTGCATGCCAGCTGTTTTATGTACAAATAACCTCCTAGGATCATAACCACCATGTTAAATATCTGATAAATTCATATTATTCACCACCCCCCAATCCAAATGAAGGAATTGAACTAGATAAGCAATGGTCAGTCTGGATATTTAACTATTCCAAGGAACTCTAGGATTATTTACTGGTTTAGAAAGTGAAGACTAGAAGTGTCTATATATGCTTAAGTATTTTAAAATATCTTTTGAATTATTGAAAGTAAACATAATGATATTAATTGATCTAGGAAACCTGAGGATGCTACACTATAGAGTTGAGGAATGTTTTCTTTGAGCATTTATGAGGAATAAAGTTTCTGGGTTTAGTAATTGTTTTTAAATGTTAGGCCTATAGGAAGACAGGAAGATGATAAGAAATTTAGCAGGGAGAGCAAAAGTGGAATTGTGTATAGAAGATAAATTTTATTTCAGAGCTGCTGAATCATCTGTAGACCCAGCATCCCTTCCCTACCCCTTCCTACCAAGATAGAAAGGACTTCATTGTATGAAAAATAGTGTTAATTAATTAATTTAAAATATTTTTAAACACTCACCTTCTTAGAGCTTTTGCAAAATAAAAGCAAATAAAGGAAGTTCCATTTTTATCTAAGCCCCATTTTCTGCAAAGCTGGATCCATTAGATGCTAATCCCTCAGGTCTTAGGGGGCTACCCCACTCAGTCTATGACCCTTAATCCTCTCTTATAGGTCCCCCAGAGTAAGTGATACTGTGCTAACTGCTGGGATGGGACTCTGACCACATCTGATCCCAGGAACCTCTGCTCTGCATTGAAATAGAAGGATGGATAAACAGTTTGAATTTTTTTCTTATTCTGCTTTTGAAGGCTACAACCTTATTACAAAATGCGCTGAGCTCCTGACTCAATTAGTCTGGTAATGTGATTATATGCTAATCTGAGTTTTATTTTGCATCTGATTTTCATTTTATTTACTTGATTGTAAAAGAAGCTGGAACCCTCCCACTTATGGATTCATTCCCTAGCAAATCACCAAATCACTTCTTTTACCCTGTGTGATACAAGAGTTATCCAGTTAAAGTTGCTTCTGTTCAATGTGAGATTCTCTCTCTCTCTCTCTCTCTCTCTCTCTCTCTCTCTCTCTCCATTTTATAAATTTTCTGTTCAATCCCTGGCATGTGTACATCCAATGATAAAGAAAATGTCTAGCAAACAAAATTTTTTCATCAGAAATTTTTAAGCATAATAAAGGATTCTGACTGAGTTTTACAGAGTTTGTTATACTTTTCTGATTTAATGCCTTTAAAATAGTAAAAAATAAAAGAACATAGAAAGTGTGTATCTCTCACCATGCAAACAAATAGAGTCGTGATCATTCTATAAGAAAGACACAAGTATTATATCTGTTTTAAATGTAGAGAAATGGAGGTACTGATAAATATTGAATGCACAAAGCCATATTGTTAGAAGTACCTCTGCAATACAAAATTCTTTTCATTGTTTAATGAAAGTTAAAAATAAAAATGTAAAGTACATAAGCATACATAAATAAATGAACACTAAATAAATCTTATTTAAACTCAGTGAGAATTTTAGGAAAGCAAATCCTTCTGTGCAGCTCCCCCCAAATGTGCTCTAAAACATCTCAGGTAAGAGTCATTACATTCATAGGATCAAATACACTGAGGGAAACAAGACTGGAAAGAAGGAAAGGAAATTCATTTTTGAAAACTCATCTAATTTTGGGGGGGGGGGTCTTTTTCAGACAGGGTCTCCCTGTAGCCCCAGCTGTCCTGGAACTCACTCTGTAGACCAGGCTGGCCTTGAACTCACAAAGATCCGCCTGCCTCTGCCTCCCAAGTGCTAGGATTAAAGGCGGGCACCACTACGCCCAGCACTCATCTAATTTTTTAATTGACTCTCTTGATTTTCTCTTTGGAAAAGGAAATTAAGCACGGAAGCAAGAAAAAGAGTAACAAGGAGGAGAAAGAGGAGAAAAAGGAAATACTCCCTCTCAAATGAACAGTTGTTCTTTTCAGAAAGCCTATAGTTAGTGATCAAGGATGGGCTTAGTACAGACAGTAGAGAGATTAGGAAAATGTAGTCCACCAAATCTGAGTTTATAGTATAGTGAAAAAGATAACAAAAATAAGTAAAATAGCTGGGTGTGGTGGCACAAGCCTTTAATCCTAGCACTTGGGAGGCAGAGGCAGGCAGATCTTTGTGAGTTCAAGGCCAGCCTGGTCTACAGAGTGAGTTCCAGGACAGCTGGGGCTACAGGGAGACCCTGTCTGAAAAAGACCCCCCCCAAAATTAGATGAGTTTTCAAATATGAATTTCCTTTCCTTCTTTCCAGTCTTGTTTCCCTCAGTGTATTTGATCCTATGAATGTAAAGACCAAAAAAAAAAAAAAATAAGTAAAGTATGTGCATGTCTGTAATTCAAATCCTAATATGGTACATTTTATTGGAAAAGGTACAAAGTGCCACAGATGTTTAAGACAGAAAAACAGATTCCCCACCCTGGGAGAGTATCCTGGGAATTTTTTTTTTTTTTTTTTTTTTTTTTTTTTTTTTTTTTGTCTTTTCGAGACAGGGTCTGCCCTGTAGCCCCAGCTGTCCTGGGAACTCACTCTGTAGACCAGGCTGGCCTTGAACTCACAAAGATCCGCCTGCCTCTGCCTCCTGAGTGCTAGGATTAAAGGTGTGCACCACCACGCCCTGCCCTGGGAGTGTTTTTTGAAGAAATATCCCTCACCTGGACCCTGAAACATGGATACTAGCTGCACCTGCAAAGAACAAAGACGACTGGGGCCCAGGAAGCTCTTTGGTGTAATAAGTAGGGGTTTCAATAGAATGAATGTTTAGTATTTTGAAAATGCAAAGGACAGGCTACCCCTGGCCTAAATCTGTGTCATTTCACAAGGTGGAAGGCTGAGGATCCAGGTCTGTCATGAAGGTTCCGTGTTGCTCTTCTCTCCGGGAATCAAGGGCGAGTAAAAGAAATGAGGATTTCCTTCTTCTGGCTGGTCAAGAAAAAGGACAAAGTCTAAAAAGTGACCCTCATCCCATCCTGATAAATTCATCAATATAAGCACTATTTCATCCCTCATTGTGCTCGCAAGATTTTGCCCAGCCTCTAACAGCAGACCCAGCTAGCACAGATGGGGCCTTTCAATCCAGCCCCAATTTCTATTCTCTGCCTAGCCAGACTCCAGCCAACACAAAACTCCCCTCTAATTGTAATTGGATCCACACTTTTATAGTTCATTACCTCTCTGAAAGATTAGATTAGATTAGATTAGATTTAGGCTGAGCTGTGGCCGGCTTTGGCTTTGCCATCAGCCCAGGTTGGAACAGAAAAAGGGAGCAGGCTGAGGCAGAAAAGCACCCGACAAAGCGATCTGTCTTTCTTCCTAGCCATCAATCTACTTCACCATATCTTCCCCCCAGTCCCAAACCACTGGCCATTCTCTCTCTCTCTCTCTCTCTCTCTCTCTCTCTCTCTCTCTCTCTCTTTCTCTCTCTCTCCCTCAGCATTTGTAACTAAAAGGTCCAGGTTTGGGCTGGAGAGATGGCCTAGCGGTTAAGAGCGCCGACCGCTCTTGCAGAGGACCCGGGTTCGATCCCCAGCACCCACATGGCGGCCGAGAACCGTCTGAAACTCCAATTCCAGGAGAACTCCAGTTCCAAGGAATCCGAGACCCTCTTCTGACCTCCGCGGCATGCACGACACGGGTGCACACACCTGCACGCAGACAGTAACATTCATACACATACCAAAAATAAAAATTAAAAAAAAAAAAAAAAAAAAAAGGTCCAGGTTTTCCCCTCTGGATCACTGCATGCAGCGAGGCCTCTCGACCCCGCGCTGCTCCCAGCATGCCTGAGCACAGCGCTGGTGCTGCAGAAGGCAGGGCTCCCTCAGCAGAGGAACGAGTCTTGGCGACCATTCCCACTACTGGCACAGCAAAAAAACCTCTCCTTACTACAGTCTGGTTCTCTTCTCGTGCGCCCACTCTTCCTTCCGCTCTATAAGTCGCTATCAGCCCTGCACCATACTCTGAGATCTTTCCTTGCCTGTTCCTGTAGCTTTTCCTTCATTTTTCATAGGCATCACCCAACCCTTTACCTCACCCCCAAGAAAAATCTCTTGTTTACCTCATCACAGGTTGGTATCTGCTGCTCAAAACTCCTAAATCAGCATGCTTAGTCTCTTCCTTACCTTAAGTAATGCTATCTTTCCATAAACACAGTTATGTATTTACTTGGTATCTATAGCATAAAGCTATGTAAAAATAATCTTGGCTTCATTTCAATTTTTCTTTAAATGAATGTTTTAGAAATGCATAACCTTCCTTATTTGGGTCTTCATTTTTCAAGGACAATAGACAAGAGAACCTCAGGCAAATCCCCTTAGACATGGGTGAGAAGATGGTGATTCCCAGGCACCTCCAGCCATTGGCACTGAGACACAAGAACAAGCATTCAGAACTCGTTCAGAGAATGTTTTTTTATTTTTCTTCATCTTTTTGATGACAGGGTCTCCCTGTAGCACCAGCTGTCCTGGAACTCACTCTGTAGACCAGGCTGGCCTTGAACTCACAAAGATCCACCTGCCTCTGCCTCCCAAGTGCTAGGATTAAAGGCGTGCGCCACCACGCCCAGCAGAGAGTGTTTTTATGGTACTCTTTAGTCCTACTGTTTAATCTCTGTAAATTCACAGTAATACACCATTTTCCGAAGAGAAACTGTGCCTGATTGCAATCATTGGAGGGATTGGGTCAGAATTTGAAGAAAGGATTATTTCTGCACAAATTCTGATTAAAATAGCTTCCCTTAACTCCAGCCAAAAAGATTAACAACAGCTCAGTCTCCTACAACCAGCACATCTTTGTAAATAACTCCCAATCTCCCTACTGTTTATCTGCCAAGGATTAATGAGAAAGGCTTATCCCAAAACTTGCTTTAAAAATAACTACAAAGTATAGCACTCAGTTTCCTGGCAGATGTTGAGCTTAGAGCAAGGGCCTAAACCTCTGTTTTTTTTATTTCCAACCAACTCCAAGAAAGGGAATATGGGTATTATAGGCAGGGGAATCAAAGGACATTTGCCTAAATTTAAGAGTTCCTGGAGAGATGTGAGCTGTGATTCGTAACTGGTTGCAATCAGGAAACTCATGAGACCTCATCTTCACATTATTTTAACTGAAACCAGCCCAACAGAGTAGAAAAATAGGAAATTAGTCATCAAAAAAAGGTGAATTCAAAGTCCAGCTCAGCCACTGTTCACTTATATGCACTCTTGGCAATTCCAGTTAGAGATGAAAATAACGGACCTATCACTTGCCTTACATCAGTAATAGTTGAGTCATGTGTTACGTTCTAGTAATTATAATCTTCTTGTAGGAAAGACCATTAGAACTCATTATATTTGTTTTCTTTTTTCCCATAGGATAGTGAACTTGAGCATAAGGTTGCTCAGCACCTTGCAGTTCTCAGGGATCACATGACTAAGTATAGGCCACCAATACTCAGTCATAGCTCATGGTCTCATACAGCCATCTGTACCCACTTCCTCACCCCTTACTCACTGTTCTCTTTATGGCTAGAATGTAACTCTAAGATGACAAAAAGGTATGTGTTCAAAGGGGTTGAAAAACTAGATAGAAGATTCTGGGTCTTTGAGAACTGCACAGTTCCCCCAGTGAATTTTGTTTACACCCTCCAGACTTTTAACAAGACAAAAACAACTGGCTCTGTTTTGTTTATGCCGCAGCTGTGCTTTTTTCTGTGTTAAGTAATCAGACAAGCATCTTAACTCACTACTACAAAATTCTAAAAGTTTATTGTTATTTGAATAGCAAACATGTACAGGGTTATCTCCAGTTCTTATAATCTGTGCAGACCTTAATTAGGGAATCTAGTTTTAGTCTCAGCACTCAATAGCTTCCATAAATTAGAGGACTGTTTTCATCCTAATTCTAATTTAATATGAAGTATAATAAAGTATCATATGGAAGTGACTATCCTAAGTACTTTCCTATGAAATTGCATTATGGTTTGAATGTGAAGTGTCCCCGAAAGGCTCCTGTGATTGAACACCTGGTCCCCATCTTGTGGTGATCATTTGGGAGGCTGTGGAACAGTAGAAGGCGGGGTATGGCTAATGGAGGTGGGTCACTGGAGGTGGGCCTTTCTGGGTTGTAGTAGAGTCCTGCTTGCAGTCTGCTCCTTTGATGCCATGATGCAAGGATCCTTGACTCAGCTACCATGGGTTCCCCATCCTAGCCGTGATGGATTGCAATAATCCTCCGAAACCATGGGTCAGAGTAAATCTGGAGCGTGTTCAGCCACGCTCCATCATTTCCCTTTCACATGATCATCTCTAGGACCTTCTTTTTCACAAACATTTGGCCTCCTTAATTCCCAGAAAGCCCCTGTCCTTTCTTCCCCAACTGCATGACTTTCCTTTCTCCTTTCTATTCTATTACCAACACATTTTCCTATCTTTTCTGTTTTCCTCCAAAATATTTTTAATCTGTTAAATAAATGTCCTTGGATTGTAGCCTCAGGAAAAGAAAATTAAGTTTACTTTCTCTGAGGTTCTTAGCAAAAATGCATATTCTATGCCCAATGTGGCCCCTAAGAAGTAATGTGCTGATTTAATCCTAAAAACTACATTAAAACTCCTTACCTTTCTCACAAGCAAACTCATCTGCTCAGTTTTGGTCTTGATAACATTTGAGCAGACTGCACACAGTCCATAAAGGATTTCCATTTCCCGCTCTCTAAAAGTAGGACTGCCACCAAGTAGCCTTAGGGAAAAATATCACAGCTATTAGGACATGGAAAGGGGGGATTAGAGAGGAAAAGGATATAGTATGGATGGCAGCATGGTTAGTAGCAGAGTTCACATTTTTCATTAAGTCATATATAATAATCTCTCTATAAAAATATCCATTCCCTGTCTAACTGCAGTGACTCCCAGGGAAGGTTTAACTACGTACCATTTCTATGGTTCCTAAAGCCAACTAAGAATACCAGGTAACACTGGGATCTTTTAAGGGACACAGAGTTGCTTTCAGGCCAAGGGATGCAATAGGGATGACAGAGATGCCTGCTGGATGTGCCCTCAGAGGCAGATGCCATTTCCTCTGGAAGTATAGCACATTTGCTGGAAAAGGCAATCTCCCTCTAGGGCAGGCAAGGGAGGACAATAGAAGCCCGTCACCATCCACCATCTGTCCCAAAAGCAGACACCAGCTGACAGGGAGAGCAGCTCAAATCCTGTTCCCACCCCCACAGCAACGTCAGCAACCCTCATGCCTGACCTCCTGAAAGACTGGTGGAGGGATTAGCCCAAGGGGACTAGGAGGATTAAGTTTGGGGTCACCCTGCCCAGATTGCAGAGTTTCTCCCATCAGGGTCCCAGAATCACCAAATCTTCACTGTTAGATGAAAGAGCAAAGCAGGGGCAGACAGGCAAAAATTAGGGTAAAAGAGACCAGACAAGCAACTCCCTTTCTAAATGACTAGACAGCCTGTCCTACCCCAGTGTCTAAAGCTCACAAGGGCGTGGAGATATGAGAAAGCCAACCTTGGATAACTGGTGACAGAGACAATTTAACACTGTCAAGGCAACAGTCAGACAAAGCCAAGTATAAAATAAATAGAAATCTCAGATCAAGGCAGCTTCCTAGAGAGAGGACCCTCAGAACTGCCTCTCAGAGAAAAGGATTGGTCTCTTGGTGCTTGTCACAGCATTTTTGTGCATAAGAGTATCAGGAGTCCTGGACTCTGTGCTACTATTGAGATCAGAGGGAAAGGCCCCCGCTACTTTAAGAAGTCAGTCATCCTTGATTCAAGAGTACCGTTAAGTAGATACTCTCCAAAAATATATATATACTTGAGATCCTGAGAAGAGAAATTCCCAGTGCCCCAGTACAGCTCAGTGTACACCTAATCTGATGAGGTTGGACCTATACATTATATCTATACATTATATCTAAAAAGCAGCTGGACCCTTACTGTTATTTTCTTCTGTCTTTAAGTATACTTTGAAAGGTTAAGTGTCATGGCCAGGCTAACAAAGGAGTTCTACCTAGAAAATGTCAACAATGACATACAAAAGTGTGGGGTTATTGGAGACATCAAGAAAGAGAACATTGCCTTTAGCTGGGCTGAAACTGGTTTCATCCTGTCTCCTTTGTCTTATTTTCCTTAGAAAACTTATAGTGGTAAGTTTTCGGTCTGTTCACTTGAGAACTGAAACTTTCTAAAGTCTCTGCACCAGTTCTACAACACAGGGATGTTCTCAGTTTGTTGGGAGATAGCCCTTGAAATGCAATTCTCAAAGAAGATAGAGGTTGTAGTAGTTAGCCTTTCTCATCAATATGATAGAAACACCTTTAGAGAGAGAAAGGCTTGCTCTGGTTCATAGCAAGGAGAAGCAGGCCGTTACGGTGAGGGTAGACAAAAACATGGCTGCGGCAGACTTGTTACATCTTTGCAGATGAGGAAGCAGAGACCCTTGAGGCAGAATAGGACCAGAAACTCATTTCCTAAAGGATCCACAGTCTTTCAAAACAGTGCCACCATTGGTGACAAAGTGTGCAAACACATGAGTCTGTGCGGGGAATTTTACCTTCAAGTATAACGTTTTCTCCCAAGTCCATAAAGGCTCTTGAGCATATCAAAAAATGCATTCAGTCCAATTTCAAGAGCCCCTACAGTCTTAAAAGTTACTGCAGTGTTCAAATCTGCAAGGTCCCTAGTCACTTTAGAGACTCAAGACAAACTTTTTTGTGAGTCCCCATAAAAACAAAGCAACAAGTTTAATACCTGTTCTTTAATAAACAGTGGCAATGAATAGACAACCCATTCCCAACAGTAGAGGAAATAATAAGAGAACAATGAGCCATCACCAGAAGAAGCCCAGCAAGGCAAGTACTAAGCCCTGCAGCTCCGTGTCTGGCAACTGGAGCTTGTGTTGGCATCCTCTACGACTCACCAAGGAGCTCAGAGAGTTCCACTCCTGCAGCCATGTCATTTGTAGAAAACATGGCCTACTTCTTCCGGGGCTGGCTCCAATCCTGCCTGCTTTTTTCCTCAACAGACATCTCATACTCCTGGCATCTCCAAAGTCCCAGAGTCTCCACTGCAAATTAGGTTTTATCATTGCTGCTTCCCAGACTGGCCTGTCAGGGCCTGTCTTGAAGGAATGCAATCATGCTGCACATTGCCTGTCACATCAGCTTTTTCTCTGGAACCTTGCTGTACAACTGAATGATCCCGTAACTCTTTCATTCTTCATGCATGCAAAACAGCAACATATGGAAACAGGAAAATGGCAAATTCTCCTGGAAGTTTATGGTACACCCTGGTTCCTACCTACCATAGCTGCAGAGCCTTCGAGGTATCTGTATGTATGCGAACCTAACAAAACACTTCCCTACATGGTCTGGTTTGAGTAGTAAAGTCTAGAGGCTGTGTCTTCTCAGGTAATCTTCATTCAGGCATCCTCCTTCCAAATTAATTTGTATTGTTATGCCCTGAAGTTTTGTCCATATGAGGTCTTATCTCAAAGGCACTATTCCTATTGTCCTGGTGCAGAGTATGAAGTTTCCCTTAATGCTGCTAATCTTCTGAGCAATTACAATACTTTCTTCACTTCTCCAGTCACAGTTTCAAGGGACTCATATTGCTTTCCTTATCAAATGATACACTGTCCACTCCTTAGTGCTCAACTTTCTTATCCTTCTCACTGAAAATCAGGCTGTAGTGACCCTGTAATAGCATTTTGTTCACCCTCCCCCCAAATTATCCCATTACTTTGAATTCAGCCTCACTCAAATATTAGGGACATTGGCAGTATGTGGTCATATTCGTTGCCAGATGTAACAAATGGTTTCTACCCAAATACCTAATATGTCCTTCTCCTCTCAAACCTCATGATCCAAGCCTTCCCTGTTTGCATTCCCACCAGCATTCTGTGTTGTCAAATTCCCAAAACGATTGATTAGCACTGGTCACAGCATTCTAGGGTTTCTCAAGCCTCTTGCTCCAAACTCTTCCATGTTCTCACTGAAAATCAGCTCTTAAAGCCTACTTAAAAAGCACATAGTCAAATTTATCACATCAACAACTCCAGATGTGGTACCGATTTTCTATTGCAGCCAGTTTCTCTTATTGTTGTGACAGAATAGGCCTAAAGGAAAGGAATTACTTTGATTCATAGACTAAAGGGATAGAATCCATCATGGTGGCCTATCCGAGGTATGGTGGCTCAGGTTCTCTGTAAAGAAGGGAACTAAGAGCATGACTTGCTACATTCTGGTAGATAAGGAAGTGGAGAGTTTGAGCCAAAAGTAGAGCCAAGCTAGAGCCTTCAAGGTCCACCCACAACAACTTACTTTCCCAGCTAGGCTCTACTCTAAAAGCTGCACAGCTCATCAAATCAGCCTCACGGGCTGAGGCTCAACTGTTCAAATGCTTGAGCCTACAGGGGACATTTTATATTCAAATCACAGCTGTTTCCAGTTCCCTGGGGAGGGGAAGATAGGAGCCCCAAGTCCGTTGATACCTTGCTTCCTTAGGCTTCAACTACCTGCTTCTGTAGAAATATAAATTACTTTTCCACTAGCTCATGCCAGAGCATTAAAATTCCCCCCCCACAGTTTTTTCCACAAGAGTTCAATTTAAACTCTTTTATTCCCTTTACCATATTGCAATAGCCATAAGTAAAATTTTCCTTGTCTACTTTGTCTACTGAAAATTCTACTTACACAACTTCTGTGGCACATTTCCATAGCTAACTGCTTTCCCCCCTTATTTTGAAACTGCAATTTGTATTACACATCAAATAACTGACTCAATCTGTTTATTTACTTAATAACTATATACTCTGCATCATACACTGAACTAAAGTCCTGCCTTAGCTAGTTTTTCACCAAAGTGTATGTACAAAGTGCTGGTAAGTATCATCTACAGCAGGATCTTTAAATGTTAATCCTATACTTACCTGGCAGGGGAGATACCATGATCATGAAGGTGGTTTTCCCAGGGCGAGGCTTATCCATTGCACTCCGGATGTGCTGACCCCTGCGATCTCCCCAAATGTGGGAAACTCGACTGCATAATTTGTGGTAGTGGGGGACTGCGTTTGCGCTCTCCCCTGTAAAAAAAAAAAAAAATGTTAATCCTAGTGAAAGAAGTCCCTCCTCCAAATGAGTAATTAGTTATGGAGGCCCCAGCAGCCCCTCAAACAACAGACTGTTACCATTGCTCTTGATTGCTCACCAAAATCAGATGTTAAAACCCTATTGCTGGGCATAAAGAAACAAGTTGCAACTGACCTGGAAACTTCTGCCCTGTTGACTAGCATTCATAGTATTTAAGGTGTTATGTAGATTACTAGCAGAGAAAAGATGTCAAGGTTTGCCCTACAGCCAACTCTGCATTTTATAATAGTGACCTGCCGGCTGGGGAGATGGCCTAGGGTTAAGAGCGCCGACTGCTCTTGCAGAGGACCCGGGTTTGATTCCCAGCACCCACATGGTGGCTGAGAACCATCTGAAACTCCAATTCCAGGAGAACTCCATTTCCAGGGGAATCCTATACCTTCTGCTGACCTCCGCAGCATTGCACAACACGGGTGCATGGACCTGCATGCAGACAGTGCATTCATACACATAGAGAAAAATAAATTAAAAACAAATTTTTTTAATCTTAAAAAAAAAAATAGTGACCTGCCAAGAAAGATGTATCCACATAGCAAGTTGCTTTTGGATTGGATTTGAGGCCTGCTCTACAAGGGAAGTTCAACCTTAGTACTATCAAAATCCCATAGGTCCAGAGATCACAAATTGCTTTCTAACTATTTATGACTATACTTACAGAATAGTGCTCCTCCAACCTTGGCCATATGGAAAATACCAGGCTAATTATCCAGTCATCGACTGAGTTTAGAAACTAACCAGATGTAAGGAGCCACAGGCTTTAGCTTGCTTATGCTGAGCTTGCTTACAAGGAAGTTGACTCTGTGAATTGTCACCTCGAGCTTTTTCCAAGAGCTGGGTGCGGACGTGCAGTAAGAGCCACCAGCCTTTCTCAAGAGCTGGGTGCGGACATGCAGTAAAAGTCACCAGATACTCCAGCCCGATGTCTCAACTCAGTGATCTTGCAAAAACAGACCCTCCTCTGATGCCAGACCCTGTTTCACCCACCCCCTCTCCATTTCTTGCCTTCTGCAAAATAAATACAATGGCTTGTGCTCAATAAAGTAGACTTTGACAACCTTCGCAAAGTCTCGCTCTTCTCTCTCGCCCATTATATTTCAGGTTTTGGGGTCTCCCTCGGGTACCTATCGTTACATGACCTGAAGGCAGGGTCAACCAGATAAAAGCATCCTTCCAGAATTTACATACTCACAGAACAAAAGAGGAAATAAACCGAAGTACCAATCTATTTAACCTGCACTAAATGTCAAGTGGATTACCACAACCCCCTCATTAACATCTGGCAGAATTAACATACCTCAAATATGGAAATCGTATGTATATAAGAAGCTGCAGCAAATTCTCATCCTACTTAACAGTGGCTAGGAATGTGCAGAGTGCACAGCAAAAAAATAAAATCATTAGACAACATCCTGGAGACACATCTCATCATTACCTTCATAGAGAATCCAGTGCTCGGCTGAGGTTTGAAGGACTGGACATCAGTGGATGAAGTAGGCACAGGGTGGGGAGGCAGATGCTTTCTTCAAACAGTGGGTTCGTAAATATTCCCCTCTATAGATCCTGGGGAAGCTGGGGTCTCTAGGAAGCAGAGTCCACTGTCACCTTCTAGGGAGGGGGCAGATAGGATGTTGAGATGACACAGCCCGAGGCAGCCTGAGGATGCATTCCGCTGCTCTCATTTCTAGTCCAGTTTCTCTGGAAGATGCAGTTTCCTTCCTCCTTGGGTTTTTAGAGAACAAGAAGAATTTAGTTTTAGGGGACTGTGGAAGGAGGGGGACTGTATTTTTTTCTTGTGTAAATGTGTATATAAAATTGTGTTCATCTAGTTTTAAAATATTTTATTGATGCTTTGATAACTTTATAAACTATATTTTATCATATTTACTCCTACATTCCACCCTTTACTTCTGACATATACGCCCCACCTCCCTTTACTCACTCCCCCTGATTTTGTGTCTTCTTTTTGATCATTTAATAATAGACTCCAAGTTGTGGTCAATGTACCTCTCTGAATGAATGACACTTTCCCCTCTGCTTCATCCTTTTCAGCTGAATAAATCCCCTTCCAGCTGTGACATTGTCTGGTACCAAAAGTTTGTAGCATCTTTTATACACAATGGGTTAAAAGTGACATGCCTTTTTCAGTCTTATTGAAATCTCTCTTTTTCTTATGCAGAAAGACAATAAAAATTGTCGTATCTAATTTCAACTGAAGAAAAGATGAACAACTCACAAAATAGGATGATACTATTTTACTAGGCAGTTGAACTTAGCCTGAGAGTCCTGTTACTACAAAAGCCCCTAATTTTATGAGCCCTACTTGAACAGACTGGCCTTCCTTGGTAGAAAGTGAAAATATCCCCAGAGGCTATCTTCTAGTGCACACTTGTTCAAATATGTGTGAAACAGGGGACTAGGAAACAGTACTGTCATGAGGTAATGTAGTTTACTGATGCTCAGAATACACTTGGAAAACGTGCATTCCCAGAAGGGCCTCAGCTCCATCATCTGTAAAATCCCGATTTTATCATTAGTTTCTAAGACTGCAATAAGAACCAGAGAAAATCTCCTTGAATTTGTTGCCAAAGTCGATTTTAAGAAATAAGTGTTAGGTCTGGGCTTCCCAGAATCCCAAGGGACAGGTGGCCACTTCCTTCAGAAGCTGTCAATCTTCTGACCACTTCCCCTGTACCTGAGGTCCCCCCCCCCATGGGTATAAATGGGTGGATCCCAGCCACCATCTCTCTCTCTCTGCCCCTCTACCCCCCTTTCTGCCCTTTACCCCCTGCCTTTGCCTCTGCCCTGCCCCTGCCTTTGCCCCCTGCTGTGCTCTCCAGGTTCCACCACGTGTCTGCAGGCAGACCCAGCTGGCAGTTCCACATGGAAGTAAAACATGTTCCTGGCGTGACCTAAGTGTCATGTGCCTTTTTATTTGGGCTTCATCCTTTTTTTTTAATTTTTTATTAATTTTATTTTATTTCTGTATGTGTATAAATGTACTGTCTGCATGCAAATCTGTGCACCCGTGTCGTGCAATGCCACGGAGGTCAGAAGAGGGCGTCGGATTCCCCTGGAACTGGAGTTCTGGAATTGGAGTTTCAGACGGTTCTCAGCCGCCATGTGGGTGCTGGGGATCGAACCTGGGTCCTCTGTAAGAGCGGTCAGCGCTCTTAACCGCTAGGCCATCTCTCCGGCCCCTGGGCTTCATCCTTTTTTATAATCTAACAATAAGCACCCTCTGCACCAATTTATCGATTGTTCTATGTTGTCTGCAGGACTGCAACTAATCCTCAGAAAGCACTCTCACCAGCAGCCTAGGACTGCCTTCTCTAACACATGGAGCAATGGAGCAATTCCTCCAGGGAACAGTAGTCACTTCTTTTTTTTTTTTTTTCCATTATTTTTTTTAATTAATTAATTTTTTTTTTTTTGTAAGGGATTCTACAATACACTGACACAGTTGTTTGCAGATAGCATTGATGTCACTCATTATGTCATACAATCAGGTAATTGGTGCATTTTGCAAGTATCTATGTCCAAATTTTGAACAACCCAAGGTTCCCATAGACCAGTTGGAGAAGCTTGTATGCACAGACATGTTGATCAATCAGGAGTCCAGACTATATTCCTGTAGTCTCATGATTCACCCCTATCTCTCCACAGCCCTTACAATCTACCACGCCTCCTCTTCCGCAGTTTGTTCCCTGGGCTTTGGGAAAGGGGCACAAGTGGGTGAGAAGAAAACAGTCTAATTGCTTTGGAGTTGTCATTTTGGACTCCAGTCTATTCAGGTTGTTTCCCTTCATGGATTGACAGCTTTCCCAGCGATACCCTTTTTAGTCATATTAACAAAGCACAAGCTATTGGATGTACAGGCATTTAAGCAGTACCACTTATTATGTCAAGCTAAGCTGTGAGCATAGACACAGATGCTTGGATGGTATGCTAATCTGCAAACTGTGGTTTCTCTATAAAGGGTGACAAGTTCTTAATGTGGCTAAAAACATCACCAAACCAAAAGAGGACAAAAGCTTGTGGCATCCACTGTGAGTTATTCCTCCAAGGAGAAAGCAAATAGCCAAATAGATTTGGGATATATATAGACACTTGGCTGCCACTGTTGCACAGTATCTCCAGGTTGTTGAGGTGTAGCTGATATTGACGGAGGAGTCTTGCTTGTCTCAGGGAGACCAATATTTTGCTGTATTGCTTTAGTGGCCTTTGGTAACTTCTAATGGCGCCTCTGTGTAGTCTGCCCTGCCCCTGTGTGGTGCTTTCTACTGGTCAGAAGACATAACTCCACTGCTTCTCAATGTTCTTGCCCATGCCATGAAACACACACACACACACACACACACACACACACACACACATGCACACACATGCACGCACATGATCATACACTCTTAAAGATAAAAATTTTTAACAGATGGGCTGGAGAGATGGCCTAGTGGTTAAGAGCACCGACTGCTCTTGCAGAGGACCCAGGTTCCATCCCCAGCACCCACATGGTGGCTGAGAACTGTCTGTGACTCCAGTTCCAGGGGAAGCTGACACCCTCTTCTGACCCCGAGGCATTGCATGACATGGGTGCACAAACCTACATGCAGACAGTACATTCATACACATACAAGAATAAATTTAAAAAATTTAAAAAAATTTTTAACAGAGAAGCAAATTGGAGTTACTGAATTAAATTATCAGGTGAAAGAATCATATAAAAAGAGACAAAGTTTATGGTCAGAGAAGAGACCCAGTCCCGGCTTCCATCTGTAATTGTGGGACATGGCCCCCATGCCTCTTCATCTTTCTTGCTTCAAATACTCAGGACCATCAAGGAAAGTATGGGAAGAGATCCAGAACTAAAAATCAGATCATATAGAAAGACTAATATCCTGTAACAGTGATCTAAATGTCAGGGCTCTCTTTGCCCTCGAAATGTTCCCTAATCCTAACCAACTTGAGACCATAGTCAATATGTTAACCCATAACAAAATTCTTACTGGGATGGGAGCTAGAATTTTATTTCCTGGGAGAAATTATTGTTATTCAGCAACTGCAAGGCAGTGACTGGTTTATAAAATAGAAGAAATCCTCCTTACATATAATGAAGGATGGCTAACCACTGGGCTAAGCTCAGCAGGGGTTAGAGAGCCCAGAATCTGCAGCCACAACTGCTCTAGCAAGCCTTAACTAGGTAATGCCAGAAATTAAGGGAAAATAGTTACACAGAGTGAATGTAGAAGGCAAAGAGGGAAAGTTAATTGTTAATTGTCTATATACACAGGACAAAATGGCAGCCTTGAGAAAGAGAAATAGGAGGAAGGGGAAGCTTAAATGCATATATATATATATATATATATATATGCATTTAAGCTTCCCCTTCCTCCTATTTCTCTTTCTCAAGGCTGCCATTTTGTCCTGTGTATATAGACAATTAACAATTAACTTTCCCTCTTTGCCTTCTACATTCACTCTGTGTAACTATTTTCCCTTAATTTCTGGCATTACCTAGTTAAGGCTTGCTAGAGCAGTTGTGGCTGCAGATTCTGGGCTCTCTAACCCCTGCTGAGCTTAGCCCAGTGGTTAGCCATCCTTCATTATATGTAAGGAGGATTTCTTCTATTTTATAAACCAGTCACTGCCTTGCAGTTGCTGAATAACAATAATTTCTCCCAGGAAATAAAATTCTAGCTCCCATCCCAGTAAGAATTTTGTTATGGGTTAACATATTGACTATGGTCTCAAGTTGGTTAGGATTAGGGAACATTTCGAGGGCAAAGAGAGCCCTGACATTTAGATCACTGTTACAGGATATTAGTCTTTCTATATGATCTGATTTTTAGTTCTGGATCTCTTCCCATACTTTCCTTGATGGTCCTGAGTATTTGAAGCAAGAAAGATGAAGAGGCATGGGGGCCATGTCCCACAATTACAGATGGAAGCCGGGACTGGGTCTCTTCTCTGACCATAAACTTTGTCTCTTTTTATATGATTCTTTCACCTGATAATTTAATTCAGTAACTCCAATTTGCTTCTCTGTTAAAAATTTTTTTAAATTTTTTAAATTTATTCTTGTATGTGTATGAATGTACTGTCTGCATGTAGGTTTGTGCACCCATGTCATGCAATGCCTCGGGGTCAGAAGAGGGTGTCAGCTTCCCCTGGAACTGGAGTCACAGACAGTTCTCAGCCACCATGTGGGTGCTGGGGATGGAACCTGGGTCCTCTGCAAGAGCAGTCGGTGCTCTTAACCACTAGGCCATCTCTCCAGCCCATCTGTTAAAAATTTTTATCTTTAAGAGTGTATGATCATGTGCGTGCATGTGTGTGCATGTGTGTGTGTGTGTGTGTGTGTGTGTGTGTGTGTGTGTTTCATGGCATGGGCAAGAACATTGAGAAGCAGTGGAGTTATGTCTTCTGACCAGTAGAAAGCACCACACAGGGGCAGGGCAGACTACACAGAGGCGCCATTAGAAGTTACCAAAGGCCACTAAAGCAATACAGCAAAATATTGGTCTCCCTGAGACAAGCAAGACTCCTCCGTCAATATCAGCTACACCTCAACAACCTGGAGATACTGTGCAACAGTGGCAGCCAAGTGTCTATATATATCCCAAATCTATTTGGCTATTGGCTCTCTCCTTGGAGGAATAACTCACAGCGGATGCCACAAGCTTGTGTCCTCTGCTGGTTGGGCGATGCTGTGAGCCACAGTAAGAACTTGTCACCCTTTATAGAGAAACCACAGTTTGCAGATTAGCATACCATCCAAGCATCTGTGTCTATGCTCACAGCTTAGCTTGACATAATAAGTGGTACTGCTTAAATGCCTGTACATCCAATAGCTTGTGCTTTGTTAGTATGACTAAAAAGGGTATCACTGGGAAAGCTGTCAATCCATGAAGGGAAACAACCTGAACAGACTGGAGTCCAAAATGACAACTCCAAAGAAATTAGACTGTTTTCTTCTCACCCACTTGTGCCCCTTTCCCAAAGCCCAGGGAACAAACTGCGGGATGACACCTGTCCCACCCAAGTGTCGAAAGCTCACAAGGGCGTGGAGATATGAGAAAGCCAACCTTGGATAACTGGTGACAGAGACAATTTAACACTGTCAAGGCAACAGTCAGACAAAGCCAAGTATAAAATAAATAGAAATCTCAGATCAAGGCAGCTTCCTAGAGAGAGGACCCTCAGAACTGCCTCTCAGAGAAAAGGATTGGTCTCTTGGTGCTTGTCACAGCATTTTTGTGCATAAGAGTATCAGGAGTCCTGGACTCTGTGCTACTATTGAGATCAGAGGGAAAGGCCCCCGCTACTTTAAGAAGTCAGTCATCCTTGATTCAAGAGTACCGTTAAGTAGATACTCTCCAAAAATATATATTACTTGAGATCCTGAGAAGAGAAATTCCCAGTGCCCCAGTACAGCTCAGTGTACACCTAATCTGATGAGGTTGGACCTATACATTATATCTATACATTATATCTAAAAAGCAGCTGGACCCTTACTGTTATTTTCTTCTGTCTTTAAGTATACTTTGAAAGGTTAAGTGTCATGGCCAGGCTAACAAAGGAGTTCTACCTAGAAAATGTCAACAATGACATACAAAAGTGTGGGGTTATTGGAGACATCAAGAAAGAGAACATTGCCTTTAGCTGGGCTGAAACTGGTTTCATCCTGTCTCCTTTGTCTTATTTTCCTTAGAAAACTTATAGTGGTAAGTTTTCGGTCTGTTCACTTGAGAACTGAAACTTTCTAAAGTCTCTGCACCAGTTCTACAACACAGGGATGTTCTCAGTTTGTTGGGAGATAGCCCTTGAAATGCAATTCTCAAAGAAGATAGAGGTTGTAGTAGTTAGCCTTTCTCATCAATATGATAGAAACACCTTTAGAGAGAGAAAGGCTTGCTCTGGTTCATAGCAAGGAGAAGCAGGCCGTTACGGTGAGGGTAGACAAAAACATGGCTGCGGCAGACTTGTTACATCTTTGCAGATGAGGAAGCAGAGACCCTTGAGGCAGAATAGGACCAGAAACTCATTTCCTAAAGGATCCACAGTCTTTCAAAACAGTGCCACCATTGGTGACAAAGTGTGCAAACACATGAGTCTGTGCGGGGAATTTTACCTTCAAGTATAACGTTTTCTCCCAAGTCCATAAAGGCTCTTGAGCATATCAAAAAATGCATTCAGTCCAATTTCAAGAGCCCCTACAGTCTTAAAAGTTACTGCAGTGTTCAAATCTGCAAGGTCCCTAGTCACTTTAGAGACTCAAGACAAAACTTTTTGTGAGGCCCCCATAAAAACAAAAGCAAACAAGTTTAATAATACCTGTTTTCGTGGTTAATAAACAGTGGCAATGAATAGACAACCCATTCCCAACAGTAGAGGAAATAATAAGAGAACAATGAGCCATCACCAGAAGAAGCCCAGCAAGGCAAGTACTAAGCCCTGCAGCTCCGTGTCTGGCAACTGGAGCTTGTGTTGGCATCCTCTACGACTCACCAAGGAGCTCAGAGAGTTCCACTCCTGCAGCCATGTCATTTGTAGAAAACATGGCCTACTTCTTCCGGGGCTGGCTCCAATCCTGCCTGCTTTTTTCCTCAACAGACATCTCATACTCCTGGCATCTCCAAAGTCCCAGAGTCTCCACTGCAAATTAGGTTTTATCATTGCTGCTTCCCAGACTGGCCTGTCAGGGCCTGTCTTGAAGGAATGCAATCATGCTGCACATTGCCTGTCACATCAGCTTTTTCTCTGGAACCTTGCTGTACAACTGAATGATCCCGTAACTCTTTCATTCTTCATGCATGCAAAACAGCAACATATGGAAACAGGAAAATGGCAAATTCTCCTGGAAGTTTATGGTACACCCTGGTTCCTACCTACCATAGCTGCAGAGCCTTCGAGGTATCTGTATGTATGCGAACCTAACAAAACACTTCCCTACATGGTCTGGTTTGAGTAGTAAAGTCTAGAGGCTGTGTCTTCTCAGGTAATCTTCATTCAGGCATCCTCCTTCCAAATTAATTTGTATTGTTATGCCCTGAAGTTTTGTCCATATGAGGTCTTATCTCAAAGGCACTATTCCTATTGGCCTGGGTGCAGAGTATGAAGTTTTCCCTTATGCTTGCTAATCTTCTGAGCAAGTTTTAAAAAAAAAAAAAACAATACTTTCTTAACTTTCTTCACTTCTCCAGTCACAGTTTCAAGGGACTCATATTGCTTTCCTTATCAAATGATACACTGTCCACTCCTTAGTGCTCAACTTTCTTATCCTTCTCACTGAAAATCAGGCTGTAGTGACCCTGTAATAGCATTTTGTTCACCCTCCCCCCAAATTAATCCCATTACTTGTGAATTCAGCCTCACTCAAATATTAGGGACATTGGCAGTATGTGGTCATATTCGTTGCCAGATGTAACAAATGGTTTCTACCCAAATACCTAATATGTCCTTCTCCTCTCAAACCTCATGATCCAAGCCTTCCCTGGTTGGCATGCCCCACCAGCATTCTGTGTTGTCAAATTCCCAAAACGATTGATTAGCACTGGTCACAGCATTCTAGGGTTTCTCAAGCCTCTTGCTCCAAACTCTTCCATGTTCTCGACGAAAATCAGCTCTTAAACCTACTAAAAGCAAAGAGTTCCAAATTTATCACCTCAACAACTCCAGATGTGGTACCGATTTTCTATTGCAGCCAGTTTCTCTTATTGTTGTGACAGAATAGGCCTAAAGGAAAGGAATTACTTTGATTCATAGACTAAAGGGATAGAATCCATCATGGTGGCCTATCCGAGGTATGGTGGCTCAGGTTCTCTGTAAAGAAGGGAACTAAGAGCATGACTTGCTACATTCTGGTAGATAAGGAAGTGGAGAGTTTGAGCCAAAAGTAGAGCCAAGCTAGAGCCTTCAAGGTCCACCCACAACAACTTACTTTCCCAGCTAGGCTCTACTCTAAAAGCTGCACAGCTCATCAAATCAGCCTCACGGGCTGAGGCTCAACTGTTCAAATGCTTGAGCCTAACATGGGACATTTTAGTTCAAATCACAGCTGTGGTTCCAGTTCCCTGGGGAGGGGAAGATAGGAGCCCCAAGTCCGTTGATACCTTGCTTCCTTAGGCTTCAACTACCTGCTTCTGTAGAAATATAAATTACTTTTCCACTAGCTCATGCCAGAGCATTAAAATTCCCCCCCCACAGTTTTTTCCACAAGAGTTCAATTTAAACTCTTTTATTCCCTTTACCATATTGCAATAGCCATAAGTAAAATTTTCCTTGTCTACTTTGTCTACTGAAAATTCTACTTACACAACTTCTGTGGCACATTTCCATAGCTAACTGCTTTCCCCCCTTATTTTGAAACTGCAATTTGTATTACACATCAAATAACTGACTCAATCTGTTTATTTACTTAATAACTATATACTCTGCAGCATACACTGAAACTGAACTAAAGTCCCTGCCTTAGCTAGTTTTTTCAACAAAGTGTATGTACAAATGCATGGTAAGTATCATCTACAGCAGGATCTTTAAATGTTAATCCTATAAACTTACCTGGCAGGGGAGAGACCATGATCATGAAGGTGGTTTTCCCAGGCAGGCTTATCCATTGCACTCGGATGTGCTGACCCCTGCGATCTCCCCAAATGTGGGAAACACAACTGCATAATTTGTGGTAATGGGGAACTGCCGTTGCGCTCTTCATACCCTGTAAAAAAAAAAAAAAAAATGTTAATCCTAGTGAAAGAAGTCCCTCCTCCAAATGAGTAATTAGTTATGGAGGCCCCAGCAAGCCCCCTCAAACAACAGAGCACAATGTGTTACCATTGCTCCTTGATTGCGTACCAAAGCAGATGTTAAAACCCGATTGCTGGGCATAAAGAAACAAGTTGCAACTGACCTGGAAACTTCTGCCCTGTTGACTAGCATTCATAGTATTTAAGGTGTTATGTAGATTACTAGCAGAGAAAAGATGTCAAGGTTTGCCCTACAGCCAACTCTGCATTTTATAATAGTGACCTGCCGGCTTGAGGGATGGCCTAGAGGTTAATAGCGCCGACTGCTCTTGCAGAGGAACCCGGGGTTGATTCCAGCAACCCACATGGTGGCTGAGAACCAATCGGAAACTCCAATTCCAGGAGAACTCCATTTCCAGGTGAATCCTATACCTCTCTTCTGAACCTCCGCAGCATTGCACAACACGGGTGCATGGACCTGCATGCAGACAGGGCATTCATACACAGAGAGAAAAATAATTAAAAAAAAAAAAAAAAAAAAAAAAAAAAAAAATAGTGACCTGCCAAGAAAGATGTATCCACATAGCAAGTTGCTTTTGATTGGATTTGAGGCCTGCTCTACAAGGGAAGTTCAACCTTAGTACTATCAAAATCCCATAGGTCCAGAGATCACAAATTGCTTTCTAACTATTTATGACTATACTTACAGAATAGTGCTCCTCCAACCTTGGCCATATGGAAAATACCAGGCTAATTATCCAGTCATCGACTGAGTTTAGAAACTAACCAGATGTAAGGAGCCACAGGCTTTAACTTGCTTACGCTGAGCTTACTTACAAGTAAGTTGACTCTGTGAATTGTAACCTTGAGCCTTTCCCAAGAACCGGGTGCGGACGGGCGTAAGAGCCACCAGCCGTTCCAAGAGTTGGGTGCGGACGTGCAGTAAATTCACCAGATACTCCAGCCCGGTGTCTCAACTCAGTGATTTTGTAAAAACAGACCCTCCTCTGAGGCCAGACCCTGTTTCACCACACCCACCCCCTCTCCATTTCTTGCCTCCTGCAAAATAAATACCATGGCTTGTGCTCAATAAAGTAGACCTTGACAATTCTGCTAGCAGGGTCTCGCTTTTCTCTCTCGCCCATTATATTTCAGGGTTTGGGGTCTCCCTCGGGTACCTTTCGTTACAATGACATGAAGCAGGGTCCAACAGATAAAGCATCGTCCAGAAGTACATACTCACAGAACAAAGAGGAAATAACCTAAGTACCAATCTATTTAACCTGCACTAAATGTCAAGTGGATTACCACAACCCCCTCATTAACATCTGGCAGAATTAACATACCTCAAATATGGAAATCGTATGTATATAAGAAGCTGCAGCAAATTCTCATCCTACTTAACAGTGGCTAGGAATGTGCAGAGTGCACAGCAAAAAAAGAAAATCATTAGACAACATCCCTGGAGACCACATCTTCATCAGTACCCTTCAGAGAGAATCCAGTGCTCGGCTGAGGTTTGAAGGACTGGACATCAGTGGATGAAGTAGGCACAGGGTGGGGAGGCAGATGCTTTCTTCAAACAGTGGGTTCGTAAATATTCCCCTCTATAGATCCTGGGGAAGCTGGGGTCTCTAGGAAGCAGAGTCCACTGTCACCTTCTAGGGAGGGGGCAGATAGGATGTTGAGATGACACAGCCCGAGGCAGCCTGAGGATGCATTCCGCTGCTCTCATTTCTAGTCCAGTTTCTCTGGAAGATGCAGTTTCCTTCCTCCTTGGGTTTTTAGAGAACAAGAAGAATTTAGTTTTAGGGGACTGTGGAAGGAGGGGGACTGTATTTTTTTCTTGTGTAAATGTGTATATAAAATTGTGTTGTCAATCTAGTTTTAAATATTTTATTGATTTTTTTTTTTTTTTTTTTATATTTTTATTGAAAATTTGAGGTTTTCATGCAATGCATTTGATGTATTTAGATGCTACTATTCCCACTCCCATTTTCTTTCCCCTGATTTTGTGTCTTCTTTTTGATCATTTAATAATAGACTCCAAGTTGTGGTCAATGTACCTCTCTGAATGAATGACACTTTCCCCTCTGCTTCATCCTTTTCAGCTGAATAAATCCCCTTCCAGCTGTGACATTGTCTGGTACCAAAAGTTTGTAGCATCTTTTATACACAATGGGTTAAAAGTGACATGCCTTTTTCAGTCTTATTGAAATCTCTCTTTTTCTTATGCAGAAAGACAATAAAAATTGTCGTATCTAATTTCAACTGAAGAAAAGATGAACAACTCACAAAATAGGATGATACTATTTTACTAGGCAGTTGAACTTAGCCTGAGAGTCCTGTTACTACAAAAGCCCCTAATTTTATGAGCCCTACTTGAACAGACTGGCCTTCCTTGGTAGAAAGTGAAAATATCCCCAGAGGCTATCTTCTAGTGCACACTTGTTCAAATATGTGTGAAACAGGGGACTAGGAAACAGTACTGTCATGAGGTAATGTAGTTTACTGATGCTCAGAATACACTTGGAAAACGTGCATTCCCAGAAGGGCCTCAGCTCCATCATCTGTAAAATCCCGATTTTATCATTAGTTTCTAAGACTGCAATAAGAACCAGAGAAAATCTCCTTGAATTTGTTGCCAAAGTCGATTTTAAGAAATAAGTGTTAGGTCTGGGCTTCGCCAAATCCCAAGGGACACAGTGGCCAATTTCCTTCAAACCTGTCATCTTCTGACCACTTCCCCTGTACCTGAGTCCCCCCCCCCATGGGTATAAATGGGCTGGATCCCAGCCACCATCCTCTCTCTCTACTGCCCCTATACCCCTTTCTGCCCTTACCCCCTGCCCTTTGCATTCCATGCCCCTGCCTGCCCTTTTTGGGGCCCCCCCCCCCCCTGCTGGCTCTCCAGTTCCACACGTTCTGCAGCAGACCCAGCTGGCAGTTCACAGGAAATAAACATGGTTCCATGGCGTGACCTAAGTTCATGTGCCTTTTTATTGGGCTTCATACTGTTTTTTTTAATTTTTTATTAATTTTTATTTTATTCTGTTTGTATAAATGTACTGTCTGCATGAAAATGTGCCACCCCGTGTCGTGCAATGCCACTGAGGGTCAGAAGAGGGCGTCGGGATTCCCTGATAATGGGTTCCTGGATTGGAGTTCAGACGGTTCTCAGCCGTCCATGTGGGTGCTGGGGATCGAACCTGGGTCCTCTGTAAGAGCGCAAGCGCTCGTTAACCACTCCTAGGCATCTCATCCGGCCCCTGGCTCTCATCCTTTTTTATATATCTAACAATAAGCACACGCTTGACCAATGTATCGATTGAGTTCTAGTGTGTCGCAAGGACTGCAACTAAAATCCTCAGAAAGCACTCTCACCAGCAGCCTAGGACTGCCTTCTCTAACACATGGAGCAATGGAGCAATTCCTCCAGGGAACAGAGTCACTCTGTTTGTTTTTTTTGCCATTATGTTTTTTTAATAATTAATATTTTTTTTTTTGTAAGGATTCTACAATACTGACACAGTTGTTTGCAGATAGCATTGACTGCTCACTCATTATGTCATACAACAGGTAATTGGTGCATTTTTGCAAGTATTCATGTCCAAATTTTTGCAACAAACCCACCAAGGTTCCCATAGTACCAGTGAAGAGAAGCTTGTATGCACATGACATGTGATCAATCAGGAGGCCAGATAATTCCTGTACTCTCATGATTCACCCTATCTCTCAGCAGCCCTTACACATCTACCACGCCTCCTCTTCCGCAGTTTGTTCCCTGGACTTTGGGAAAGGGGCAACAAGGGATGAGAAAGAAAATCAGTCTAATTGCTTTGGAGTTGTCATATGGGGACGCCAGTCTATTCACGGTTGTTTCCCTTCACTGGATTGACAAGCTTTCCCAGCGTACCCTTTTTAGTCATTATAACAAATCACAAGCTATTTGGATGTACAGAGCATTTAAGAGTACCACTTATTATGTCAAGCCTAAGCTGTGAGCATAGACACAGATGCTTGGATGGTATGCTAATCTGGCAAAACTGTGGTTCTCTGCTATAAATGGTGACAAGTTCTATCTGTGGCTCACAGCACGCCACCAGCAAGAAGGACAACAAGCTGTGGCATCCGCTGTGAGTTATTCCTCCAATAGAGAGAGGCTAATAGCCAAATAGTTTTGGGATATATATAGAGACTTGGACTGCCACTGTTGCACAGTAATCTCCAGGCTGTTGAGGTGTAGCTGATATTGACGGATGGAGTCCTTGACTTGTCTCAGGAGACCATATTTGCTGTTTGCTTTAGTGGCCCTTTGGTACTTCCTAATGGCGCCTCTGTGTAGTCTGCCCTGCCCCTGTGTGGTGCTTTCTAACTGGTCAGAAAGACATACACTCCACTGCTTCTCAATGTTCTTGCCCATGCCATGATAACACACACACACAACAAAACACACACACACACACATCACATCACACATGCACACAAAAGCAAACAAAAAAAAAAATGAACAAACCTAAAGAAAAAATTTTAACAGATGGGCTGGAGAGATGGCCTCAGTGGTTAAGAGCACCGCAGCTCTTTTTTGCAGAGGACCCAGGTTCCATCCCCAGCAACCCATGGTGGGCTGAGAACTGTCTGTGACTCAGTTCCAGGGGAAGCTGACACCTCTTCTACCCGAGGCATTGCATGACCTGGGGAACAAACCTCATGCAGCAGTTACATGTCATACACATACAAGAAGTAAATTTAAACAAATTTAAAAAAATTTTAACAGAGTAAGCAAATGGAGTTACTGAATTAAATTATCCAGGTGAAAGAATCATATAAAAGAGACAAAGTTATGGTCAGAGAAGAGACTCAGTCCCCGGCTTCATCTGTAATTGTGGGACATGGCCCCCATGCTCTTCATCTTCTCTTGCTTCAAATACTCAGGACCATCAAGGAAAGTATGGGAAGAGATCCCAGAACTAAAAAGTCAGATTCATATAGAATAGACTAATATCCTGTAACAGTGATCTAAATGTCAGGGCTCTGCCTCTGTTCTAATTAACACGAGCATAGCATAACCATCTCTTATGGAGGGCGAATTATTTTTTTTTTATTTTTTATTTTTTTTTTTTGTTTTTATGTTTTTTTTTTTGTTTTTTTTTTATTTTATTTTTTTATTTAAATGTTTTGTTTGTATTTTTTTTATTTTTATTTTACTGTTTTTCCTTAATTCCTCCACTTGGAATATAATATGTTACTATCAATTCTTAATGATGGGTTATTATTTCGGACGACTGGGGAGAAATTATTGCTTATTCAGCAACTGCCCAAGGCAGTGACTGGTTTATAAAATAGAAGAAATCACCCTTACATATTAATTGAAGGATGGCTAAACCACTGGGCTAAAGTCTCAGAGGGGTTAGAGGCCCAGAATCAGCAGCCAACAACTCTCTAGCAAGCCTTAATTTAGGTATGCCAGAAATTAAGGGAAACATCAGTTACACCCAGAGGGAATGTAGAAGGACAAAGAGGGAAAGTTTAATTGTTAATTTGTCTATATACTACAGGACAAAATGGCAGCTTGAGAAAGAGAATAGGCAGAAGGGGAAGCTAAATGCATAGGATATAATATATTATATATATATATATAATATATATATTTTTTTTCTTCTGTTATTGAGTCACGTTATTTTTTTTATAAAAATTTAAAATATGAAAAAGTCCTGATTGCTGATGTGCTTGTGTATTATTAAGGGACTTGTAGTGGTAAGAAATGTTACCACATTTTTCTCAAGAAAGAACATTTTATAATCTGTAGGTCATGAGCTTAATTTTTTTCTGTAAATAGTTGAGAAGTCAAGTGTTGTGCCCCAAATGTCAGGTCCCCCAAAGACCACCAAGAAGCGATTTCTGATGGCAAGTACAAATTATCACTTTATTCATGCTTGGAGCCAGGACCTCACCACCTGTTCCGATACAACGGTCCAGGAGAGTGAGCCTGGAACAAAGCCCGGACAGAATTTTATAGTTTTTATAAAAAGGAGGTAAGTTTCTTGGCAAAATAGTTATTTAATTGGTCCAGCGTTTGGCTGGATAATTTGTCTGCATGAGATTGGATAAGCCTTCCGGGCTTATAGGTTGACATTCGCTTTTGTTTGGCTTTTAAAAGAGAAGAAAGGGGGGGGCTGGAGAGATGGTTCATTGGTTAAGAGGCAAAACGATGCTTTTCTTGCCAGAGACTGGCAGGTTATCGAGTTGCTGCTCTGCAGCGCCACATGGCTGGCTGAGACTCATCTTTTAACTCCAGTTCGGCGGAATCCGACGACCCTCTTCTGATCTACTCGGCAATTGCACGACACCGGTGCACCAAACCTACATGCAGACAGTACACTCTATATACATAAACAAATAATAATTAAAACATTTAAAAAAATAAAGAGAAGTAGAGGTTTGTCCCTCTCTGATAGGCTACACTTGTGTGGGCCTGCACTACAACCTGATTGGACTGCTGGTGGGTAGGGATGAGTCAATCTCTGTGATGAGTCATCCTACTGTGGTTTTCTTCTTGAGTGCGTTGTATCTAAAATGGAGCCTACCCAAATGGAGTTTTGAGACCAACATTCTTTGAGCCACCACTAAGGTGCTATCAACTAGTACACTCTTTTCTTCCCAGGTCTACAACTCAGCATGTTTCTTGGTGCAACTACTGAAGAAATGAAGGATATTATGCATGGATTTGTGTCTGCAATAACTACATTTTATTCAACTTTTCCAGGTTTCAAAGAGAATAAAGTACAGTCAGGGCTAAGTTTTTCTAATATAGAAAAGCCATTAATTTGTAAATAAAGGAATAATAGAAAAGATATGTAAATTTAAACAGAGGCTGGAAGAAATTAACACAATTTCTTAAATTTTATGTGTAAAGAAACTCCCAACAAAATTATTCTCTGGAAACAATCACAGTTTCCTACACTCTGTAAACTTCTGATCACTTTAAGATTTGATTACCTGTTACCCGACAGACCTTGCTGCTATTCTCATGGTCGTGCCCTTTCCTTACAGAGTAAAAACCTTTATAAATCCTGTGTTGCTAAGCCCATTACATGTGGAGGTGGTGAAATCATATAGTCACTATACTTAATTTTAAATATATGATCTTATTTTTTTTTTTTTTTTTTTTTTTTTTAGTCTTTTGGAGACAGGGTCTCCTTGTATCCAGCTNGAAGAGGAGGCGTGGTAGATTGTAAGGGCCTGCTGGAGAGATAGGGTGAATCGTGAGATACAGGAATAGTATCTGGCTCCTGATTGATCAACATGTCTGTGCATTACAAGCTTCTCTTCACTGGTCTATGAGGAACCTTGGTCGTGGTTTGTGCAAAAAATTTGGACAAATACTTGCAAAATGCACCAATTACCTGCTTGTATGACATAATGAGTGAGCAGTCAATGCTATCTGCAAACAACTGTGTCGTATTGTAGAATCCTTAAAAAAAAAAAAATATTAATTGATTAAAAAAAATAATGAAAAAAAAACAAAAGAGTGGACTACTGTTCCCTGGAGGAATTGCTCCATTGCTCCATGTGTTAGAGAAGGCAGTCCTAGGCTGCTGGTGAGAGTGCTTTCTGAGGATTAGTTTGCAGTCCTTGCACGACAACCTTACAACTCGATCATTGGTCCAAGCGGTGCTTATTGTTAGAATATATAAAACAAGGATGAGAGCCCAGGGGCCGGATGAGATGCCTAGCGAGGTTAAAGCGCTCGCTCTTACACAGAGGACCCAGGTTCGATCCCCAGCACCCACATGGCGCTGAGAACGTCTGAACTCCAATCCAGAACTCCATTACAGGGAATCCCGACGCCCTCTTCTGACCTCACGTGGCATTGCACGACACGGGTGCACAATTTGCATGCAGGACAGTAATTTATACAACAACAGACATAAAATAAACAATTAATTAAAAAATTAAAAAAAAAGATGAAGCCCCAAATAAAAAGGCACATGAACTTAAGGTCACGCCATGGAACCATGGATTTACTTCTCCTGTGAACTGCCAGCTGGGTCGCTGCAGAACGTGGTGGAACCTGAGAGAGCCAGGGGGGGGGCCAAAGGGGCAACAGGCAGGGGCAGGCAAGAGCAAAGGGCAGGGGGTAAGGGCAGAAAGGTGGGTAGTAGGGGCAGATAGAGAGAGGATGGTGGCTGGGGATCCAGCCCATTTATGACCATGGGGGGGGGGACTCAGGTACAGGGGAAGTGGTCAGAAGATTGACAGCTTCTGAAGGAATGGCCACTGTCCCCTTGGGATTTGGGGAGCCCAGACCTAACACTTATTTCTTAAAATCGACTTTGGCAACAAATTCAAGGAGATTTTCTCTGGTTCTTATTGCAGTCTTAGAAACTAATGATAAAATCGGGATTTTACAGATGATGGAGCTGAGGCCCTTCTGGGAATGCACGTTTTCCAAGTGTATTCTGAGCATCAGTAAACTACATTACCTCATGACAGTACTGTTTCCTAGTCCCCTGTTTCACACATATTTGAACAAGTGTGCACTAGAAGATAGCCTCTGGGGATATTTTCACTTTCTACCAAGGAAGGCCAGTCTGTTCAAGTAGGGCTCATAAAATTAGGGGCTTTTGTAGTAACAGGACTCTCAGGCTAAGTTCAACTGCCTAGTAAAATAGTATCATCCTATTTTGTGAGTTGTTCATCTTTTCTTCAGTTGAAATTAGATACGACAATTTTTATTGTCTTTCTGCATAAGAAAAAGAGAGATTTCAATAAGACTGAAAAAGGCATGTCGCTGTCCTGGAACTCACTCTGTAGACCAGGCTGGCCTTGAACTCACAAAGATCCGCCTGCCTCTGCCTCCCAAGTGCTAGGATTAAAGGCGTGCGCCACCACACCCGGCTTAAATATATGATCTTAATGTGTAGACCAAGCTGGTGGTGCAGTCAATAGACAAGGCAGCATCCCAAGCACAGCATTAAAGGAATTCTGCTACATAGCTCCCTTTTCTCCACTTAAAAGAGATAAACAAAAGAGTAACACATAAGAAGAGCACTGTTCTGCGTGTTTGTCTTCTTTCCAACCTGACATTGATAGAATGGTATTTAGAATGTCTATCATTGTTTGATCCTCCTAACAATGAAGGTTTGAGGAAGACCTCCCCAGGACAGAACATTTGATTGTATTAGGGAAGTAGGCCATGGGGTGATTAGTACCAAGAATCTGGAACTCTTTATTTACCTAATCCTACCACATTCAACAAATAGCTGAGAATGTTTTTAAAGGAGTAATCCTTAGCATATACTTACAAAGTAAAAATATAAACACATATACACATTGTCAAAAGTTTCAGAATCTGCCTGAAAAATACAATATATTCTTTTTTATGTTTTTTTATTGACATTCCGCATATTTCATACATCATTTTTTCAATCCAATTTGGATACATTCCCCTCTCCCTGCCCATCCCCCACCCCAGTTTATGCATTCTGCCATACATATCTTGCATCTTTCTCTCAGTCTTTCCAAGGATTTTTTTCTGCAGAGGCTTGTTGTTTTTAGTAGTAGAATTTAACTGTATCAGTCAGTTCTTTGATCACGTCCTTATGTCCTTGTTGTCCCCTCCCCTTTGCATTACTCCAAATTATGCCTGTATAAACCACACATATGTACCAAAATTATGACCTCCAGGAATAAACTGTATGTTAATTCCAAAATATGTTTTGGGGTTCACATTTTTCCCATTAATTTTATATTATTCTAGAATATGAATACTCATCTTCAACCTATACATGATAATTACAATGTCTGAATATAAGTGGTAGGTCAATTCTAGAGCCTGTTAAGAGATTCACATTATAACAGCACAGTTGGTTTCAGATACAAAGAAATATAATAATAAAGTTGCTCAGCTTGCCTGCCAACTGGGAATTTGGTGTTAGCATCCACAAATGAGGGTAACCATTCACCATTTTTCCCCCCCTGGGACTGTGTTACTTCACTTAGCATAATGACTTCAGGTTCTATCCATTTACCTGCAAAGTTCATGTTGTCAACTTTCTTTTTTTTTTATTTTAATTTTATTTATTTATTTATTTATTTTTATTTTTTTATGTGTATGAGTGTACTGAATGCATGTAGGTTGGGGCACCCATGTCGTGCAATGCTGCAGAGGTCAAAAGAGGGCATCAGATTCCCCCGGAACTGGAGTTAAAGATGGTTCTTATTCACCATGTGGGTGCTGGGAATCAAACCTGGGTCATCTGCATGAACAGTCGGTGCTCTTAAACCCTGAGCCATCTCTCCAGCACCGATGTCAACTTTCTGTACCACTGCATAGAACTCCATTGTGCAGATGTAGCACATTTTTGTTATCCAGTTGTCAGTTGAGGGGCATTTGGGTTAGTTTCAACTCTTTGCTATTGTGAAGAGAGCTGTAAGACTGAGGCCAGCCTGGTCTGTATATCAAGTTCCAGTCCAGCTGTGGCTACTGGGAGACCCTGTCTTTAAAAAGACAAAAACAAAACAAAAAAACCTACTGAGTGCATGTGTATAGTTGAAGCTATATAACAAGAAACAGTGCCAAAGCGGAGAGAAACACCCTTTCAAGTTGTTGGTCAGGACAGTCCAAGAGATGGGTGGAAGACAGAGAAAGAGAGAGAGAGAGAGAGAGAGAGAGAGAGAGAGGATAAATAAAACTTAGGTGATACTAAAACCAGAGTGAAATGTATTAACTCAAAAACCGACTGACAAATACACATATGGTATCTAAAGGTAAGTGCATCAATAGCCTCAAAAACAATAAAATACCTAGGAAAAAACCTAACCAAAGACACCAAAGATCTCTACAACAAAAATTTTAAACCTTTAAAGAAAGAAATTGAAGAAGACATCAGAAGATGGAAAAACCTCCCATGCTCATGGATTGGGAAAATTAACATTGTAAAAATGTCCATTTTACCGAAACTCTTGTATAGATTACGATGTATTTTTTTTTTTTTTTTTTTTTTTGGTCTTTTCGAGACAGGGTCTCCCTGTAGTCCCAGCTGGTTCCTGGAACTCACTCTGTAGAACAGGCTGGGCCTTGACTCACAAAGATCCGCCTGCCTCTGCCTCCCAAGTGCTAGGATTAAATGGCGTGCGCCACCACGCCCGGCTTGTTTTGTTTTTTTTAATTAATTAATTAATTAACTTTTTTTATCAAATCTACAACCGTGGGTCCCCCCATTTCCCACCCCGCAGAGCACTCTGCATTCTGACAAACATGTTTTTCATCTCTTTCTCGAGTCTTTCTCAATCTTCTCCATGTGGAAGTTGACTGTTTTGAGCAAGAAGTTCACTGTTTCAGTCAGTTCTTCGATGTAGTCCTTTCTGTTGTTTTTGTTTCCAATATGCATCACTCCCAACTGCTTTGACAAAAAGCTCAAGGGGCCCTGCACAAAAAATACTTACAACTAGGTAATTGGCACTAGCATCCACAGATGAGGATACCATTCGTCGTTTGTTTTCTGGGACTGTGTTACTTCCTTCAGCATGATGTCCTCTAGCTCCAGCCATTTTCCTGCAAAGCTCATGATGTCATCTTTCTTTACTGCTGCAAGTAGAACTCCATTGTGTAGTGTGTACCACATTTTCTCTATCCACTCATCAGTTGAGGGGCATTTGGGTTGGTTCCAGCTCCTTGCTATTGTGAAGAGTGCTGAATGAAAATAAAATTGCCATGCATGTATCTCTGTGGTGGGGGAGTCTTGAGGGTACATGCTAGGAGTGGTATGGCTGGGTCAGGTGGCAAGTTCCTTCAAGTCTTCCAAAGGTTCTCACACTGCTTTCCATAGTGGCTGTATGAGTTTACTTCCCTCCAGTAGTGGAATGATGTATCCCCTTTCCCACAACTCTCTCAGCATCTTGGATCATCATTTTTTCTTTGATCTGTCCAGTTCTTATTGGGTAAGATGATATATTAAAGTCGGTTTTGATTTGCATTCCTAATTGATAATAGATGTTGAACACTTCTTTGAGTTGTTTCTCAAGCCACTCTTAATTCCTCAACCTGTGAAGTTTGTTCAGCTCTTTGTCCATTTATTGAGTGGGTCGAATTTTTCTTATCTTCTTTTTTTTTGGAGTCGTTTATATATTCTGAATATCTCATGCTTTCAATTTCTGCGGAAGTTTCTTCTCACTCTGTGGATTTCTCTTCACTTCCTTGATCGTGTTCTTTCTTGTACAGAAGCTTTCTATTTCATTGAGTCCCATTTGTCCATTGTGGGACCTTAATTCTTGCGCAGTCTGCCTGATTTAGGAATCTTTTCCTATGCTGTATATCTTGTAGTCTGCTGCCAACTTTTTTCTATCTATCACCTTCAGAGTTTGTGGTTTCACGTTGAATCGATTTATCTAACCTGCGTTGACTTTGTACAGCTGCGAGATCGTAGGTTTAATTGTCATTCTTCTGGCAAGTGTGATTCCGTTTTGGCAATACCACTTGCTGGAATGTCTGTCTTTTCTCCATTGTGCTTTCTTGGCCCCTTTGTCAACTATACAGATGGCTGAAATTGTATGGAGGTGCTCAGATTTGATCTTCTTTTGTTCATGGCAAATCAGATCTGTTTTTGTGCCGAATCCAGGTTTTTTATGACTAAGGCCCTGTAGTAAGTTCAAATCTGGCTATAGAGATATATCCTGTAGCTCTTTTGCTCAGAGTTTTTTTTTTTGCTTCGGTCTTTTGTTTTTCCAAAATGAATTTAAGACTTTTTTTCAACGCCTGTGAAGAAACTCTTGGATTTTGATTGGGATTGTAGTTAAACCTATAACAAGAGTTTCAGGTAAAATGGACATTTTACAATGTTAATTTCCCCAATCCATGAGCATGGGAGGTATTATCCATCTTCTTGATTTCGTCTCAATTCTTTCTTTAATAACGTTTAAAATTTTGTTGTATGAGATCTTGTGTTTGGGTCTTTGGTTACGTTTTTCCTAGGTATTTTATTTTTTTTTGTTTTTTTTGGGCGGGTTTTATTATCACTTACTTTAGTTATGTTATTTGTCAGTGGTTTTTTGAGTCTAATACATTTCACTCTGTGTTTTGTATCACCTAAGTTTTTTTATCCTCTCTCTTCTTCTTCTCTCTCTCTCTCTCTCTTTCTCTGTCTCACCCTCTCTCTGGATCTTTCCTGACCCAACACCTTGAAAGGGTTTTCTCTCCGCTTTCCACTGTTCTTGTTATTAGTTTTCACATAATACACATCACTCAGTAGTTTTTTTGTTTGTTTTTGTCTTTTTAAATTGACAGGGTCTCCCAGTAGCCACAGATGGATGGAACTTGATATAAGACCAGGCTGGCCCGTTCTTACGCTCTCATTCACAATACAAGAGTTGGAAAACTAACCCAAATGGCCCCTCAACGACAACGACTAACCAAAAATGTGCTACATCTGCACACATGACGTCTACTCAGCTGTAAGAAAGTTGACTCGGTTGGGCGTGAGATGGCTCAGGGTTAAAGGGACCGACGTCATGCGAATGACCCAGTTTGACTTCCCGCACCCACTGGTGGAATTAAAACCATCTATAACTCCAGTCTCAACAGGGGTAAATCGAGCCCTCCTTGACCATCCGACAGGGCATTCACTAGCACAGGGTGCCTTCCACTACACTGGCATACTCACTCATACACATAAAAAAATTAAACAATAATATAAATAAAGTAAATAAAATAAAATAAAAAAAAGAAGTTGACACATGAACTTTGAGGGGTAAATGGAAGAACCTGCAACTTCATATGTAAGGAAGTAACACAAGTCCCAGGGGGGAAAAAAAACGAAATGTGTTACCCTCATTTGTGTAGCTGCTTAACACCAAATCCCTAGTTGGCAGGCAGAGCTGAGCACACTATTATTATTATTTCTTTGTATCTGAAAGTAATTGCTGTTTTAATGTGAATCTCTTAACAGCTCTAGAATTGACCTACCACTTATATTTCAGACATTGTTAATTATCATGTATAGGTTGAAGATTAAGATGAGTATTCATTATTCTTAGAAATTAAAATTTAATGGTGAAAAAATGTGAACCCCAAAAACATATTTTGGAATTAACATTTCCAGTTTATTCCTGGAGGTCATAATTTTGGTAATATGTGTGGTTTATACAGGCATAATTTGGAGTAATTCAAAGGGGAGGGAAAAACAACACAATACTGGTTAAAGAACTGAATGACATGGTTAAACTCTGCCAAAAACGACAAGCCTCTGCAGAACAAAATCCTTGGGATAAGACTGAGAGAAAGATTGCAAGCTATGTATGGCAGAATTGCATAAACTGGGGTGGGGGGGATGGGGCAGGGAGAGGGGAATGTATCCAAATGGGACTGAAAAAAATGATGTATGAAATATGCGGAATGTCAATAAAAAAACATAAAAAACGGAAATATTGTATTTTTCAGGCAGTTCTGGAAACTTTTGACCATGTGTATATGTGTTTATATTTTTACTTTGTAAGTATATGCTAAGGATTACTCCTTTAAAAACATTCTCAGCTATTTGTTGAATGTGGTAGGATTAGGTAAATAAAGAGTTCCAGATTCTTGGTACTAATCACCCCATGGCCTACTTCCCTAATACAATCAAATGTTCTGTCCTGGGGAGGTCTTCCTCAAACCTTCATTGTTAGGAGGATCAAACAATGATAGACATTCTAAATACCATTCTATCAATGTCAGGTTGGAAAGAAGACAAACACGCAGAACAGTGCTCTTCTTATGTGTTACTCTTTTGTTTATCTCTTTTAAGTGGAGAAAAGGGAGCTATGTAGCAGAATTCCTTTAATGCTGTGCTTGGGATGCTGCCTTGTCTATTGACTGCACCACCAGCTTGGTCTACACATTAAGATCATATATTTAAGCCGGGTTTGGTGGTGGCGCACAACGCCTTTAATCCTCAGCACTTGGGAGGCCGAGCAGGCGGATCTTTGTGAGTTCAAGGCCAGCCGGTCTACAGAGTGAGTTCCAGGAAGCTGGATACAAGGAGACCCTGTCTCCAAAAGACTAAAAAAAAAAAAAAAAAAAAAAACATAAGATCATATATTTAAAATTAAGTATAGTGACTATATGATTTCACCACCTCCACATGTAATGGGCTTAGCAACACAGGATTTATAAAGGTTTTTACTCTGTAAGGAAAGGGCACGACCATGAGAATAGCAGCAAGGTCTGTCGGGTAACAGGTAATCAAATCTTAAAGTGATCAGAAGTTTACAGAGTGTAGGAAACTGTGATTGTTTCCAGAGAATAATTTTGTTGGGAGTTTCTTTACACATAAATTTAAGAAATTGTGTTCAATTTCTTCCAGCTCTGTTTAAATTTACATATTTTTCTCTTTCCTTTATTTACAAATTATATAGCTTTTCTATATTAGAAAAACTTAGCCCTGACTGTACTTTATTCTCTTTGAAACCTGGAAAAGTTGAATAAAATGTAGTTATTGCAGACACAAATCCATGCATAATATCCTTCATTTCTTCAGTAGTTGCACCAAGAAACATGCTGAGTGAGACACTGGGAAGAAAAGGAGGTACTAGTTATAGCACTTATGTGGGGCTCAAAGGAATGTGGTGCTCAAAACTCCATTTGGGTAGGACTCCATTTTGTAGACAACTGCCTCAAGGAGAAACCCAGTCAGGGTGACTCAGCACAGAGTGACTCATCCCTACCCACCAGCAGCCAATCAGGTTGTAGGCCGAGGCCCACACAAGTGTAGCCTATCAGAGAGGGACAAACCTCTCTTTTCCTCTTTATTTTTTTAATTTTTAATTTATTATTTGTTTATGTATATGCAGTGTACTGTCTGATGATAGGTTTGGTGCAACCGTCTGTCGTGCAATTTTGCCGAGTAGATCAGAAGAGGGTGTCGGATTCCCGGAACTGGAGTTAAAAGATGGTCTTAGCCACCATGTGGGCGTTCTGGGGAATCGAACCCCAGTCCTCTGGCAAAAAAGCCGTCGTTTTCCCTTAACCACTGAACCATCTCTCCAGCCCCCCCTTTACTTGCTCTTTAAACTAGCCAAACAAAGCAGCCCATAAGCCTGGGAAAGGCTTATCCAATCACATGCAGACAAATTATTCCAGCCAAACGCTGGACCAATTAAATAACTATTTTGCCAAGAAACTTCCTCCCTTTATTAAATAAAAACTATAAATTCTGTCCGGGCATTTGTTCCGGCTCACTCTCCTGGACCTGTATCGGAACAGGTTGGTGAGGTCCTGGCTCCAAGCAGAATAAAGTGATAATTTGTACTTGCCTCAGAAAATCCGCTTCCTTGGTGGTCTTTGGGGGACCTGAATTTGGGGCACAACACTTACTTCTCAAACTATTTACAGAAAAAAATTAAGCTCATGACCTACAGATTATAAAATGTTCTTTCTTGAGAAAAATGTGGTAACATTTCTTACCACTACCGTCCCTTAAATAATACACAAGCACATCAGCAAATCAGGATCTTTTTCATATTTTAAATTTATTATTTAAAAAAAAAAAAAAAAAAAAAAAAAAAAAAAAATATTATATATATATATATATATATATATATATATATATCCTATGCATTTAGCTTCCCCTTCCTCCTATTTCTCTTTCTAATGCTGCCATTTTGTCCTGTGTATATAGACAATTAACAATTAACTTTCCCTCTTTGCCTTCTACATTCACTCTGTGTAACTATTTTCCCTTAATTTCTGGCATTACCTAGTTAAGGCTTGCTAGAGCAGTTGTGGCTGCAGATTCTGGGCTCTCTAACCCCTGCTGAGCTTAGCCCAGTGGTTAGCCATCCTTCATTATATGTAAGGAGGATTTCTTCTATTTTATAAACCAGTCACTGCCTTGCAGTTGCTGAATAACAATAATTTCTCCCCCCAGTCGTCCGAACAAAAAAAAAAAAAAAACAAAAAAAACAAAAACACAAAAAAACAAAAGTAAAAAAATATAAAAACAAAATAAACAAAAAAAAAATAAAAAAAAAATAAAAACAAAAACAAAAAAAATCAAAATTATTAAAATAAAAAAAAAATAAAATAAAAAAATATATAAAAAAAAAAATAAAAAAATAAAACAAAAAAAAAATAAAAAACAAAATCATAAAAAAAAAACACAAAATAAAAAAAAATTAAAAAAAAAAAAAATTAAAAAAAAAAAATATAAAAATAAAAAAAAATAAATTCAGCTCCCATCCCATAAGAATTTTGTTATGGGTTAACATATTGACTATGGTCTCAAGTTGGTTAGGATTAGGGAACATTTCGAGGGCAAAGAGAGCCCTGACATTTAGATCACTGTTACAGGATATTAGTCTTTCTATATGATCTGATTTTTAGTTCTGGATCTCTTCCCATACTTTCCTTGATGGTCCTGAGTATTTGAAGCAAGAAAGATGAAGAGGCATGGGGGCCATGTCCCACAATTACAGATGGAAGCCGGGACTGGGTCTCTTCTCTGACCATAAACTTTGTCTCTTTTTATATGATTCTTTCACCTGATAATTTAATTCAGTAACTCCAATTTGCTTCTCTGTTAAAAATTTTTTTAAATTTTTTAAATTTATTCTTGTTATGTGTATGAACTGTTACTGCTGCATGTAGGTTTGATTCACCCATGTCATTGCAATGCCTCGGGGTAGAAGAGGGTGTCAGCTTCCCCTGGAAACTGGAGTCACAGACAGTTCTCAGCCCACCATTTGGGTTGCTGGGGATGGAACCTGGGGTCCTCTGCAAAAAAAAGAGCAGTCGGTGCCTCTTAACCACTAGGCCATCTCTCCAGCCCATCTGTTAAAAATTTTTATCTTTAAGAGTGTATGATTCATGTGCGGTGCATGGTGTGCATGTGTGTGGTGTGTGTGTGTGTTTTGTTGTGTGTGTGTGTTTCATGGCATGGGCAAGAACATTGAGAAGCAGTGGAGTTATGTCTTCTGACCAGTAGAAAGCACCACACAGGGGCAGGGCAGACTACACAGAGGGCGCCATTAGGAAGTACCAAAGGGCACTAAAGCAAACAGAAAACTTGGTCTCCTGAGACAAGCAAGGCTCCTCCGTCAATATCAGCTACACCTCAAACAACCCTGGAGATTACTGTGCAACAGTGGCAGCCAAGTCTCTATATATATCCCAAATATATTTGGCTATTAGCTCTCTCTCCTTTGGAGGAATAACTCACAGCGGATGCCACAGCTTGTTTCCTTCTTGCTTGGTGGCGTGCTGTGAGCCACAGTAGGAACTTGTCACCATTTATAGCGAAACCACAGTTTGCCAGATTAGCTACCATCCAAGCATCTGTGTCTATGCTTAACAGCTTAGCTTGACCATAATAAGTGGGTTTAATGCTTAAATGCTTGTATATCCAATAGCTTGTGATTTGTTATTATGACTAAAAAAGGGTATCGCTGGGAAAGCTTTGTCAATCCATGAAGGGAAACACCTGAATAGACTGGAGTCCCCACATGACAACTCCAAAGCAATTAGACTGTTTTCTTCTCATTTGTGCCCCTTTCCCAACGCCCAGGGAAACAAACTGCGGAAGAGGAGGCGTGGTAGATTGTAAGGGCTGTGGAGAGATAGGGGTGAATCGTGAGAGTACAGGAATATAGTCTGGCCTCCTGATTGATCAACATGCATGTGCATTACAAGCTTCTCTTACTGGTCTATGGGAACCTTGGGTCGTGGTTTGTTCAAAAAATTTGGACATATATTACTTGCAAAAATGCACCAATTACCTGCTTGTATGACATAATGAGTGACATCAATGCTATCTGCAAACAACTGTGTCGTATTGTAGAATCCCTTAAAAAAAAAAAATTTATTAATTTTAAAAAAACTAATGGCAAAAAAAAAAAAAGACGTTGGACTCTGTTCCCTGGAGGAATTGCTCCATTGCTCCATGTGTTAGAGAAGGCAGTCCTAGGCTGCTGGTGAGAGTGCTTTCTGAGGATTAGTTGCAGTCCTGCAGACAACATAGAACAATCGATAAATTGGTGCAGAGGGTGCTTATTGTTAGATTATAAAAAAGGATGAAGCCCAGGGGCCGGAGAGATGGCCTGGAGGTTAACAGCGCTTGACGCTCTTACCGAGACCCGGTTCGATCCCCAGCACCCACATGGCGGCTGAGAACCGTCTGAACTCCAATCCAGAACTCCAGTTCAGGGAATCCGACGCCCTCTTCTGACCCTCACGTGGCATGCACGACACGGGGTGGCACAGTTTGCATGCAGGACAGTAATTTATACAAAACAGACATAAAATAAAAATTAATTAAAAAATTAAAAAAAACGTATTGAAGCCCCAATAAAAAGGCACATGACACTTAGGTCACGCCAGGAACCTGGTTTTACTTCTCCTGTGAACTGCCAGCTGGGTCTGCTTGCGAACGTGGGGAACTGAGGAGCACAGGGGGGGGGGGGGGGGGCCCCCCCCAAAAAAGGGGGCAAAGGCAGGGGCATGGCAGAGGCAAAGGCAGGGGGTAAAGGGCAGAAAGGGGGGTAGAGGGGCAGAGAGGAGAGAGATGGTGGCTGGGATCCACCCATTTATTACCATGGGGGGGGGGACTCAGGTACAGGGGAAGTGGTCAGAAGATGACAGGTTTGAAGGAAAGTGCCACTGTCCCCTGGGATTCTGGGCGGCCCAGACCTAACACTTATTTCTTAAAATCGACTTTGGCAACAAATTCAAGGAGATTTTCTCTGGTTCTTATTGCAGTCTTAGAAACTAATGATAAAATCGGGATTTTACAGATGATGGAGCTGAGGCCCTTCTGGGAATGCACGTTTTCCAAGTGTATTCTGAGCATCAGTAAACTACATTACCTCATGACAGTACTGTTTCCTAGTCCCCTGTTTCACACATATTTGAACAAGTGTGCACTAGAAGATAGCCTCTGGGGATATTTTCACTTTCTACCAAGGAAGGCCAGTCTGTTCAAGTAGGGCTCATAAAATTAGGGGCTTTTGTAGTAACAGGACTCTCAGGCTAAGTTCAACTGCCTAGTAAAATAGTATCATCCTATTTTGTGAGTTGTTCATCTTTTCTTCAGTTGAAATTAGATACGACAATTTTTATTGTCTTTCTGCATAAGAAAAAGAGAGATTTCAATAAGACTGAAAAAGGCATGTCACTTTTAACCCATTGTGTATAAAAGATGCTACAAACTTTTGGTACCAGACAATGTCACAGCTGGAAGGGGATTTATTCAGCTGAAAAGGATGAAGCAGAGGGGAAAGTGTCATTCATTCAGAGAGGTACATTGACCACAACTTGGAGTCTATTATTAAATGATCAAAAAGAAGACACAAAATCAGGGGAAAGAAAATGGGAGTGGGAATAGTAGCATCTAAATACATCAAATGCATTGCATGAAAACCTCAAATTTTCAATAAAAATATAAAAAAAAAAAAAAAAAAATCAATAAAATATTTAAAACTAGATTGACAACACAATTTTATATACACATTTACACAAGAAAAAAATACAGTCCCCCTCCTTCCACAGTCCCCTAAAACTAAATTCTTCTTGTTCTCTAAAAACCCAAGGAGGAAGGAAACTGCATCTTCCAGAGAAACTGGACTAGAAATGAGAGCAGCGGAATGCATCCTCAGGCTGCCTCGGGCTGTGTCATCTCAACATCCTATCTGCCCCCTCCCTAGAAGGTGACAGTGGACTCTGCTTCCTAGAGACCCCAGCTTCCCCAGGATCTATAGAGGGGAATATTTACGAACCCACTGTTTGAAGAAAGCATCTGCCTCCCCACCCTGTGCCTACTTCATCCACTGATGTCCAGTCCTTCAAACCTCAGCCGAGCACTGGATTCTCTCTGAAGGGTACTGATGAAGATGTGGTCTCCAGGGATGTTGTCTAATGATTTTCTTTTTTTGCTGTGCACTCTGCACATTCCTAGCCACTGTTAAGTAGGATGAGAATTTGCTGCAGCTTCTTATATACATACGATTTCCATATTTGAGGTATGTTAATTCTGCCAGATGTTAATGAGGGGGTTGTGGTAATCCACTTGACATTTAGTGCAGGTTAAATAGATTGGTACTTAGGTTATTTCCTCTTTGTTCTGTGAGTATGTACTTCTGGACGATGCTTTATCTGTTGGACCCTGCTTCATGTCATTGTAACGAAAGGTACCCGAGGGAGACCCCAAACCCTGAAATATAATGGGCGAGAGAGAAAAGCGAGACCCTGCTAGCAGAATTGTCAAGGTCTACTTTATTGAGCACAAGCCATGGTATTTATTTTGCAGGAGGCAAGAAATGGAGAGGGGGTGGGTGTGGTGAAACAGGGTCTGGCCTCAGAGGAGGGTCTGTTTTTACAAAATCACTGAGTTGAGACACCGGGCTGGAGTATCTGGTGAATTTACTGCACGTCCGCACCCAACTCTTGGAACGGCTGGTGGCTCTTACGCCCGTCCGCACCCGGTTCTTGGGAAAGGCTCAAGGTTACAATTCACAGAGTCAACTTACTTGTAAGTAAGCTCAGCGTAAGCAAGTTAAAGCCTGTGGCTCCTTACATCTGGTTAGTTTCTAAACTCAGTCGATGACTGGATAATTAGCCTGGTATTTTCCATATGGCCAAGGTTGGAGGAGCACTATTCTGTAAGTATAGTCATAAATAGTTAGAAAGCAATTTGTGATCTCTGGACCTATGGGATTTTGATAGTACTAAGGTTGAACTTCCCTTGTAGAGCAGGCCTCAAATCCAATCAAAAGCAACTTGCTATGTGGATACATCTTTCTTGGCAGGTCACTATTTTTTTTTTTTTTTTTTTTTTTTTTTTTTTTAATTATTTTTCTCTCTGTGTATGAATGCCCTGTCTGCATGCAGGTCCATGCACCCGTGTTGTGCAATGCTGCGGAGGTTCAGAAGAGAGGTATAGGATTCACCTGGAAATGGAGTTCTCCTGGAATTGGAGTTTCCGATTGGTTCTCAGCCACCATGTGGGTTGCTGGAATCAACCCCGGGTTCCTCTGCAAGAGCAGTCGGCGCTATTAACCTCTAGGCCATCCCTCAAGCCGGCAGGTCACTATTATAAAATGCAGAGTTGGCTGTAGGGCAAACCTTGACATCTTTTCTCTGCTAGTAATCTACATAACACCTTAAATACTATGAATGCTAGTCAACAGGGCAGAAGTTTCCAGGTCAGTTGCAACTTGTTTCTTTATGCCCAGCAATCGGGTTTTAACATCTGCTTTGGTACGCAATCAAGGAGCAATGGTAACACATTGTGCTCTGTTGTTTGAGGGGGCTTGCTGGGGCCTCCATAACTAATTACTCATTTGGAGGAGGGACTTCTTTCACTAGGATTAACATTTTTTTTTTTTTTTTTACAGGGTATGAAGAGCGCAACGGCAGTTCCCCATTACCACAAATTATGCAGTTGTGTTTCCCACATTTGGGGAGATCGCAGGGGTCAGCACATCCGAGTGCAATGGATAAGCCTGCCTGGGAAAACCACCTTCATGATCATGGTCTCTCCCCTGCCAGGTAAGTTTATAGGATTAACATTTAAAGATCCTGCTGTAGATGATACTTACCATGCATTTGTACATACACTTTGTTGAAAAAACTAGCTAAGGCAGGGACTTTAGTTCAGTTTCAGTGTATGCTGCAGAGTATATAGTTATTAAGTAAATAAACAGATTGAGTCAGTTATTTGATGTGTAATACAAATTGCAGTTTCAAAATAAGGGGGGAAAGCAGTTAGCTATGGAAATGTGCCACAGAAGTTGTGTAAGTAGAATTTTCAGTAGACAAAGTAGACAAGGAAAATTTTACTTATGGCTATTGCAATATGGTAAAGGGAATAAAAGAGTTTAAATTGAACTCTTGTGGAAAAAACTGTGGGGGGGGAATTTTAATGCTCTGGCATGAGCTAGTGGAAAAGTAATTTATATTTCTACAGAAGCAGGTAGTTGAAGCCTAAGGAAGCAAGGTATCAACGGACTTGGGGCTCCTATCTTCCCCTCCCCAGGGAACTGGAACCACAGCTGTGATTTGAACTAAAATGTCCCATGTTAGGCTCAAGCATTTGAACAGTTGAGCCTCAGCCCGTGAGGCTGATTTGATGAGCTGTGCAGCTTTTAGAGTAGAGCCTAGCTGGGAAAGTAAGTTGTTGTGGGTGGACCTTGAAGGCTCTAGCTTGGCTCTACTTTTGGCTCAAACTCTCCACTTCCTTATCTACCAGAATGTAGCAAGTCATGCTCTTAGTTCCCTTCTTTACAGAGAACCTGAGCCACCATACCTCGGATAGGCCACCATGATGGATTCTATCCCTTTAGTCTATGAATCAAAGTAATTCCTTTCCTTTAGGCCTATTCTGTCACAACAATAAGAGAAACTGGCTGCAATAGAAAATCGGTACCACATCTGGAGTTGTTGAGGTGATAAATTTGGAACTCTTTGCTTTTAGTAGGTTTAAGAGCTGATTTTCGTCGAGAACATGGAAGAGTTTGGAGCAAGAGGCTTGAGAAACCCTAGAATGCTGTGACCAGTGCTAATCAATCGTTTTGGGAATTTGACAACACAGAATGCTGGTGGGGCATGCCAACCAGGGAAGGCTTGGATCATGAGGTTTGAGAGGAGAAGGACATATTAGGTATTTGGGTAGAAACCATTTGTTACATCTGGCAACGAATATGACCACATACTGCCAATGTCCCTAATATTTGAGTGAGGCTGAATTCACAAGTAATGGGATTAATTTGGGGGGAGGGTGAACAAAATGCTATTACAGGGTCACTACAGCCTGATTTTCAGTGAGAAGGATAAGAAAGTTGAGCACTAAGGAGTGGACAGTGTATCATTTGATAAGGAAAGCAATATGAGTCCCTTGAAACTGTGACTGGAGAAGTGAAGAAAGTTAAGAAAGTATTGTTTTTTTTTTTTTTAAAACTTGCTCAGAAGATTAGCAAGCATAAGGGAAAACTTCATACTCTGCACCCAGGCCAATAGGAATAGTGCCTTTGAGATAAGACCTCATATGGACAAAACTTCAGGGCATAACAATACAAATTAATTTGGAAGGAGGATGCCTGAATGAAGATTACCTGAGAAGACACAGCCTCTAGACTTTACTACTCAAACCAGACCATGTAGGGAAGTGTTTTGTTAGGTTCGCATACATACAGATACCTCGAAGGCTCTGCAGCTATGGTAGGTAGGAACCAGGGTGTACCATAAACTTCCAGGAGAATTTGCCATTTTCCTGTTTCCATATGTTGCTGTTTTGCATGCATGAAGAATGAAAGAGTTACGGGATCATTCAGTTGTACAGCAAGGTTCCAGAGAAAAAGCTGATGTGACAGGCAATGTGCAGCATGATTGCATTCCTTCAAGACAGGCCCTGACAGGCCAGTCTGGGAAGCAGCAATGATAAAACCTAATTTGCAGTGGAGACTCTGGGACTTTGGAGATGCCAGGAGTATGAGATGTCTGTTGAGGAAAAAAGCAGGCAGGATTGGAGCCAGCCCCGGAAGAAGTAGGCCATGTTTTCTACAAATGACATGGCTGCAGGAGTGGAACTCTCTGAGCTCCTTGGTGAGTCGTAGAGGATGCCAACACAAGCTCCAGTTGCCAGACACGGAGCTGCAGGGCTTAGTACTTGCCTTGCTGGGCTTCTTCTGGTGATGGCTCATTGTTCTCTTATTATTTCCTCTACTGTTGGGAATGGGTTGTCTATTCATTGCCACTGTTTATTAACCACGAAAACAGGTATTATTAAACTTGTTTGCTTTTGTTTTTATGGGGGCCTCACAAAAAGTTTTGTCTTGAGTCTCTAAAGTGACTAGGGACCTTGCAGATTTGAACACTGCAGTAACTTTTAAGACTGTAGGGGCTCTTGAAATTGGACTGAATGCATTTTTTGATATGCTCAAGAGCCTTTATGGACTTGGGAGAAAACGTTATACTTGAAGGTAAAATTCCCCGCACAGACTCATGTGTTTGCACACTTTGTCACCAATGGTGGCACTGTTTTGAAAGACTGTGGATCCTTTAGGAAATGAGTTTCTGGTCCTATTCTGCCTCAAGGGTCTCTGCTTCCTCATCTGCAAAGATGTAACAAGTCTGCCGCAGCCATGTTTTTGTCTACCCTCACCGTAACGGCCTGCTTCTCCTTGCTATGAACCAGAGCAAGCCTTTCTCTCTCTAAAGGTGTTTCTATCATATTGATGAGAAAGGCTAACTACTACAACCTCTATCTTCTTTGAGAATTGCATTTCAAGGGCTATCTCCCAACAAACTGAGAACATCCCTGTGTTGTAGAACTGGTGCAGAGACTTTAGAAAGTTTCAGTTCTCAAGTGAACAGACCGAAAACTTACCACTATAAGTTTTCTAAGGAAAATAAGACAAAGGAGACAGGATGAAACCAGTTTCAGCCCAGCTAAAGGCAATGTTCTCTTTCTTGATGTCTCCAATAACCCCACACTTTTGTATGTCATTGTTGACATTTTCTAGGTAGAACTCCTTTGTTAGCCTGGCCATGACACTTAACCTTTCAAAGTATACTTAAAGACAGAAGAAAATAACAGTAAGGGTCCAGCTGCTTTTTAGATATAATGTATAGATATAATGTATAGGTCCAACCTCATCAGATTAGGTGTACACTGAGCTGTACTGGGGCACTGGGAATTTCTCTTCTCAGGATCTCAAGTAATATATATTTTTGGAGAGTATCTACTTAACGGTACTCTTGAATCAAGGATGACTGACTTCTTAAAGTAGCGGGGGCCTTTCCCTCTGATCTCAATAGTAGCACAGAGTCCAGGACTCCTGATACTCTTATGCACAAAAATGCTGTGACAAGCACCAAGAGACCAATCCTTTTCTCTGAGAGGCAGTTCTGAGGGTCCTCTCTCTAGGAAGCTGCCTTGATCTGAGATTTCTATTTATTTTATACTTGGCTTTGTCTGACTGTTGCCTTGACAGTGTTAAATTGTCTCTGTCACCAGTTATCCAAGGTTGGCTTTCTCATATCTCCACGCCCTTGTGAGCTTTCGACACTTGGGTGGGACAGGTGTCATCNGGGGGCTGGAGAGATAGCCTAGCGGTTAAGAGCGCCGACCGCTCTTACAGAGGACGCCGGTTCGATCCCCAGCACCCACATGGCGGCTAAGAACCGTCTGAAACTCCAATTCCAGGAGAACCCCAGTTCCAGGGGAATCCGATACCCTCTTCTGACCTGCGCGGCGTTGCACGACACGGGTGCACAAACTTGCATGCAGACAGTACATTCAAACACATACAGAAATAAATAAAATTAATATAAAAAAAAAAATTTAAAAAAAAAAAAAAACAAAACAAAAAAATACAGCCGGGCTTGGTGGTGCACGTCTTTGATCCTAGCACTTGGGAGGCAGAGGCAGGCGGATGTTTGTGAGTTCAAGGCCAGCCTGGTCTACAGAGGGAGTTCCAGGACAGCTGGGGCTATAGGGAGACCCTGTCTCAAAAAAGCCAAAAATAAATAAATAAATAAATAAATAAAAATTAAAAAAAATAAAGGTGAGTGCATGTGTGTATCTGAAGGTTACATAATAAGAAACAGTGCCAGACAGGAGAAACCTCCCTTTGAGTTGTTGGTCAGGGTAGTCCAAGAGACTCCCCAAATTACACAGGTTTTTACTACATCCCCTGATTACCTCTCAGAACTTGAAGATAAGACCCTATTGCTGAAATGATAGGACATATTTCAGATACTGGACTCAGAGCAATGGAGCTGGAAATGACCTGGAAGCCTCCTCCCTGAAGAATAGCTCTCTTAATTCTAGAGGCTACTATGCAAGATGCTAAGGTAGTAAATCAGTCAATGATCCCACCCAGATTTAAAGACTAACAACTATAACAATGGCTGACACAATAAATTATAGCAGTGCAGTACTGGTACTTCTATCCTGGAAGGCATCAACAACCATTTAATTGAACATAAAGCCTGCTCAATAGGCAGGAACTCATGTGTGACACTGTAAACATAGCCAGTTACGCAAGGCTGGAGAGGGTATAGATCTTAGATAAAACTCTACCTCTGTCATATTCCTAGACAAATGTAATTTCTTCCTGGAGATTAAATATGGATCCTTATATTTACAGCCAAGTACACCATTCACCACTCATCAAAGAAGCTTCTTTTTGCAACAGAGACTATTACAGAGTTCTGCACCTGATCACACATGGTAAATAAGTGTCTGTGAAATGCCCAGCCCTAAGTGTCATGTCTACAATGGAACCTCTATACCTAAGGCTCTCAGAACATAGTGAAATGGGGGTGGGTGGGTAGAGAGGATATTAATGTATCTCTCAACATTCACCAAGGAAGCTTCCTCACGCAACGGAAGATGCCGAACACAGAAGGATACAATTGGCCAAAGTGGGGAGAGAATAAGAGACTGCAGAGTGCATGCCCCTGGACAGAACTCTCATATTGTTTCACCTATACATGGCTCATGGATCATTGTAGAAGAGGATGAGAAAAGATTGTAAGAGCCAGGGTTTGTGCACGCTCATAAGGAAACAGAGTACTACAAGCTTGTGGGACCTTGTTCATATGAACTTATAGCAGTGGTAACAGTATGAAGAAGACCCACGCAAACTCAATCAGACAGAAACCAGCATAGAGAAAGGGAAATAAACAGGAAGTTTCAACTTTAGCTTAGTAACTATTGGCAGTGCACAAACTTGACTCAGTAAGCCTTACATATATGACAGAGTGCATGAAATCCAGTGGGGGATAATGTTGAGGTGCAGATAGGGAAGAGGGACCTAAATGTTGCTGCAGTATAGCTGTGGGGGATATGAAACCCTGAGTGAGAACCATAGGGGATGAAGGAAGAAAAGATAGATGCAGAAACAGCTGGGATCAGGAGGGCCTGCAGGCTACTGAACAAACAGGGACTTTATTGAAGAATTACAAAATTTTTATACTTTGTCTCTTACTATAGAAATACAGTACAACCCACATCAAGAAGATCATCCATCATGACCAAGTTGGATTCATACCAGAGATGCAGGGATGGTTCAACATATGAAAATCAATAAATATCATAAAACACATAAATGAACTGAAAGACAAAAACCACATGATCATCTCAATTGATGCAGAAAAAGCCTTTGACAAAATTCAGCATCCCTTCATGCTTAAAGTCCTAGAGGAAATTGAACTGGAGGGATCATTCCTCAATGTAACCAAAGCCATATACAGGAAACCCACAGCCAATATCATCCAAAATGGGGAAATGATAGAAGCATTCCCTTTAAAGGTAGGAACTCAGCAAGGCTGCCCCCTTTGAACCACTCCTCTTCAATACAGTGCTTGAAACACTTGCTAGGGCAATAAGGCAAGAAAAGGAAATTAAAGGATTACTAATTGGAAAAGAGGAAGTCAAGCTATCCCTTTTTGTTGATGATATGATTGTTTACTTAAGACATGCTAAAAACTCCACCAGAAAACTCTTAGAAATGATTAAGAGGTTCAGTAAAGTGGCAGGATACAAAATTAACATAGAAAAATCAGTAGCCTTTCTTTGCACCAAAAACAAGCAACAGAAGAAGGAATTCAAGGAGACCTTCCCACTCACAATAGCCTCAAAAACAATAAAATGCCTAGGAACAAACCTAACCAAAGACAGCAGAGATCTCTAAAAATTTTTTTAAACCCCTGAAGAAGGAAATTGAAGAAGACATCAGAAGATGGAAAAACCTCCCATGCTTATGGATTGGGAAAATTAATACAGTAAAAATGTCCATTCTACTCAAACTCTTATACAGATTTAATGCAATCCCAGTTAAAATCCCCAAGAGTTTATTCACAGGCTTGGAAAAAAAGTCCTTAATTTTATTTGGAAAAAGAAAAGACCCTGAATAGCCAAAACAACTCTGAGTGAAAAGAGCAATACAAGGGGGATCTCCATATCAGATTTCAAACCATTCTACAGGGCTATAGTCACAAAAACAGCTCAGTACTGGCACAAAAAAAGACCTGTTGACCAAAGGAACAAAACCGAAGATCCAAACTTGAGTACATACAATCTCAGCCACCTCATATTTGAAGAAAAAGTTGGCAGCAGACTACAAGGCACAGGCATATGTAAAGACTTCCTAAATCAAATAGCAGCTGTGCAAGAATTAAGGTCGACGATTGACAAATGGTACCTCATTAAACTCAAAAGCTTCTGTACATCAAAAGAATCAAGGAAGTAAAGAGAAAACCCACAGAGTGGGAGGAAACCTTCACCACAGATACATCTGACAAAGCATTGATTTCCAGAATATATAAACTACTCAAAAAACAAAGAAGAAATAAAACAAATGACCCACTCAAAAGATGGAGCAAACAGCTTCACAACTGAGGAATTAGAGATGGCTGAGAAACATCTTAAAAAGTGTTCAGTGTCACTAATAATTAAGGAAATGCAAATTAAAACCACTTTAAGATATCATCTCACTCCAATAAGACTGGCTAGGATCAAGAAAACAAATGATACCAAGTGCTGGAGAGGCTGTGGGGAAAGGGGAACACTCATCCACTGCTGGGGGGAATGTAAACTTGTACAGCCACTATGGAAAGCAGTGTGGAGAACCCTTGAAAGACTTGGAATGAATTTGCGACCTGACCTAGTCATACCACTCCTGGGTATGTACCCACAAGACTAGTCTTACTGCAGAGATACATGCACAGCCATGTTTATTGCACCTCTCTTCACAATAGCAAGGAGCTGGAACCAACCAAGTGCCCCTCAACTGATGAGTGGATAGAGAAAATGTATACATCTACACAATGGAGTTCTATGCAGCGGTAAAGAAAGATGACATCATGAAGTTTACAGGCAAATGGCTGGAGCTAGAAGATATGCTGAGTGAAGTAACATGGTCCCAGAAAAACAAATGAGGAATGGTATCCCTCATCTGTGGATGCTAGCACCAATTACCTAGTCGTATGGCAAACTGAGCAATGTTAATGTCATCTGAAAATAACTGTGGTCTTATATTGTAGAATCCCTTAAAAAATAAACAAATAAAAATATACAGTACAAAACCACAAATTCCTGGGAACCATGTAGTCTTAATCACAATTTCATTAATCGCATGTACTTGTGACAGCAATACTCAAATAGAACTTCTAAGACAAGGCATGTACCTAGGAACAGTTTCATTTATCATATGTAATTGTGTATAAAGCATCCAGGAATATTTACTAAGAGAAAGACATGTACCTGAAGACTGATTATCTGAGACTGACCTGTACAGGTTCAGCCCCTGGTCAGCTAGGAGAGGCCTTGCCAATATCCCACTAGCCACTCTCCTGGCCAACAGCCTGTGTCTTAACCTTGGGACAGCCTGGATAGGCGTGCCAATATCCCATTAGCTGTTCTCCAGGAAGGGGCAGACTTAGCAGAGGGACAGCTTAGGAGTAATTAACCAGAAGGGATAGGATAGGGAAAGAATAGTAAACTTTAGAGATAGTTCATTAAAGGCAAATGGTCTGAAATGGGCCTAAGAGGTGGCATATGGATCTCAGCTGTTTTATGAGTTACTAGGACATTTATTCTAATTATGTAAAAATAACCCTATAACAAATTATAAAAATTTCATGTTTTTCATTGGACATCAAACGATATGGCTTTATTCCCTTACAGGTCAACCTAATAAACCTTTATTATGTATGTATGTATGTGTGTATGTATGTGCACGCACACGTGTGTATGGATGTGTTTACTTGTGTTCTAAGTATAATGTTAACAGCCATGATACTAGCAAAAACATTGCCTCTGAATTGGAACGTGGCCTTTCCTTCTCAAGACACAAATTTATATTAAACAGCCAAAACATAATTCAATTTCAACAAAGGTTATGGGTTATCTCTTAAAAATTTAAAATAATGGATCTACACTGCCACCTACTGGCTACGCCCTTTCAACATCTAAAAAAAGATGGGACCAGGTTTTCATTGTATTAAAGTGTTAAGTTTTGGGGGATTTGGGAATAAAAGAAAAGGTATAAAAATTTAAAAATTTAAAAATAAAAAAATTGGACTCCAATTAACATCATTGCGGAATTCTTAGCCGCCATTTTTAAATTTTTGCATGCATACAGGCTAAAACAAGCCTGCATTTTGTTCAGATGACCAGTGGGTAGCTGGTGTTGAGGCCTGCATTTCATTTGAGTGACCAGTTGGTTTGGAAAAAGGCTCCCTTTGCGGACCACCAACCTGGGAAGCTGGTGTGAAATTCCTGTCCTGGGCTTGGGCAGGTGGAAAGTTACGGCCAAGAGTGGGAAATGTGTCTCATTGTCCCAGGCTAAGGACCAGAGTAGGAAGTTACCTCTCTGGTCGGGTCACAGGAGTGACCGACTGACCTCTACGCAATGAGGTCAGTTCCCCACACTGTCCATAAAGTGGCACTGTGTGTCCCCCTCCCCTTAGCGGGACTGCAATGCACCTGTTCGTGACAAAGGAAGCTTCCTAGAAGCTCCCACAAAAACAAAATAAAAAAAAAAATCAAGATGGTAATGATGGTAACAGCTTCTCATGGGGCATATCTAGCCAGTCTTTAATTAACTGATGGGCATAAGAAGTGTAAAAGAAAATTTTATTAAGAGCTAGATATTGAAAAATCTTTAAAGCAGGTTTTCATGCCAGGCCTGGAAAAGGCCAAGAGCTTGGAGGAAGATAGTTATCAAAATCCACTTTTTTGGGGGGGGGGTCTTTTCCACACAGGGTTTCCCTGTAGCCGCAGCTGTCCTGGAACTCACATTGTAGACCAGGCAGGCCTTGAACTCACAAAAATCCGCCTACCTCTGCCTCCAAGTGCTAGGATTAAAGGTGTGTGCCACCATGCCCAGCTCTCAAAATCCACTTTGTAAGGTTTGCAGTTTAAAATGGTAATACATTTGAACTAATTGAGACTATAAAATGTTAATTGTTTTATTTATAATCTGTATTGAATTTCCAACAATAACTTTGGGGTTAAGGTACACAAATGGTCTCTATATTTTTCTGTGTTATACAGTATCACCTTGTAACATTTTTTCTTTACTTGTAGGATAATTTAAAGAAATTAAGTTTAAGTTCACTTCCCAAATAATTAGCATACAGTCAATGAAAAACAATTTGGGTGAATTTGATGAAAACTTGCACCTTGGTTCCTGTTTATGGGTATGTGTAATACAACTTAGGCATCTATAGGTCAAAACATAAAAATTTAAAAAACAAAAGAGGGAGGTGGTATAATATTCCATCTGTATTCCAAACCTTTTGATAAATTTTCAATTTTGAGGTCTTGAAACTAAAAATGGGAGGTGATTTGTATGTTCCCACAGGTAAAAACACCAACCTAAATGCCTGAAAATGTACAACTTTTGGCTGTGCAGGATGGACTGGGAAATGCCAGAAGAGAGGCTGACCCATCTGAACATGAAAGAAAAAAGAACCTCAGATTGCCTGAGTCACAGACACTGAGCATCTCTCTGAATTCTATTTGCGATAACTCTTTATAATCTGGTCTAATGAAGTTTACCTTCCAGATGCTGAGAAACCTTCCTACCTCTCCCTTTTATAAAAAGAAAAATGTGATGGTAATGAAGTCATTCCCTAACTGTAAATTAGAGCCAACTGTTATAGTGGTAATTTCTTATAAAACAGGTATAACTACCTTCTTTAATTGACTGATAGACATAGGAATTGTGAAAGGATAATTCTTTATTTAGAGCCAATATAATAGTAAAGTCTTTATAAGCTGTGTAACTAAGCAAAATATATTAATACAGGAGAGCTCTGATATCAGCAATGGATTATTCTGCCAAGGAGATGTTGGCTAGGGGATCCAAGCCCCAAAAATTATAAAGGCTTTTGCCTACAAAAACGGGATATCTGCAAGGGGAAAGGCAGTAAGTCCCTGTTGTCGAAGACCTGGTGTAAGCATGAAAAAATGTTTTGAGATGTCACTTGCTAATGTACAGTTGGCCTCTGAAATGTCAGAGAGTGTTACCAAAGGCCACTAATGCAATAAAGCAAAATATTGGTCTCTTTGAGTCAAGCAAGACTCCTCTGTCAGTATCAGCTACACCACAACTGTTTGGAGATACTGTGCAACAGTGGCAGCCATGTGTCTATATATCCCAAATCTAATTGGCTATTAGCTCTCTCCTTGGAGGAATAATTCATGGCTGATGCCATAAGCTTATGTCCTCTAGTGGTTAGAAGATGCTATAAACCACAATAAGAACTTGTCATCTTTTATAGTGAAACCACAGTTTGTGGATTAGCATACCATCCAAACATCTGTGTCTATGCTCACAGCTTAGTTTGCCATAATAGTACTGTTTAAATGCAAATGCGTGTTTAAGTGCCTGTACATCTAATTGCTTGTGCTTTGTTAGTAGGATTAAAAAGGTACCCCTGGATAAGCTGTCAACCCATGAAGGGAAACAACCTGAACAGACTAGAGTGCAAAATGACATCTCCAGAGAAAATAGACTGTTTTGCTTCTCACGCATTTGTGCCCCTTTCTCAAAGCCTAGGGAACAAATTGCGGAATAGGAGGCTTGGTAGAATGTAAGGGCTGTGGAGAGATTGGGGTGAATCATGAGACTACAGCAATATAGACTGGACTCTTATTTGATCAGTATGCTTGTGCATACAAGCTTCTCCAATTGGACTATGGGAACCTTGGGTTGTTCAAAATTTGGACATAGATACTTGCTAATTGGTTTTACATGAATGTTACTTACATTCATCGCTTATGCTTGACAATCAACTTACTTCATGGTTGGGATTTTTGGATATTAATTGACCTTAGTGTGAAAATAAAGTTTCAGGTCTGACCTGTCCCCCACTGCCTAGCACTCAAAACAGGCTTGAGCAGCTGACTATTCAAAACTCAGGTTCCTTTGGGTTGTTAGCCTCACCCATGGGCCCCCTTGCCTCTCAGAAGAATTAAAAAAATAAAATTAAAAGGGTGAGATGTGGGAAAACTTAGTTAAGATTGGTAGCATTCCTAAGCCAATGGTTCCTCCCTGGCCACACCCATGAGGTGGAGTGTAGTGACGAAAAGATTTAGCATTCCTGAGGATTGAGTCATGATGGATATTTAAGCAGACATGTTGGAATAAAATCTCTCTCTGCATTTGAACCTCAACTTGCGTACACGTGGTGTGCTTTCCTGCACGTATTTTCCACATGGGTCATTCCAGGATTAAGTGGGCCCCACCACAAATCTCGGCAGTGACACCACACAGGATATTTGGGTATTCTTTCCTTTTTATTCATTTAGGGATCTGGTTATTTATTTATGTAAATACAGTCTCTCAGATTGTACCTTATGCTTTGCATCACTCCATGTTTATATACACTTCTTTTCTAAATTAAAAATAGTTTATTATTTGAATTTCATGTGTATGGGTATACTGCCTACATGTGTGTAAGTGCAGTGAAGTTCACACATGTTATACAATCCTGCAGAGATCAGAAGAGGGCATCAGATTCCCCAGAACTGGAGTGTGGATGGTTGTTAGTTGCCATGTGAGTGCTGGGAATCAAACCTCAGTCCTCTGCAACAGCAGTCAGTGCTCCTAACCACTGAGCTGTGAGGGTGTCCCACAGTCATTCTGGCTGAAGAGGGCATGCTGGCTAGGTTACTCCAGTAACATCCCAGGGACCATGTCAGAGGGTGCCATTCCATTTATTCTATGCAACAGGCAACTTATATGGGTTTGGGATGGGCAGCCCCTACATTGCATGACATCACCTCCCAGTGGTCAATCCTAGACCTCCACATCATCACGTGTCATCCCAGCTTGTGGGGCATATTCAGAATATCAGTGTGCTGACAAGCAAACCAACTCTTGACTTCTGAACACATGTTAGATGGAAATAGAATGTGCCCTGTGTCTTTTACTCCATCTAGTGTACTAAGCAGATTCATAGCCTGAATGCCTCAAGGCACTTCCGAGTCCAGGAATGCTATCCCCCACGGAGCAATCTCTCCAGCCACCTTATATCCACTTCTTTAAACCAAGAATCCAATATCCCGCTGCTCTTAAATGCTCAGTTTCAAAATGTTTTGCAAGGCTCCCTCAGCACAAGATGGGGCAGTTAATAACAGAGGGGAAACACTGATGGAAGGCGTGGTTACTGAACTAAATCACTTTCTTCTAACCTCATTCTTCTCCTAGAAGAATATATCCATTTTACTTTTTCCTAAACTTAACAGACATTATACTCTGCAAACCAAATATAACTCAGATGGATTGATTTATTTCCATGGATGCTATCATTGCTATGGGAAATCTGAGCAACAAGCTTCCTGCTGGGGGCCTACTTACATGTTAGCTCCTAAGACTACTGACAAGCTGATGGCTTCCTTCTGGTGATCATGGCAAGAGGATGCCATGGAGCTTTTGATTCATGGAAAAAAAACATTGAAAAAGATAACATTCAATCCAAATATAGATATATGGATGACTAGGCTTGTGCCTAAAAGTAGTTTAATGCCACCTTCCATTTTTTTCTTCTAAAGATATGCACAATAATTATTGGAATTGCTTTTTAAAGCATGGAATAACAGCAATTCCTTTCTCTTTCTCTCCTCTTCCATTTTCCAGATTTGGTAATTGAAAATTATTTGTATACAATCAGTGTCAATAAATGATGTTAATGAAATAAGAACAATTTTGAAACTCTCAAGGAAATTGTAGATGTCAGTCTGATTCATTTTAAGAATGACTTAAACATACTTTAAAGGGAAATAATCTTTTAAAGCTAACAGAATTATTCTTTAAAAACTATTTATGTTTTTATTTTATGTGTATGAGTGTTTCATCTGCATATATATGCAGATAAAACACATGATATATATATATATATATATATATATATTACCTGTGTTATACCATACTCACACACACACACACACACACACACACACACACACACACATTGTGCAATGCTTAGGAAGGCCAGAAGATGGCGATGATCATTTGGAACTGGATGGTTGCTAGTTGCTTGTGGGTATTGGGAACTGAACCTGGGTCATCTGGAAGAACAGCCAGTGCTTCTAACTGCTGAGTCATCTCTACTGCCCGAAAAGCAAACAAACAAACAAGAATAAACAGATTTATTCTAGACAGAATGGGAAATGGAAAAAAGGAAAAGGAGAAAAAGAGAGAGAGAGGAAAAGAGAGAGCCATGGGCTTGCTTTTGAAGAGTCAACATTTTAAAGTTGAATACACACACACACACACACACACACACACACACATGAAAATATCTAAAATAATCAGTAAATAAAATTATATGATATATATTATACACATATATCTTAATTAACAAAACTACCTTAATCTTCACCACATGAGGGTTTGGGAGGAGATCTACAGTAGCTTGGGACTTTGATATTGAAGGTAGCCATGAGGTAAAGGCAAAGGGAAGCAGCTCATAAATGATAATAAGAAATAAGAATATAATTCCAGGGCTGGAGAGATGGCCAGCAGTTAAAAGCACTGGTTCTTCTTGCAGAGGACCCAGGTTTGATTCCCGTGACCTACATAGTGAGTAACAACCATCTTTAACTCCAGTTCCGGGGGATCTGATGACCTCTTCTCACCTCCATGGGCACTGCAAGACATGGGGACACTTACATACATGCAGACAATACATTCATAAGCATTAAAAAAAAGAATATAATTCCTCCTCTTCTGTCACCAGATTTCAAGTGTTATTTATCTTTGAAGAAGACTTACTTGGCCTATGGAGCCACAGGTTGTCTAGTCGTTGCCTCTGGGTTATAATTCAAATGTGAGAATAAAAGATGAACATTGGAGACCAAGAATTCCAGTGAAGCAGCAGCTCTCCTCAGAGAACAAATGATTGCAGAATTAAGAATTAGTTGCTTGGCTGCCTCCTTAAGCCAGTATGAATATGCAGGGGAAGCTAAAACCAGAAACAGTCTTTGCTGAGCTCCAGAGCAAAATCGTTATGGAACATTTCCAGACTCCTTCATTCCCAGTAGAAAAGAGTGAAGTTTTTATTGTACTCTATTTCTCCCTACACTCCTCCATCCCCACCTCCATTGCATAGGATTTTGAAATATCAGCCAAGGAGTAAAGAGACTAAGGACCAGGTTAATAGCCAAAGTCACAAGTTTGAATGGAATCCTGACTATTGATCTGATTCAGACATATCAGAGATTTTGGAAGGTTTACAGTGAATCATTTAATAACAATACCTATTTCCTAATTGAATGTTTACTGAAGATATTTTGTTAAATAGGAATGGCCATGGGCTCCACGGTGTAGAATGTAAAGGGTAGGATGAAAGCAGGGTAGGAGACAGCTGCAGCGAGAAAACACCGTGACCGAGACAACTTTTAGAAAGGTTTGAGCCAGGTGTGGTGGCACATGCCTTTAATCCCAGCATTCCAGAGGCAGAGGCAGGCAGATCTCTGTGAGTGCAAGACCAGCCTGGTCTACAGAGTGAGTTCCAGGACAGCTGGGACTACAGGGAGACCCTGTCTCAAAAAAACAAAACCAAAAAAAAAAAAAAGACAGAAAGAGAAAAGAAAGAAAGAAAGAAAGAAAGAAAGAAAGAAAGAAAGAAAGAAAGAAAGAAAGAAAGAAGAAAGAAAGAAGGAAGGAAGGAAGAAAGAAAGGAAAGAGAGAGAGAAAGAAAGAAAGAAAGAAAGAAAGAAAGAAAGAAAGGAAGGAAGGAAGGAAGGAAGGAAGGAAGGAAGGAAGGAAGGAAGGAAGGAAGGAAGGAAGGAAGAAAGAAAGAAAGGAAGGTTCGACTTGGGCTTATAGTTCCAGAGGGGTAAGAGTCCATCGTGGTGCAGAGGCATGGCAGCAGAGGCAGCCAGAGCACAAAGCTGAGAGCTCACATCTTCAAGCACACACAGAGAGCAGAGAGAACATATGGAAATGGGACAGGCTCTGAACTATAAAAGCCTGATCCCAGGGACATGCACCTCCAGCAAGACCATACTTCCTAAACTTCTCCAAACAGACCCATGAACTCGAACTAGATATCCAAATACTTGGAGCCTGTGGGAGACATTTCTATTTAGACCGCCACATTCCACTCCCACATTCACATTCCAAAGGGAGAAATGGGGGCATAGTAAGGAAATACTGGACCAAAGCTAGATTGAAAATCAGCAGAGAAAACAAATCATGTAGCTCCATGTCTAGTGTCTGGGACCTTAGTTCCATAAGTTTTAATGATGGTTCAGCCCTCCAGCTATGCTGCCTGCAATGTTCATCACTCCCTTTGGCTGCTACCACATCCTGAATACAGCACTTCTTAGCAGATAGCTCATGGCTCTGGCATTTCCAACTTCTTGGGGTCTCCATTGCCAGAGCTGAGCTTCTTTGAAGCTTCCTGCAATGTCCTCTCAAAGCCTCTTGGCCACCTAGGATCTCCTTTTCACAGGGACTCTCTAGCTCTACCTTTCCTGGACTCAGTGGCTCTGTGAAACCAAGAAGGAAGAATCAAAGACACCCCCACACCCCCACACACACATACACACACACACACACACACACACACACACACATACACACTTACATCTTTCACATCTCTAGAGCCAGTGTCACTTCACAACACTGCCAAGTTTGGTCATCAGCTTGGGATGGACCTTGGCTCTTTTCAACCCCATTATCAACAGGTTTTGTATGCTATAGGTTTTCCTTGGAAAACTCCTTCCACAAGTTGGAAGTGTAGCTGGGTCCTGGGTCAGGTCTTGCGATGAGGGCACTCATTCTGTTGTTCAAATGCAGATCTGAAGGCTTCTCCAGGATAGGCCTTGGCTGTCACATTAAACTTCCAAGCCTCCTTTTCCTCTCCAAACTGTACATTTTGTATTTCTTCCTTCCCCACTTTCTCTTTTTCACTACAAATAACCATACCACAAGTTCAATGTTAAGATGTCTTAAAATTTCCTCTGCCAAGTAAATTAGTCCATTACTTTTTAATTTAGCTTCAGGCTACTCCATAGGTCTCAGGCAAACAGCAAGCAAAATATCTCAGCTGCCGTTTACGTCCTCTGCAGTGACATTCATCTCCCACTACATTAGGCTCATTTTATAGCATTCAACCACTTTTTCTAGTCCAGATAGCCATGGTTTTCCACATTCTTCCAAATATTAGCAAGATCAGGTTCTTTATAGTAACAGTCCATTCTCTGATACAAAATTCTGTTTTAGATAATTTTCTGTTGCTTTGATAAAACATAGTTAAAAGGAGATTGCACACACACACACACACACACACACACACACACACACCAAACCACCAAACACTGTCCAGTCACAAACCACCAGTCCTGGTGATGGGCCTTACCAAGACACTTTCAGCCCCTGGACTTTGTCAAAGCATTATTAGCTCCTGCTTTTGAAACTACAGCCCTGGAACCTACCCATAGCCATGAAAGGATCCTTGTTCCAAAACAGCCCTCCTGCCTTTATCAGGCCCCAGGGCCTTTACTTTACAAACACCTACCCACACAACTCTATCTTAGAATATTTAAATTCAAATACTAAACTCTGGAATCAGTGTGGATGCTGTGCTGATTCTTGCCAGTCAGCTTCTACCTCTCGTGGACGAATAGATGGTCAATTTGGATCATGACCAAGGCAATTTATATAGGGAAGATTTTACTTGGGCTTATGGTTCCAGGGGGATGAGTCCACCATGGTGTTGAGACAGAAGGAACAGAATCCCGAGAGTTTACATCTTCAGGCATACAGGGGAAGCAGAGAGAGCAACTGGACATGAGATATGGCCATGTACTCTCACAGCCTGCTGCCTGAAATGGTCTTCCTCCAGGCAGGGCACATTTCCTAAACCTCTGCAAACAGTCCCACCAATGGGGGAAGTATTCAAATGTCTCGAGCCTAAGGCAGACATTCCTATTCAAACCACCACAGAGACAGAGTGAAAACTTTTCTTTTTTTTTAATTAATTTTTTTAATAATAAGTAATAAGTAATGAATACAAGCATCCTTCATGTAAAAACAATTTGCAAGCAGCTATGCTCAAACTTACACAGCCCAAGGTCCCCATTGTCCAGCTGGAGGGGCTTGTATGTACAAGCATCTTGATCAAATAAGAGTCTAGTCTATATTGCTGTAGTTTCACAATTCACCCCAATCGCAGCCCTTACATTCTACCACACCCCCTCTTCCGCAGATTGTTACCTAGGCTTAGAAAAGGGGCACAAGTGAGCGAGAAGCAAAACAGTCTACTTTCTCTGGAGATGTCGTTGTGGACTCTGAGCAGTTCAGGCTGTTTCCTTTCATGGGTTGGCGGTTTATCCAGGAATAACCTTTTGATCTTACTAATGAAGCACAAGCAATTAGATATACAGGCATTTAAACAGTACTAATTATTATGGTAGTTTACATTGGTATAGACACAGATATTTGGATGGTATGCTAATCCATGATCTATCACTTTTCGGTAAAAGATGACAAGGTCTTACTGTGGCTTATAACATCTCCTAATCACTAGAGGACATAAGCTTGTGGCATCAGCCATGAATTATTCCTCCAAGGAGAGAGCTAATAGCCAATTATATTTGGGATATACAGACATGTGGCTGCCACTGCTGCACAGTGTTTCCAGGAAGGTGAGGTGTAGCTGATGCTGACGGAGAAGACTTGCTTGACCCAAGGAGACCAATATTTGCTTTACTGATTTAGTGGCCTTTGATAACACTCTCTGGCATTCCAGAGACCAACTGTACACTTGCAAGTGTGGTCTCAATACATCTTTCCCATGCTTATACTGGGGTCTTCTTTTCACTCAATGGAAAACTTTATTCCCTAGGTGAAGAATGGCTTATCACTTGACACCTGTATTCATGTCCTTGGCGACATGGATGAGGTGTGATAGAGCATTTAAACAAAAGGTAAAGAAATAAAAACAATGAGCTCCAGTGCTACAGAGATGCTCAGAGGTTCAGAGTACCACTGCTCTTGTAGAGGACCCAGGTTCAGTTCTCAGCACTCATATGGCTGCTAACATGTATCTGTAACTCCAGTTCCAGTGGATCCAATGTCTTCTTCTGACCCCCACAGGCATTTCATGACATGGATGCACCTATATACATGCAGGTAAAACAGTCATACACACAAAATAAAAGTAAATAGGTAAAAGAATAAAAACCAACAATGTGCTACCTTCTTAGATCTGTACCTAATCCGATCCCATATAAATAGGAATTTTTTCTCATAATCAATGAAATGATAAAGTTTTCTTTTGTATAATTAGGAAGCTTTTCCTAATAGAGACATTTCTTTAAAATCCTCCCTTTGGGGCTGGAGGGATGGCCTAGCGGTTAAGAGCGCCGAACGCTCTTGCAGAGGACCCGGGTTCGATCCCCAGCACCCGCATGGCGGCTGAGAACCGTCTGTGACTCCAGTTCCAGGAGAACTCCAGTTCCAGGGGAATCTGAGACCCTCTTCTGACCTCCGCGGCATCGCACGACACGGGTGCGCAGACCTGCATGCAGACAATACATTCATACACATAAAAATAAATAAATAAAAAAAAAATTTTAAAATCCTCCCTTTGGTCTATGTCTCTGAGTTTTATGTTACCTTAAACTCAATACTTCTATTGATAATTTTAGTCAACTTTAGAATAAAGATCAAATAATACAACAAGCACAGATACCAGGCATGGTGACACATGCCTGTAATCTCAGCAATCAAGAAGCAGAGATGAGTATATTTCTTTTTTTTTTTTTGTCTTTTCGAGACAGGGTCTGCCTATAGCCCCAGCTGTCCTGGAACTCACTGTGTAGACCAGGCTGGCCTTGAACTCACAGAGATCAGCCTGCCTTTGCCTCCCAAGTGCTAGGATCAAAGGTGGGCGCCACCACGCCTGTCCGAGATGAGTATATTTCTATGAGTTTGAGCACAGCCTTATCTACATGGCTAGCTGGGGCTACATAGTGAAACTCTTAAAAAAAAAGAAAAAAGAAAAGAAAACACAAAAATCTAGTCTTGGTTGTCATATGTCAGCTGTTTGACTCTGAGCAAATAATAAACTCAGAATCTGAGCTTCCTAATCTGTAAAATGAGAACCTGACCTCTGTAGTACATTAATGTGAAGACCAAACCAAATGAAGCTATGAGAACAAGTTAGCTGAACTCTATGTAGCTGATGTACAGTATCAGCAACTTTGTGTCCTGCACTGATCCTAGCCTGTTAAATGCTGTACATATACTACCAACTGCAATCAAGAAACTATGGGACTCAAGCTGTGGCAGAAACATACCCAAAAGATGAGGGAGTAACTGGACTTAAGAGAGACCTTACTGAGTGATTGGATAAATACTTGAAGGCCTTGGATAATGTGCTAGCTACAGTTTGCAGAGGGAGGTAACAAAAGTTCCAATTTAGAACTTGTCATTTAGGATTCATTCAGGGACTCAGAGGTACAGAGCACATAGGTATGACTGAGAAGGAATGTGCCTAGGACCACAAATATCTCACAGGAGACATGAAAGGTCTCTTCTGGTTAAGCCTGTACCTAGTCATGCTAATCTCACAGGCCCTAACAGCCCCTGAGAAAAGGAGCTGGAGTCTGTGAGAGGAGCCGTGGCCCTATGGAAACACAGAGAGAGAAGAGGACAGGGGTGGTGATGTCAAGTTAGCTATTGAGTATTCCAGCACCTGCCAGGGATGCCCTGGGGACGCCTGTCCTTCTGGGGCCCAGCTGTCATGGAGTCCTCCTGACATCTAACAATGAGCATTTGAGAGGTCAGGAGGGAAAAGGGCAGGGAGGACAATGGGATTCCGACGCTATAGAAAGAGGAACAATTGGGACAAAGGGAAAGGAAGCCAAGTGTTTTCAGAACTATGTGGGATTTGTGGGGGGAGACAAGTGCAGAGATAAAATCAGAATGACCAGATTTTTATGAGGGTGTCAGGGAATGAGGAGAGACTCCATCCTTGGTGATTCTGCTGAGAAGAGGAAAGGTTAGATTGGCCGGAGAACAGGTTCTTTTGTTCCTGTCCTTAGGCTTGTCTGTCAGGAACATGGATTTGCTCTGCTTCAAGAGTCTGATCTTGTGTAGCTCAGCCCTTGATGCTTTTGTCCATTTACTGAATATTTATTTAACTCTTGATATCTATCAAGGTCTCTGAAATGTTTTATGGACAGTGATCTGTAATTTTTTTGTACTGCTGTTACTGAAATTAAGTGGGGGAGATGGCTTTTGAAGCACAATATTGCAGCACAGTGAGTTCAATGTTTTGGCAGTGGTATGAAACACTTTGTGAGAATGAGAAAAATAAGTTAGATCATAGAGTAGAGGAACCTCAATTGCCTGGGAGATGCCTGTGTTCAGAGCAGGATCAAGCAGGCTACAGAGGGGAGCAAGTGACTCTGGAGCTGCCTCATGAAATCTAAGCAGAATTTGACAAACAAGGCAAAGAAAGGCAAGAGGGCTGGTAGATAATTCCAGGGAGAAAAGAAAAGTGAGAAAAAGAAATCAGCTGGAGAATATTAGACCAGTAAAGCCCTGGAGCTTCCAGAGGCCAAGCAGGTTGATGCCTCAGGTGAGTTATTGCAGTTATCCCAGGACTCAAATTAAAATAATAGAGACTTATATGGAGAGCTGTTATTTCCTGAGTGTTTGTAAGAACTAGCAAACTCTGGGCCTCTAATGAGCCATTCATTGAAGAGACGTGTTTAGTGACATATTTAAAAAGGAAAAAAAATTTCCATTTAGTTCTGTGATTGGGAGTTGACATCCAGGGTGGTATAAAGCATTTGGCTCAGTCCTTTTGAAACAAACTAGCTAAAATTTAAGCATGCTACAAAAACTGGGTCCCCCAGACTAAAGCTTTAAGAATGGGTCTTGTGGGCTGGAGAGATGGCCCAGTGGTTAAGAGCGCCGACCGCTCTTGCAGAGGACCCAGGTTCGATCCCCAGCACCACATGGCAGCCGAAAACCATCTGAAGCTCCAATTCCAGGAGAACTCCAGTTCCAGGGGAATCCAACACCCTCTTCTGACCTCCGCGGCATTGCACGACACGGGTGCACAAACTTGCATGCAGGCAGTACATTCATACACATACAGAAATAAATAAAATTAATTAAAAAATTAAAAAAAAAAAGAATGGGTCTTGTTATATGGGAGAAGAGTAGCATGGGAGGGCTGCCCCTGGCGCCTTGATGCAGAGGGCTAGGAGGGACAGCTTCTGAAGAACATCTCTTTCCCGCTGATGTCTAAATCCAGTGATTTCCTTGGGAAATCCCCCCCCCCCCGAGTCCACAGGTAGATATTGTCTTCTTTTCCCATCAAGAGTCAATGTTCTTGGCAGTGACTGATGAAAATTCTCTGTAATGATGGATCTGAGGAATGTTCTTGGTCAGTAGAATGTATACTTGATTTATGATGCCTGAATGTTTGGGCAGGCAAACAGGAATTGGGGAAATTACTGCATGTAGTTACCATTCATAAGCACAAGCACACGATTTTGGAATGGAAAATATTAACTGAGGTTTATAATGGAACAGTATAAAGCTGGTCTGTTTGTTGGGTAGCTCCTAGCCATATAAGACTATGGAAATTTAATTATAATTAAATTCAATTAAACATTTCTTCAGTTGCCCTAGCCAAATTTCAAGTACTTGATTATCTAGACCCTGGCCATCAATGCAGGAAGTCCTATTGGACAACGTATATTGAAACAGATGGTTAAAAATTCAGACTCAGACTCATTCTAGTTAGGAAAATATAACAAAATAGAGATATGGGGCTGGAGAGATGACTTAGCAGTTAAGAGCACTGGCTGCTCTTGTAGAAGACCCTGTGGTTCCCAGCACCCATATGGCAGCTAACAACTGATTGTAAAACAACTGTCTAAAACTCCAGTTTCAGGAGACCCAGTGCCCTCCTCTGGCATCCAAGGGTACACCTACACCATGCAAGCAAAACACTCATACACATAAAACAAAAATAAATATATAAATAAAATAATTAATACATTAAGGATGAAGAGAAAAGGAATTCTCATACATTGCTGGCAGAAATATAAATTAATATAGCCATTCAGAAAACAGTATAGAGGCTCCTCAGAAAATTAGAAATAGAACCATTCAGCAATTCCACTACTACACAGAACTCGAGAGTAAATTAGGTCCTTATACTAAAGATACATCCTCACTCATGTGTTTATTGCAACAATATCCACAATAGCTCAGGTATAGAATAATCTGAGAAGTCTATATGTAGAAAAGTAGATAAAGAAAATGTATTTTATATTTACAATGGAATATTATACAACCATAACAAGAATGAGTGGCATTCATGTCTAACAGCATAGATGGGCCTGGAGGATATTGTATTAAATGAAATGATCTAGACATAGAAAGACAAATTATACATATTTTACTCATGTCAAGACTGATCTTGTAGAAGTAGATAACAGAATAGTTACTACCAACAGCTAGGAAGGATGGAAAAGGAAGACGATGGGGAGTAGAGGGTTAGTGGGTACCAGGGTGCGATTGGATAGAAGGACTCACTTCTAATGTTCTATGGTACAGAGGGAATAACTCTGGTTGGCAACAATTTGTATATTTCAGGTTATTTTAAAATAGAGAGGATGTTTTCTTTCAGCAGAAAGAAATGATAAATGTTTGAGAAGATGAATATGCCAATTTTCCAGATCTGATCATGATCCATTTTATATGTGCAAGAAATATCACATCCTATTAATAAAAATACATGAAACTATTTGTGTCAATAAAAATTTAAAGCATATTTAGCCGGGTGTGGTGGCACACACTTTTAATCCTAGCACTTGGGAGGCAGAGGCAGGCAGATCTTTGTGAGTTCAAGGCCAGCCTGGTCTACAGAATGAGTTCCAGGACAGCTGGGGCTATAGGGAGACTGTCTCGAAAAGACCAAAATAAATAAATAAATAAATAAATAAATAAATAAAAAAAATTAAGGCATATTCCATAAAAACTAGTCTCAAGATCCAGACTCCCACTGTGAAATCTCAGTTCTGGCAGTTGCTTCTTATATAGTATGATACAGGTAGTTTTTCCTTATGCCTTTGGCCTTATGCTTTGGGCCTTATACAGACAATGCTATTGGAGATCTCATAATACTGGAGTAAGAATTACACCTGGTTAGCACTCAATTAGTATTAGCTATTAAGATAACCATAGTCCCCTATTTATGGAGCAATCCAAGAGTATAAATGTTGAGCAAGGACAAGCTCACCCCTCCAGCTATCCAGTCCCTTTAGCCTGTTTTCCAGACAGGGCACCATTTACGTTCACATCCTCTCCTTTCCCCCTCTCCCACCTCATCTTTGCTCAATTTCCTTACTCTGTGCAGTGGAATCTCCTATGTGGAGAACCCATGTTTGCCTCTCTCCTTTCTCTTTGCCTGATGCCCATTTTCCCTGGGAATCCAGGCTCCTAAAAACAGCTGCAGCTGCTAGCTCTGCCTGCAGCTGCTGCTCAGAAGCAGGGCAGCATGGTTCAGCGGTGCTCCCTCCCAGGACTGATTTTTTTTTTTTCATTTATCCTTGAAAATCTCGTTGGACTGTGCCAACTGTGGGCAAAGGATCAGCTGCCCCTGTGTGTCCCTGATGCTTCTGCTCAGGGACCTTTTGTATTCAGACTCCAGCTGAGTCACACACTCCAGACTGCAACCCAGTAATTCCTTCTGAGGTCTTTCGTGCATATTCAACATGGTTCATACTTCCATGGGTCACTTTTTCTCATCACTCTGATTATTCATCAATCTTTGTACCAGCCCAAGGTGATAGAGATCTGATTTTGGAGGAACTGATGATGGAGGTGGTGGTGGTGATGATGGTCATGGTAGTATAATGATGATGACTAAGGCAATGACGACTACAAATTGCAAAGCAATAAACTTCCAGACCTCACACTACATGGCATGTCAATTCTCTACAAATTGCAAAGCAATAAACTTCCAGACCTCACACTACATGGCATGTCAATTCTACCTAATGTCACAAAAATCATGCAATGTTATTGTTATTATTTTTCAGAGAAAGACTGAAGTTTTAGGAGGTTCTGAAACCTGCCAAAAATTAGAAATAGTATGTGATATGCCTTGCACTTATCCAGAGTTTGTTGGATTATCCATCCCAAAATAAACCAGGAACCTCTGATGACTATGAGACAAAGATTACCTCATCCACATCATCAGTGAAGAACGCTGTGTTTGCTACACGATATCATGAGTGGAGACGTACCCAGTGGCAAATGGAAGTGATTACATTGCAAAAAAAAGAGATTTTTAAAAGATTTGTTTGATTAATTATTTCATTTGTGTATGTGTGTGGCTGAGTATATGTATGTGCATTACATGCATGCAGTTATCCCAGGAGCTGGAGTTATAGGCATGTGTGAGCTTCCATGTGGGTGCTTAGAACTGAACCTGGATCTTGTACAATAGCATCAATGCTCTTAAACACTGAGCCACCTCTTCATCCCACAATAAATTTTCTAGTAATTACAATAATGTGGAAACCCAGAAAAAGAATTCTTTGCTTTTCTCCAGAAAAGGGCATTATGGTTTGCAAATAAAGTGTTCTCCAAAAGGATCATATGTTCACAACAGTCTCCAAATTATGGAGCCAATATTTGAAAGGTGATAAGATCATGAGGAATCTGACCTCATCAAAAGATTAATCCATTGATGGATTCATAATTGAATAGAATATTTCAAGATAGAGGGAACAGGGGAAGATGGATCCAGATTGTTGAAAATAGGAGACTGCAGCACATCTTTAAATAGTGATCCTCTTCCTCCTTTCTCTCCTCTTCCCAGCCACCATTTGAGGAGCTCTGCTTCATTGTGCCTTCAGTGTCGTGATGCTGAGCCTCATCACAGGCCCAGAGCCACAGGAGCCAGTGACCGTGACCTGAAATCATGACCCAAAGTAATTCCTCCCACTTGAGTTATTTTCTCAGGTATTTTGTCACTCTTAAAAAAAAAAAAACTCTGATTAACACAAGGGATAACTATGATTATTTTTCTGTTATTCTGAAGATATAACCATGTACAATCAAGGAGGCTTGGTGCAGAGGATGGTAGTTTACAGGATTTGGGCAGCAGGGACCAAAACAGACACCCCTTACCTGAAACACACAGGTAACAGCTGCCTGTTTCCTGATATAGTTGAGGTACCCTCTTCTCCTAAAAAGGACCTGAACTGTTGGGGTAATACCTAAAAAAAAAAAAAAAAAGATTGAGACGCTTCAATTAGAGAACTTGACCCAAGATCTTTTATTCACACATTCTATTTCAACAATTTTTATTCTATCTGAATTTTATTCTTATCTCTCTCTTCTTTTTTTTTTTTTTTTTTGGTCTTTCTCAAGAACAAGGTCTCCCTGTAGCCCCAGCTGTCCTGGAACTCACTCTGTAGACCAAGCTGGACTTGAACTCACAAAGATCCGCCTGCCTCTGCCACCCAAGTGCTAGGATTAAAGGTGTGCACCACCACGCCCAGCCTACTCTGTATCTTAACTTGTGCAAAATCATTGTGGCAAAGTTACAAGCCTAGAGGTTAAGGATGTGGCTCAGTTAGAAGTATACTTACCTAGCATGCACAAAACTCTGTGTTCAGTCCAAACCTACACATAATACTGGGTATGGTGGTAGACAGCTATAATCCCAACACTTGAGAAGTCAAATCAAGAATCAGAATTTTAAGGTCCTCCATTGCTATGTAGTGAGTTTGAGAGGAGTCAGGGATATAAGTGACCCTGTCATAAGCAAACAAACAAATAAAAAGGCAAATAAATACAACGCTTGATAATCATATCGATTATTCCTGTCTTTTTAAACTTGTTTTTCATTTAGTGCATTTACTCCCACTCATGTGCATATGTGAATGACACTCAGTTCTTCAGCCTTGGTGGCAACCACTCTTACCCAGTTAACTATTTTACTGGACCCCAATTGTTAGTTACCTTCTTATCAGTATTTTGGGACATTATTGGATCTAGGCATAGCGGCTCAAGCCTATAATTCCAGAATTCAGGACTGAGGCAGGAGGATCAAATACAAGGCCAACCTGGGCTGACCTCAGCAGCATTGCACAACACGGGTGCACCAACCTACATGTAGACAGTACACTCATACACATAAAAAATAATAAAAAAATTAAAAATGTTAAGAAAACAGAAAAAATGAACATTTTTCCTAAAGTTATAAATGTGTGGAGTGTAAAGATGACTTCACAATAACAAGTAGGTATTTTAAGTGTTCCCTACTAAAAGCTAATTTATTATTTTCCTTTATCTCTTTTCCTGGAGGTTTTTAACATAACAAGTACCTCAAACATCCTTTTTTCTCCAGCAACTTAAGAACATGTAGAGGAGACCTAAATTCAAGCAGTAACTTGAGTCAAACTCTACAAAGGAAGGTTTTGATGATTAGAGGGATACTCAGAAGTTCGACCAGAGAGGAATTTCATCTAGAACTCGAGGGTTTGTACAGTTTTAGGAAATAAAGAAAGAGGAAGCTCAAGAAAAAGCATTGCACAGAGCCAAGACAAGAAGCAATTTCATTTTGTAGTGATTATAGGAACAGTAACCTGGAGGGGCAGGAACAAACAAAGGAAGAGTCGAATGGGTGGTTTCTGGGCAAAATAAGTGAATTAATGGTTTATGTGTACCTGGAAATGCAGACTAAGAACAGTTAGACAAAAGGGGTTAAATACTGTGTTTAGAACTTTGGGGGACTTCACTCTATAATGATCGCATGACAAGAGTATTTTTTTTTTTGCAAATCCACTTGAATATGAAGGTACATGTGTGTACACATGTGTGGTTTTGATCTCGAGAATGCTCACTTACAGTCTGTGTGAAGGACAGAGGGCAGCCTCAGGTGTGTGACCTTTCCTTCCATGGTGTTTGGGACAGGGTCTCTTGTTGGCCACTGTGCTGTGTACTTATGCCAGGTTAGCTGGCCTGGAAGTTCCTGGGAATTCTCTTATCTCCCAGTGCTGTAGGAGTGCTTGGATTTACAGATTTGCACTACTGCATCCTGCTATATAGGAATTCTGGGGATTGGAACTCAGGTCTCACACCTAAATAGTAACAGGTTTACCTTTTGAGCCAACTCTCCAGTAAAGATTTTGACCAAAGAAATTAAATGGTTTATCCCAAAAGATTGGTTAAGGAAGGAGAGATAGGATTCACAGAAACGTTAGCACTGTTACACACATCTAAATCCCTAGATACTAAAGGCCTGAACCAGGTCAGCGGCAGTGAGGGAGAGGACCCACGCCTGAGGGACAAGGTGCATGGAGGGCGGACATAAGGATAGCGCTTTTAAAGGGGCTGCGCTGTTCTCAGTGTCTCTGACTCAGTTCCACCCACTCAGTGTGGGTCTTTCCGGAGCTCTGATTCTCCCTGCCTCTTTCTGTCAGTTCTCTGCCTTGCTGAAGTCTTCTCACCCAGATTCAACACCCTTTCTCAAGTTGTTTGGCAGTAGGAAGGAAAAGGTCTAGGTCCGCATTTCCAAAATTTCTGCTGACTGAAGAGCGGTTTACCTTCGAGCTGCCTGGGAAAAAGGGAATTTCAGGACCTTCTCTCAGGCTGGCCCACAGCTCCCAGGCTTGTCTCTGTTCCTCCTCCAATATAAGGCAGCTCTAAATCCCCCTGGTCCTCCATCTGTCCGCGTGTGTCCTAGATCTCCCTGGGCAGGGATTAGGTAATTGTGCTATTCCCATAGCATGCCCAGGGGTCTGGCAGCGGGGAAGCTGCCGGCTGGCAGCAGTGGGGTAGTCAGGAGCCAGGGGAGGATCTGCTCCAGGGGTCCCTGAGCAGCTTGCGGCTGTTTCTACCCCTCTGTGGGCCAGCCACGTGCCGCCTGTCCTGGATCTGGCTGCGCTCAGAGGCCAGCTCTCAGCAGAGGGAGAACAGGATTAGACAAGGAAGAATGCTCACCATTGTCAAGCAGCCCCTCTAAACCCAGCCTAATGGGAAGAAATAGACTCCTCTCTTTCCACTTCTTACTTCTCTGTCCCAACCCCTGTCTTAGGAAATAACCTTCTCATTCAGGTATTTTCCATGAGTTAATGAAGGAAAGGACTCTGCCTATGTTCCTGCCAACAATTAAATGATTCAAAAAGTGTTTCTATATGACTTTAGAGTGCATTCAGACTTATTCCATACATATGTGTGTTGAACAGTACCAAGTATATTAAAATATATGTTGAAAATTGGATATTTCCAAATATACACACAAACATATATGTACATATATGTGTGTTTATTTTAATATTCATGCATCCATATATGTGTTGACACATTCAAATGCAAAATTAGGAAGGTCTGAGCTGACACTGAGTTCATATGAAAACCAGTTTCATATGAACTATTTTCTAACCTCCCAGCAGAGAGGGGTAGATATTCTCTTCAGTGCTCTACGCACTGGTAAACTGCCAATACGTTTGTAAATAATCTCTAACCCATGCATTTGAAAGCAACCCTGATTAAACTCAATGAGTCATACACACAAAAGACACATGAAAGTAAAAGAGGGATTAATTGGGAAGTAGGAGACAAGAGAAGGCAATAGAGGTGAACGTCATCAAAACACACTACATACTAGTATGAAATTCTCAACAGAATAAGTAAATAAAAATAACCTTCACCATAGACTATTCATATGCATAACCAAGAACTTTACAATATTTTCAGTCAAGTCAATAACTTTGTCAACATTTTTCTTTCCCTTCAAGGGAGGAAAAAGAGCAGTTTCTTAATTATAAAAAGAATATCATTTCTCCATGGGCTTTGATAAATCTATTTTAGTCAATTGGATACTAAGAATAAGTTCATTGCCCACAAAGTCACCTTCCTAAATGACAGCGAATTAAAAATACAAGGTTGTTAAGATAGCCAATCAGCCTATACCCAGAGAACTTATTTTACCATAGAGATATTTGCACCCCCGTGTATATTGCGGCTCTACTCACTATAACAAGGACAGGGAACAAACCTAGTTGTCTCTCAACAGATGAATTGATAATGAAAATCTCATAACATATATAAAATGGAATACTAATCAGCCCCAAAGAAAAATGGGACACAAAATTTGCAGGAAAATAGATGGATCTAGATGGCATCTAGAATGCTACTATTCAGCGAGGTCACCTTGCTGTGGAAAGGTGGAAGGTGGAAAGTCATGTTCTCCCTCCTAATGTAAACATGTGCATATGAAAACAAGTGCATGTGTGGGTATACCAGAGTGTTTCTAAAGGGAAACAAGAAAGAGTGATTTTAAAAGCCATACTGATAAGTCTCATCTAAGCCCTTTGAATCCTATCTCAAGGTATAACACATTTTTAATGCAAAATAAGTCCAGAAGAAACTGTTATAGGGAAATCTGAATTTTAAAATTTTTTTTAAATTCTTTGAATGCTTATGTACACTGTATTTTTACTTGTAAATAATAATAAGCTTATTAAAAAAAGAAAGCCAGGCGTAGTGGTGCATGCCTTTAATCCTAGCACTGGGGAGGCAGAAGCAGGTTTATCTCTGTGAGTTCAAGACCAGCCTGGTCTACAGAGCAAGCTCCAGGCCAGCTGGGATTAAAGGTGGACCCTGTCTCAAAAAGAGATTTTTTTATGTATCAGCTTTTGTTCAGGCATTAATTCATTCCTTTCCAAAAATATGTATATTTACTGCCCTATTAAGAAGAAAATGAACATTTGCTATCCGTAGATATGCTAAACTAAGAGAAACCTCAGATGTCTAGTGGCAAAGCGTCTTTTATTATGGGTAAGTAAACTGTAGCTTGGTGAGTTCAGAGGAACTGCAGTTATCTAACCCTTGTCCAGGGAGATCTATGCTATGCAGGCAGAGGAAGCGCAGGGGGATGGGCTCATGTTACAAAGATTATCTCCACATTTCAGCATAAATTTCTACAATATATGGGGCCCACTTCAATGGCTTATTTTTACGTTGTATTTTTTTCTGGAAATTGACAACTAAGAGAAGATTTATGGTAGCTTTTGCTGTGATCTGGCCTAAGATGATATAGAAAAAGTATTCTTACCTCACAAATATGTAGACTCCATATCACCATTGTAACTTCATGACTTGTGTAGTTTGTGGTGTTTGTTAAATAACAATTTCCTCTTCCTTTTTTCAGTTTTTTAGCTTTTTATAAAAGTGCTTTCAGTTCACATTTAGAAAGTCACCCATTCCTAATAGACACACTAAATACTTTACCATCCTGTGTTTATTACAGGCAATGCTAGGACCCTTTGATGTGATCATCTTTCTTTGCACCTGCCTCTAACCTTGATTACAATTTCTTTTACTTTTTTTTTAGTATTTATTAGCATTCACTTCAGCAACTTGTGCTTTGCAAGGCCAGTTAGCTTAATAAAGGTTATTCCACCTGTAAGTCATCCAAAATTGTCACAATAATACAGTAGCCTCATCCTAGGAAATTTGTTTTGCTCAACCACAAATAATGAAGGAATTTACTCAAACACATAAGCAAAGTAACATTAGAATCGAGCCTGGTGTGATGGCTCACACCTTTAATCCCAGTACTTGAGAGGCAAAGGCAGGCAGATCTCTGTGAGTTCAAGGCCAGCCTTGTCTACACAGGGAGTTCCAGGTCAGCTGGGGCTACAGGGAGTCCATGTCTCAAAAAAGCCCTCCCCCTGAAAAAAAAAAAAGGGACAAAATAACATTAGAATCACATAGTGTGTCTTAACTGTGGGCTAATTAACATGCAAATAAGTAAAGTTCTCTTGAATCTCCATTGTCAAACAATATGTATAATATTTGGTCTCAGTGCCTAACATTCTTGCCAATGCTGAGCAACAAATGTGTAAAAGGGCCTTATTTATAGTTTATCAGATGTTTTATGTTCTGTCAATCAATGCATATTCACATACTGGTTTCTGCATTCCCAGCAGTTGGCCAACTTCTTACCCCAGAGAAAATTTTCAATAACTTCTTGAAAAGTAGAATCAAAAGCAAATAAGACTACATATTTGTGAAGTAGAAATATTCCTTTTGGGGCTGGGCTTTATGTCAATTTCTGGAAAGAATACAAAATTCAAATTTTCTATTCCTAAATTCACAAAGTTTGCCTTGGGAATTTCTGTTTGAAGATAAGTTGGAAACAGTGTATACCAATACACACAGTACAGCTCAAAAACATGGGTTTTAATTTTGGTTCTAGTTGACAACAAAATGTATAAAAATCCTGCCCTCAGTTACCTCATCTATTGTCACCCTACTCCAAGACACAACAGAGACAGGCATAACAGAGAGGAGTTTCCTCTTACTAGAGCCTGGCTGAAATACTTTTCTAGCATTTTGATTATTTTAATCCTCCTATCAGCTCCATGGCAAAACTAAGACAGAGATAATAAATACCTTGTCTAGGACTACATAGCCAGTTAACTTCAAATCTAAGTCTTGTCTGATTCAACTACTCTTAACTAAAGGACTCTATGTGTGGACTCCCTAAGCTTGTGGAAGTCACCATGTATACTCCCTCAGATATGTATTAGAGAAAAAGTAACATTAATATACTGCAAAATAATTAATGGTGGCAATTACCACTTGTTAAATATGTGCTAGATGCTGTGAATACAGTATCTCAATTAATTCACCATAATAATCGCATGAAGAATTAGCATTTTTGTTACCACTCTTGTGGGACATGAAGCTACATAGGTTAAACAATTGAACAAAAATTATTCAATTAATAAATTGAAAAAAGTTATTAGGTATAAATCTTATGATGTAATCACTACATCAAGCTATCTTCCAGAGTCAAATAGATTGAATAACTAAACTTAAAAATGAGATGGTTTTATGACAGTATATTTTGTCATTTTTATATTTATAATATAGGAAAACATATTTCTTACATGAAAAGATATGTGAAATCAAAGTATGAAACAGATGCATGCTCTGAGAAAGGTGGGCACTTTCAAGCAACATCAGGTTAATCTAGGGTCTTCCCTTCATTTCCATAGTTGGTATAGGCCAAATCTAGTAACACTTTCAGCTTTTGTCAAAGAAGAGAATCTTCTCTCAGGTTCTGTAGCAGAGGGTGGTAATGGTCAGACTGGGGTGTAGTAGAGTCAAAGGCAAGGTATGACTTCTCAAGCAGAACCCCACTTTCAGTCACTCCAGACCTATGCAGATAGGACAACCTCAGATGTCAACAAGCCTTGAAGAACTATTCAAACCTTCTAGAGGAATTGGCCAGTTAAATGTCCCACCATAAGCAAGCAATGAAATCCTGAGCAGATTATTTTGCCTTAGTTTCCTAATTTGCAAAATGGAAGCAATAATAGCAATTGTATTGTAGGAGTGACTTCAGAATTGAATGAATAAAGACACACAAATCATGTAGGAATCTAACTTACAAAGTAGCCAATATCTGAGAAATGCAATTGTTGGTATCTGTCAACATATCCATTGTCTCTTTGGAGCATTCTCTACAAAGTGAAGATTCTCTAGGTAACTCTCACATGGAATTCAATCATTTGTTATTGAACAAGATGGAGAAAATTTAAATTCTGTGCTTTAGTTTCATGAATTGTACTATTTGATGTTTTTGTTTGTTTGTTTGTTTGTTTTTGTCTTTTTGAGACAGCATCTCCCTGCAGTCCCAGCTGTTCTGAAACTCACTTTGTGGACCAGGCTGGCCTTGAACTCACAGAGATCCACGTACCTCTACCTCCCAAGTGCTGAGATTAAAGGCATGTGCCACTACACCCAGCCATACTATTTAATGTTTAATGCTGTCCAATTGCAGCAATGCAGTACAAATTTTTAATGTGAAAATATTCTAAGATACGTGTTTAAATATTAAAGCAATATGAATAACTATTTCATTACACTATCATGTATAGAAAATGGAGGGGATAATGAATCCTAATATTTGAGTCTAGTATCACATATTGCCTTATGTAGATATAAAATACTAGTAACTATTAAACTGTGTTCGTTTGTCTGTTTGTTTTCTTGTTTGTTTTTGAGACCATTTCTCCTTGTGGTCCCAGCTGGCCTGGGACACTCAATGTAGACCAACCTGGCCTTGATCTCACAGAGCTCTGTAGCGCTAGAATCAAAGGGATGTGTCACCATATCCAGTCTAATTGTAGTGTTTTCTTTTTTTCTTTTTAAATAGTTTCTATTTTGAGAAATGATGTGAGACTCTTCTGCACTAGCTGCTCACCAAACATAAATCAGGGAAATGAACAGAGAGGAGTAAATGAAAGCTTTTAAAACTATCACTACCAAACAAAAGATACACTGCGCAAAGAAGACTCACAGCTTTATTTCTACTAGAAAAAGGAAAAAAATTCATCATTTTTAAGCAAAATATTTTAAACAATTTCTGCTTTACCTGAGAATGTCCCCAGGAAAATGAACTTTATTTGTAGAATAAGTTTTTTTCCAAGCATGCTACAGTACTACATTTGTATCAATTATAAAATCCCTCTGCACAGTTCCACAGAGGCTTGGTTCATGTGTACTATACTTTCCAAAAGCACAAACAATAAAATAACTCATCTAAAAACATTAATTTGCATAGCCATTCAAGTTATTGCTGCTTTTTATAAAACCATTACAAGCAATCAAGAACTATCTTCCTCCTTCCCCTCACTCCAAAATGATAAACTACATTCAGAATGAAGCTTTAATAAAGAGTTGTAAGTATATCTAGAGGACCCAAAGAATGTATATAAAAATGGGAGAAATAAATTAAATAAATAAATCTAATAAATAACTCAGCATTTATTATCTACACACATAAATGCTAGGAAAATACCAGCACATAGAAAGTACAGAGGATGACTCTATAAATAACATTCATTCTCTACCACTATAGCAATTCAAAATGAGCTGAGAGCTACTTCTGTGACTGGTGGAGTTCGAGGTCTCTTTGCACTTTTCAATGGATTTATAAACTAACGGTTCAGAATACACAGAATAAGTGCTGAAAGAAAGGTATTAACGAAATAATTTATAGTACAAAGGACATAGGAGAGCTAGAGATCAGTTAACATACACTCGACAAATTTCAGGGAGTAAGTGAGCCTTAGAAGACATTACACCCATCTTTAAAATAAAGTTATTTTCTGTGTATTTGCCCTGACCTACTATCAAATAAGTTATTTATGCTCTTCAGTTAAAGCTAAATAATTGTTCTTTCAGGTGGAGCAGGATAGTAAAATTTCTCACGTCTCATTTCTCTGGTAAAAGAGAAACTGAAAGTCGGTGTTGATACAAAGGAAACAGAAGTCACACAAGTGAAAGTAAACACTCCTCAGATTGAGCAAAACCTGTGACATTCACTAACCTCGGATTTTGCTGCTTAATTCTTAAGTGTTTTCACTTGAAAATTTTTTGTTTATATATACATATATATGTATATATAAACATTACATCTTGGACATGAGGAAGAGCTAATAATCAGCGGGAAAGGGAAGAAAAGAGTTACATATACATTGTAAAAATTCAAGCTTAGTTGATAAATTGATCAGTGCTTGTGGTTCTGAAAAAATAAAGATACTGGCATGGACAGAGGTCAGTGGTTTTAAACATTTTGCTTTAACCAATAAAATTCATCTTGCAAGAGAAAATCCACGGTTTTCCTATGGGCAAGTGCGAGGCAGAATCTCTGAACTCTGGTAGTTGGTATGGTAGCCAATAGCCATTTATTGCTCATAACAGGAAACTGGCTGTGTTCTGATTCCAACAGTAGCACCTGAACACTGGCAGAATTTCCACAGCCCTTTAGTTATGGGAACTAGGAAACAAACTACATGACTTCTCTGTGTCCCACAGATCACAGAAGTTGTAGATTTCAATGAATTTCTCTCTTAAGACATGGAGCACTAATAAAATTGCTTTTGAAATATTGTCAAGAATAAAATTGGCTGGAGATCTCTATTACAGTTGTAAGATCACTAAGAAAGACGCGATCGCCTTGCAGTACAATGAGAAATGGAGCTAATCACTGAAAGGACATATCTCTAGAAAGTATTTTTAGATAGATATAAAGAAGCTTTCCAAATTCAAACAAGCCTGGTGCTCTACAGCCAACAGACACGCACATTGGCATCCCTAACCAGCTCCATTTGATCATTTCATTCACGCTATTCCCTTCCATTGCTCTTCAGTTTTAAGAAATATATGAGTGATCAAAGTTAGATATAGACTTAGAGCAGTTGCTTCATGTGAATGAGAAAGTAACAAACACCAGATATGGAAAGTTAGTTAGCAGATTATTCCATGAGTTTTGGCACCACTGCAACAGGGCTTACGTTTTCCTTTCTATTATCACACAGCCGCAAACCATGTTTTACTCATATTCTCATGAGTATACTAAATAAAAGAACTGAGGGAATGTGAGAAATTAATGAGAAGGAAGGGGAGCAGATACGGGAGGTCCTAAATGAATTAGTACTTTTATGTTTGATGATATCCAAATGCTTTTAAAAATCCTTGAGTCCTCAGCTCAGCCATTACAAACAGAAAATATTTCCACTTAATTCTCTGAAACACCGATCTCCCTGCCCTATTCAGTGAAGATTGTATTGAGCTGAGTTCCAATACCATGGTGGGAGTAGGAATCATAAGTCATGTCTACAGGAACATCATAGCGGGGGGTGCCAGCTTGGAATGGAGTTGAATGCATGTGCCCTGAACTTAGACTTGCAGAAGTATAATGTGGCATGAAGCTGTAAGGTTTTTCCAAGTCGGGAGAACCATCCTGCTTCAAAGAGAAGTTGCCACTAATGCTCAGTGGTGGCGTCAGAGGGCCCTCATAAGGGGGGGTACTACAGTCAGGGGGTTGGCTCCCAAAGGGAGAGTCTCCCAAACTTTTGAATGGTTGAGGCTTGAGATGAAGAAGATGTGTTTCCATATGTCCATAGGGAGGGCTGGGGAGCCCTGGAGATTGGTAGTTGAAGTTGTGGACAGACACAGTAGAGTCACATATAGGAGACTTCTCCTCACGCTTCTCCAGGAGGGCAGACTGAGGCCCCAGTTGGAGGCATCCAGCCACAAGGTTGCTTGTGGGCTGGGAGAGCCCTTTACAGAGCATCTCCACAAAGCCCTTGCCTTCAAGGCTCTGGCCAGTCTCCAGGACTTCAGACAAGGCCCAAATATAGTTCCTGGCCAATCTAAGAGTCTCTATCTTGGAAAGCTTTTGGGTTTTAGAGTAACAGGGCATGACTCTTCTGAGGTTATCCAGGGCATCGTTCAGACCATGCATCCGGGTCCGTTCTCGAGCATTGGCCTTGACTCTCCGAGCCCTGAATCTCTCCAGGCGAGCTTTAGTCATCTTCTTTTTCTTGGGGCCTCTTCTCTTAGGTTTCTCTCCATCTTCTTCCTCTTCTTCTTCTTCTTCGATAGTGTCATGCTCTTCAACTAATGTTCCAAGCATACCATAAGAACCCGGTCTTCTCTCCTGCTCCTTTATCTCATTTTGAGAGCCCAGAGCCTTGTCCATCCAGGATGCTGTGTTAACCAGCTCGACCATGTCCTTGGACTTCACATAAAGCTTTGCCATTTCTAGAATCTAGAAGGAGGAAAAAGAAAAATTTAACTATCAGAAGCACCCAATTTAAAACGAAACTGTGACAAGCATGGTGGCATATATATGGAAACTCAGCACTTGGGCAGTAGAAGGAGGATCAGGAGGAGTTCAAGGTCATCCTTGGCTACTTGGATAGTTCAAGGTCAGCCTGAGCTATATGGGACGCTTTCTAAAAGTTAAACTTTGTTTGTCTTGTATATTAGGCAAAAGCCCTTATCTTTCTTTTTTTATTTTATTTTATTATTGATGTGTATGAATGTACTGTCGGCATGTAGGTCTGTGCACCCGTGTGGGGCAATGCCGCAGAGGTCAGAAGAGGGTGTTGGATTCCCCTGGAACTGGAGTTCTCCTGGAATTGGAGTTACAGACGGTTCTCAGCTGCCATGTGGGTGCTGGGGATCGAACCTGAGTCCTCTGCAAGAGCAGTCGGCGCTCTTAACTGCTAAGCCATCTCTCCAGCCCCTTGTCTTTCTTTTTTATAGGGGGTTTGAGAGAGGGTCTCTGTAGCTCCAGCTGGCCTGGAACTTGCTAAATAGACCAGGCTGGCCTCAATACCAGAGACCCACCCACCTGCTTTTGCCTACTGGGTGATGAGTCTGTTCATCTTAAATGATGAAGCCAAGGCTCAAAGAGCTGGTCTAGACAATCATCTGCTTCTGGCACTTATAAGAAAACCAACCACAAGAGAAGAAAATTGATTTGGTTTTTCATCATGGTGCTAGTATTGAAATTTTTATTCTCAAATTTTTTATACTTTGGCATTTTCATAAAAGTACATGGTACATAACTTTTCTACCTCAAATTTATAACATAAAAGAATGTAGGTATACATATAAATTATTGCCCAGTTAGAAAGTTTTTAAGTGAAAGATTGTGAAAAATAATTACAAATATATATTATGCACATTAAAAATATTGCTCGAAATAAATTGTATGTTGAACATTTAAGTAAATTGTTCTTTCTCTACCATCAAATCAATAAAAAAAAACTACAACAAGATAAGTCAAAATACCTACATATGTTTTAGTGCACTGAGTAAAAAATACTTTATTAAAAATTTAAAAAGTAGAACAAATGCTAAACACAACAGAATATAGTGAAAGCGAACATGAGACTATTTCTAGTGAGCACAAAATACTTGATGCCTTCACTTCCTTTACCTAACAGAAACTTAAATGAGAACTTTTTATGCAACTTTTGCTGTCTAAAAACCAGAAGAGAATGGTGATTTAGTAAACAGCTTACATTCAATATTGCAAGAGTTTAAATTGTTTTGAAATTTGGTGAGCCATTTGTAGCTATATAGATTACCAAATAAAAGTGTCTGATCAGCTCCACTGGGGCATCTCAGTTTAGTCCCCGAGATATCAAATCCTCCGCCACCTTTGATTGTGAGAAAGAGGAGAATATGAGAAATGTTTTTTGATCCTTGAAGCTTGAGCCTCAAATCAATGAGTGCAGGGATTAAGGCATGGCTTTTAAAAACATAAATATATGATTTGACTTGTTTCTGGTAATTGGAGCTTGTTTTCCTTGTAACCTCATTTACCGCCTATAAATAATTAATGTTGCTGCATTGCGAAAACAGCCTATGTTTCATATTAATCAGTGAGGAAATCATGTCAGCTTGACTTACTCACTTAATAAGGCTTCCTGGGTAAGCAGCTTTATTGAAAACACACATTGGAACCTATTGGTCAACTGGCTGCCCAGGCCAAGTCAGAAAATCCCACTTTTAATATGGATGATGGAGCTTGTGTGCTGAGCTGCACTTCTAACTCGGGCAAATATCCAGAGGGAGGGTGAAGGACCTAATTAACTTTCTGTTAAAGTAACACAGATCTTCCAGAGGCAGGTGCACTCTGAGGCCATAAAGGGTAGTGTGGGCTTGGGAAATCTAATGCTCTCTATGCAATTACAACAACATTTGTGTAGCATTTTTAAGTTTGCAGCACTTTTGCATCCATTAATTTGTACACTCCTTAGAGTAAACTTTTGAGGCTGATAAGGATTGTCCTGTTCATTTTACAGTCAGCAGCAGTGTGGGTCATGTCTTTTAACTGATGGAAATGCAAGGACGTAGAATGGACAGAGCAGGACATAAAACCAGTTTTGATTTAAAATCCTGGGCTTCACATCATTTTCCTCCTGTTTTTATTCCATCATAGGTAAAGAAGAAAGTCATCTTGACCTTGGCAGATATAGATCAGAACTAGGCCAACAGGAGAGTGCGTCATCTGAAGGGAAGCCAGTTCAGATGTTCTCCGAGGTGGCTTTTACTCTCATGTTCCAAGATTCTGTCTTCTTCCAAATGCTTCCTTAGTTTCAGCCATTTATTCTCCCCCTTTTCTTATGCACATTTCTCCTTCTCCTCCTCCTCTTTCATCGTTATTATCATTGAATTGGTCATAATTAAGTGCATGGAGGAGAAGAAGGTAAAAAGAGAAGAGAGCCTCCTGACCCGCCTTCAATCTGAGTACCACCTCACTTCAATATTTGGCCTTCCTCACCATACCCACTCTGCTTAAATCCCACCTCTTGCTTAAATCTGTCAAGACTCATTTCTACAAGGGATTGGAATTGGAAAAATGGGATCAGTCACTCTTTGCTTGTGGTGGTTTCAATAAGCTGTTTAAAATCAGATTGTTGAGCTGGGCATGGTGGCGCACACCTTTGATCCTAGCACTTGGGAGGCAGAAGCAGGCAGATCTTTGTGAGTTCAAGGCCAGTCTGGTCTACAGAGTAAGCTCCAGGACAGCTGGGGCTATAAGGAGACCCTGTCTCGAAAAGACCAAAAAAAAAAAAATCAGATTGTTGGTGGGTATGAAGGAAAAGAACCTACTTCTTTGGGCTGAAACGATGGAAAAGGCAATATTTCTCCCCTTTTTCAAATCACCCATAAGAAGAACTCATGTTGATAAAACTCCCTTCAACAAGGAATTAGAAATATTGGGACTGGGGCTCTTTTGTCTTTTCTAGTTGCCATGTTTCTGGAACTACATTTCTATACTCACAGGATTCTCTTGGAGCTAATGGACCAGTATCAATGAGCACAGAGGATGTTGAAGTCACAGAGTGATGATCTTAATTGTATTTTATAAACTCTCTGTTTTTCCATTTCTTTTTTTGTAATATAAGAATAAAGCATATTTATATTATTCTTTTCAGAAAAATAAGAATATCAGAAGAGATTTTACAACATTAAATGTTGTTAAACATTATCCTTTTATTTATTTCTTATTATTTTTATTGTACGTGTATGAGTGTACTGCCAGCATGTATGTAAATGTAATCATGCCGTGCAATGCTCTGGGAGATCAGAAGACAATGTCGGATCCCCTGGAACTGGAGTTATCAGTTATTGGTTGTTAACCATTGTGTGAGTGCTGGGAATAAAACCAGGGTCTTCTTCAAAAACATCCAGTGCTCTTAACAGCTGAGCCATCACTTCAGCCTCTATTTTTGTATTTATTTTGCATATGTTTTGGGGATTTTAAAATTCTATTCCATTCATGCATGTGTTTGGCTCATTCAAAAAATAATTTTTCCCACAGCTGAATAAACAAAATGGACTGTATTAACAAGTGTGCCTCGTTATCTGAATGTCACCTCACCTGACTGGTCCAGAAGTTCATCTGGTAACGGCCCAGCAGGCTTTCCTCAACTCAACTCGACATCAGATATTCCAGAATCTAATTGAATAGGTCCAAAATTTACTTCTAATACTTACTAAATTTATATCCTTAGCACTGTATCAGCCTCAGTCTTCTCCTAAAAATGAGAATTATAATGGACTCAAGTCACAGGATTATTATCAGCATAAAACTAGTTGATATATTTAAAGCACTTGGTTTGTTCATTTTGTTTTATTTTATTTCGTTTATGAGACAGGGTCTCTCTGCAGCTCTGGTTTACCTGGAGCTCACTGTGTAGACCAGGCTGGCCTCAATCTCACAGAGATCTGCCTACTTCTGCCTCATGAGTGTTGGGATTAAAGCTTATGCCACCATGCCAGCTAGCATTTGGAATTTAAGACTGGTGTCAACAAAAATTCCTTATAAGTGTGGAGTATTATCATTTCTAAACTTCACTATGAGTATCTCTGGTCATTTGGACAATAGTAATTATAATCTTGCTTGATATTAATTTCATGAGCACCAAGTCACTGGTCTATTTCAATACCAATTGAAAAGTGTTGCAAAAAGCCTACTCTCACTCTGCTAATAATGCTAAATATCATAGGTCCCATTGGACTTCAAGGGATGGATGAAGAGTTCTTCCAGGTGCCTCCACATTCATGAAGACTACTTTCCTAACTTTTATTCTTTTATGCATGTGTGGAGAGGAGAGAACAAATGTTCAAGAGGGGAGAACCTCCCTTTGGAAGAAAGCATTTGTCTTGCCATTCATTCTTAGTCACATTAACTTTCATGTTCCAGAAACTTCTGTTGGAATACAGATACTGCTGCCCTTTAGACTTTTTACCTTTGGTTCTCAATTTGATCATGTGAGCAATATGACTTCCCCACAAAATCCATTGGCAGGGTCCTAAGGAAAGTATGAAGTATCTCTCAAATACAAGAAAGAGGCAAGTCTCCCCAAAGACAAAAATTTACTTTCTCCTTTCCACTTAAATACTTTTAAAACAGCAAAAGATTGGCAGGGAAAACAAAAATACTCAGTTCCAAATTTGAGTATTGAAAATGTGTGATTCATTTCTTATTTCTACAAAAGTTCAGTAGATTCTATTCAGAACAGGGACCTAGACCTAATGTAGTCTTCAGCCTGTCAATAAGAATCTCAAAGGTACTCAAAGAGGCCTGGGATCAAGACTTGCTGCCTCTGCTCACTTATGGACTGAGCATTGGAAACTGTACCCATGTTCACAGGTGCTGTACGGTTTGGGGAGGTTGTAGTAGTCTCACAAAATGTTTACAGTTGCTGTATGGCTGTGGGAGGTTGTAGTACTCTCACAAAATGTTGATAGGTGCTGCATGGCTGTGGGAGGTTGTAGTAGTCTCACAAAATGTTTATAGGTGTTGCATGGCTGTGGGAGGTTGTAGTACTCTCATAAAATGTTTACAGGTGCTGCATGGCTGTGGGAGGTTGTAGTACTCTCACAAAATATTTATAGGTGCTGCATGGCTGTGGGAGGTTGTAGTACTCTCATAAAATGTTTACAGGTGCTGCATGGCTGTGGGAGGTTGTAGTACTCTTACGAAATGTTTACAGGTGCTGCATGGCTGTGGGAGGTTGTGGTACTCTCACAAAATGTTTATAGGTGCTGCATGGCTGTGGGAGGTTGTAGTACTCTCATAAAATGTTTACAGGTGCTGCATGGCTGTGGGAGGTTGTAGTACTCTCACGAAATGTTTACAGGTGCTGCATGGCTGTGGGAGGTTGTGGTACTCTCACAAAATGTTTACAGGTGCTGCATGGCTGTGGGAGGTTGTAGTACTCTCACGAAATGTTTACAGGTGCTGTATGGCTGTGGGAGGTTGTGGTACCATGATAAATCATGTGAGGAATTTCTCAGTTTCTGGAAAAGAAGTTAGCTTTCGAAATATGCAGGAAACAGATGTTAATTTGACCCAAATAAATCAATGAATAATAGTTTCGAAGACAAAATCCCCTCTGCCCCCAACATACGCCAATCCATTTTGATTCATAAAGCCCATTTTACGCTTTCATCTTAGTATTTTGATTTGTCCATATACCTGCACAATGGAAGAGGAATATTTTCTTTCTTTGGATTCCTTTAATTTATTTTCTCTACTTAACAATATCACTTTCTCTCTTTTTCTTTTTTTTTTTCATTTTTCTTTTTTTCATTTAAACTTGTTTTTGCAAAGTGCTTGCCCAAAGACTTACAGTTGTGACTATCTAGTATCTTGGCTAAGGAGCCCAAAGTCACTGTGTATTTCTACAGTGTGGAGCTCTCATAAAATTCTGCCTAATTTTTACCAATTTTTATTTACTTAATAGAAATTTCAATTCAAGAATGAGTGAGAAGCATTTGCCCATGTTTCATTATGAGTAGACATAGACAGTGTCGCCCTAAAAGCTGAGGGTACCTTCCTGATACTGTGACTCTAAATACAACAAGGGGCCTATCCAGACAGGTTTATAGGGAATCAAAGGCCTCAGAGACTGAATATTTTGCTCAGAGTTACAGGGCCTGAAATTCAAAACAAACAAGCAAATAAAGTAAAAAGTAAAGCAAAACAGAAAGCATACCAAGGTTTTCACAAGCGGCATTACTCAGAAATAGTATTCTGAGCTCTTCAAAGCACACCTCTTGTAGTCTAAAATTCCCACTTGATTATAGACATGCACATGCTTGCACACACACACACACACACACACACACACACACACACACATGCACACACACGGAGCAAGTTCACCTCATACTTCAGTATTGTAGCCAAAGACTGTCATAGTGAACTTAAATTAATTATTCAAGTACTCCTTCCATGTTCTATACTAGGCCCAAAATAAAATGGGGGTCATTTTATATTTGTTAATATTTTCTGAATATATGCTTTTTGGAAAATGATTAGTGTAAGGCAGAAGGCAGAATAAGAAATGTGTACTTGGGCAATCTTTTTCTTCTGATTTCCCATCTCAAAGAGTTGGGGAAAAAGAAATTTCTTGCCCCGCTCCAACCATCCAATAACTTTTAGCAAAGCAAATGTGGCAAGTTATGAGACTCTGTGTCTGCGGCCTCCCAAGGTCTCCTGCCCTCTATTCAGTCTCCACTCTTCTTTCTCCCCTTGTACTCTGCTTAGACCTCCAAGCACTATGAGCAGTGAACTGGGTCAAATCTTTCAACCTGCTTGCTGAGCCACTTTGGATAAACAGTTAAACTTTTGAATATTTTTCAGTATTAGTAAACTGGAAGCGTAGTTTTCACAATAGTAGAGGGGTAATAGACAATCTTTTCTCTTCTGGGTCTGTGGAAACATCCCACAGAAACTTTAGTACCTTCCTCCCCCTATCCACTAGCTTACCTTGGTAAGCGGCAGTTCCTGGAGTAAATTCTAATTCGTGTCCTGGAAGACAGTCGGAGAAGCCCAGTTCCCTAGAGCATGCAGATTGTGAGGGACGAGCGTTTCAACCATCCATGGTAAGCCAGGAGCTCCCTAGAGACTACTTCTGTAGTCCTGGGCTGTTCCTTATTCTCCTCCTTCCTGGAGTTCTGATGCACCTTCAGGATGCCCCCTGCCTGTTGCCTCCCGGACAGCTGGTTTCCCGGGTCACTTCAGTACTCTTGTCCCTGGTTAACTCCTGAGGAGGCTTTTTCAGGACCACAGCCTCTGGGCAGCTCCTGTGTTCTGGCCGGGAGCCTCTGGCTTGCTGCAGTTTTGAGGGCTCTGGCAGCTGACCAGGGAGGGGTGATGTTACCCACAGTAGCTCCTCCCTTCTCAGACAAAAGACACACCTCCTTCACAGGGCTCCTAAGATCAGGCCCAGCTTTGCCATAGCTTAGGGGTTTGCTTTTGTTTGTTTAAATAAGGATGGGAGTGGGGTGGGGGAAGTGTTGGTGAAGTTGAGGGGGCAAAGAATAAGAGAACTGACGATGCTTGCTTTTAGAAAAGCAAGAGAGGGTTGTGGAACAGGCTGAGTATGATATGGTCAGAAAATTGGGGGTAGAATTGAAGAGAAACCTAGGAAGGGCAAGCGAAGGTGCCAGACCATGACTGAAAAGAATGAAACAGTAAATAAGATGCATGTCAAGGACACCACATCAGCGATTGCTACCTTACATCTGCAAATAGGTGTTGCTTTCTTTTCCCTCAGAGGGATGAATTTGTTATTCTTGGAGGTTTTTTTGTTGTTGTTGTTGTTGTTTGTTTGTTTGTTTTTGGTGTAGGGGTGTGGTGTGGGTGGTTGTTTTGCTTGTTTCTCTTGGTTTGGTTTGGGTTGTTTTGGTTTGTTTTGGTTTGGTGGTACTGGGGTTTGAACCTAAAGGCAGAGCACGTACTAGCCAAGCACGCTCCAGCCCTTTCCTCAGAGTTTAATAGAGGAAGAAGTATCTGTCTCCTCTGGTTTTTCCAATGCTGTAAATCATTTAAAATCCTTCTTTCATCTGTGAGTGAGTGTGAAACCATAGCAATATCTGTTGTTTTTATCCTTCAGTGCCCTACTCATCTGACATTTAAAAAAACAAAAGGCAAGTGAGTAGAACTCTTCCCCTTAAAGACATTTGTTTCCTTGGAGTGCAAACTAGAGCTAGAGCCTACTCTTGTTTTTCAAAAATATATCGTTAAACATGCAAATTTTAAAAATCCATTCGAGTGCTAATGATGTTGGGAGGAACAAATTATCATACAATTCCTAAAACACCTTTGGCATTATGAAGTGGGATTACATTGCCATAAAAGAAAAAGAAAATGTGGAATCATTTAAAGTGAATGTGTGGATATGCTACCACATTTCTAAAATCTAGGTCAAAGACATATAAATAATTGTGAGCTCATTCTGAGATTTCAAAGATTTTGTTATCATGTAGTGATTCCAACAAGAGAAATGGAAAAGTGTTCAGACTAAGTGAATCTGCTTCATTCTAGGCAATTTCAGAATTTTCAGAACTGTAAAATAAGCTAGCACTGAAGTTTTTTCCCTCAGTAGAATGAAAGAATTCTGAGTCCATGCAGAATTACATTTTGAAATTACTCAAGATTTCAGAGAACCATTTTTCTACCAATACAAGTGGTTCATATGTCTAGTGGAAATGAAATACAATTTATATATTGTGCATATTCTTACAGGGAGACAAAAGGCTAAAATAACGGATCCAGGTTTTGCTGGTTTGTTTGGTGTTGGGAATTGACCCCAAGGCTCCGTGTTTGCTCGCCAGCCCTGAAAGATAGTTTGCTGCCAAGTTAGTTAAGAAACAGTTTAGGTTTGAAATAGTTAACTTTTAAAATTCTGATACAGCTATAGCATGACTCCTGGCTTTCCTAGAAAACTCAAAAATAAAAAAAAATAACATTCTTTTTCAGTTATTATAGGGGATTAATCATTTCGGAAAATCTTTAAATTCTTATTAACTTTTTTTGTATTATTATCCAGGAAAATATCTTCTCAACAAAATATACAACATCTTCAGAATAATTGTTCAATATGTAGTGGGCAGGGTAGATTTCTGAAAAAGCAAATAAGAATTTATTCCTAAGGCAGAGGAAAGTCATGTGCGAGCTAATTTCTCTCTAGGATACAGGTTCTTAACAGTGCTGGATGAATGGTTATGGAAGGGGTTGATCTCTTGATTTGTGTCTTTAAAGTCATATCCTCGGATATTTAAACGTTGGTGGTGGTGGTGGCTGTGCTGTCCTGCATGTGAAACTTACAGGAGGTGGGGAGGAATAGGAGATTAGCAGAAAGGTGAACATATTGAGACAAAGATGAGGGAGGAGACAGAACATCGTGCAGGGACCCCTTGCTTTCTCTGACAGATGTAAGGAATTGAATATAACAGGATTAGCCTGCAAACTACATTCAATTGTGTGTGTGCACGTGTGTGTGCATGTGCATACTTGTGCAGTGTTGGAGGGAGTTCAGGACACTGGATTTTTCTTTAAGAGCTGCTTTTTGCAGAGGGGTGGGTGGAATCTATTTTATCAAAGCTCACTGATAATTGTGCTGTTGGCTGTTGAACTCTGAGAGGGCAGGAAGGGGCAAGAGGGGTGTGTGCAATCTGCAAAGGAAAGGGGTGGTGACTGCCCAAGGAAAAGAGAATGAAGGACATTTGCATTCATTCTGTTCCCCCACACGGTTCCTGGGCCAGAGGGCTGATCCACAGGCCTTCCCTCCTTCTCTATTGCTTTTTGTAAAGCTCTGAGCTAACCTGTTAGAACCATCTGCTGAGTGGGGAAAAGGAGACCAGCACTCAGTTGTTGGCCCACAGGCCTGACGTAGGAGCCATTGAAGCAGAGAGAAGGGAGGCAACAGGCAGATTTATGGGCAGCAATCTGTTACACCCCACCCCACCCCCAGGCCTCTCTGCCAGGAGACAGCCTGATAATCCATCAACCCCACTAATGAATTAATTAGTATTCCCAGTAATCCTGACCCCCAAAGGAGACCTGCCTGTGGGCCTCTAAGGGGAGTAGAAACTGCCTTCTTTGACCAGACACTGAAGACCTAGGACCAGTGTCTGACATTAGGCCCTAAGGCACTGAGCTGCAAACCACAGATCCCTTTTGGTAACTATCCCCAGATGTCCCCCCTTCTCACCTTCCCTTGGGAGGCCACTTGTCTTTGCTGAATTAAAACCAGTTCTGCCAAACAAATGGGATCCAGTGGCATAAATCAGGAACTATAGAAAGTAGACAGTTGAGTTTCATGAAAGAAATTATTGGGCTGCCCATCTTCACAGTAAAAGTTAAGCAGGTCCTAAACCTGGGCCCTGGGATTAGGCACTGGGATCTGGGACAGGCATGGCGTGGAGTGAGTGGAGAGGAGAAGGTAAAGGAGACATAGTCTCTGACCCAAATGAACCACTCCTGATTGAGGACAGGGTAGAATGTAAAGGAGCCAGCTAAGTTCCTTATTTTTTTTCTCCATATATTGAAATGCACAAAAATTATTGAATATATATTGAATTTTTGAGGATTTTAAACAATAAACCTTCTAAAAATATTTTTATTTATTTTTTTTATTTTATGTGTATGAGTGTAGCATACTGCCTGTGTATATGTAAGTGCACCCATGTTGTTCAGTGCTGTCAGAGGTTAGAAGAAGGTGTTGTACTCCCCTGGAACTGAAAATGGGTGGTTGTTATCCACCAAGTGGGTGCTGGGAATCAAACCCGGTCCTCTGTAAGAGTTGTCAGTGCCCTTGACCACTGAGCCATCCATCCTGCCCCCTCATACAGTACATCTTAATCATATTTAGACTTCCTCCTCTATCTGCATCCCCTGTAAGCCCTCCCCACTGGACTTCACACATTCTGTCATATATGTTAAGGTCTATCTAGTCACGTTGGTGTATACAGATATCCCTCAGTGTTCATCCACTGAAGCCTGGTCAGCCTATCTAGACGCACTCTCTTAAAGAAGACCAACTCTCCCTCATCTAGTTGTGATCAGGTGCAATAGTTCCTCAGCTAAGGTTGGGCTTCTTAACCATTTCCCCAGTTCTATGCTGGATTTTTTGTATGGTTTGCATTTGCATGGATCTTGTACATGAGTCATCATTTCTGTCAGTTCATATGAGTAAGTTCCCAGGTGCCTGGAACTCTTGCTTCCTTGTGGTCATACAGCACCCATACAGCACCCATGGCTCTAACAGTCTTCCTACCCCTTTCTTCCACAATGATCCCTGAGACCTGGGTGGCAGAGGTTTAACATAGAATTCCTATTCAGAGGCATACACTCTGCAGGCTCATATTGTCTACATTTTCTCTAGTTGTGGCTTTCCATGTTTTTTTTTCAGGGGGGGGTTCTTTTCCAGACAGGGTCTCCCTGTAGCCCCCAGCTGTCCTGGAACTCACTCTGTAGACCAGGCTGGCCTTCAACTCACAAAGATCCCCTGCCTGCCTCTGCATCCTGAGTGCTAGGATTAAAGGCGGTCCCCACCATGCCCTGCAACTTTCTATGTTAATTGCCCTCTGTTACATGAGAAAGTTTCACTAGTGAGAGTTGAGAAGCACACTAATATTCTCTCTCTACCTCCTGTTCCACTATGTTCCATGAGCCTTGGGTGTAAAGGTTCCATTGTAGATGTGTCACATTTAGGGCTGGGCATCTCAGAAACAGTACCAGCTGAGTTTCTGAGCAGTCTATAGAGAATGACATCCAGGAGATTCAACAACCCTCCTTCACAAATGCAGAGTCCTTCATTTTTCTCAAAACAGGATACAGTGGAGTGAGGAAATAAATAAGTAAAAAATAAATAAGTAAATAAAAGCTTGGGAGTAAGGAAACTTGTGTTACCAACCTTAACCCTTGGCCAGACTCCATTTGTCTGGCAGTATTTTAATTAAGCAAAAGAAAAAGTTCTTGTGCCAGGTGTGGTTGTGTACACCTTTAATCCTAGCACTGGGGAGGTAGAGGCAGGTGGATCTTCATGAGTTCAAGGCCAGCCTGGTCTAAAGAGTGAGTTCCAGGACAGCTGGGGCTACAGGGAGACCCTGTCTCAAAAAAGACAAAAAAAACATTGTTCTGCACAGAGTCTGTGGAGTATCTGCTGGTGGTCTAACCCAGGCTTCATGCTCTCACTGTCAAGGATCAGGTTGTATCCCATCCTTTCTATCTCTAATATTCAATAATGGAAACAATGTTAAATGCCACAATCATCCTTTGTGACTGAATAATTCAAAGGCCCCCAGGTTTGAATAAGGTACAAATATGGGTTAGTAACAAATTGGGTCTATAAACCGCATCGTAAGTGTAAACATGTATCCACCTGGAATGCTAGTCCCTATTAAGCAGAAGATTTGCTTCAGTCTTTCTCCACTCCATTCATTCAAAGCCTGTGTAGTTAGGCATTCATGGATCATACCAAGTGACTCATTTCAGCTTCAAAATCACTGTTTATTTAAGTCTGTTGAACAGCTTCTCTTTCTTTAAAATCTGTACCATGTACCACCAGACTCCTTCCCAATTGCTATACCCAAAAATCCTCTGGGATTCACTTGAATTTTAGCATCACTATTTTCTAATGATGGGACTTCAGACAAGTTATCTACCACTTGATTGCTTAGTTGTGCCATCTGTAAAATGGCAGTGTTAAGGCTTTACTAATAAACATGTCCTGAGGAGTGTACATCAGTTAGCAGATACTAAGTTTATCAAGGAAACATTTTTTTTTTTTTTGGTCTTTTTGAGACAAGGTCTCCCTGTAGCTCTGGCTGTCCTGGAACTCACTCTGTAGCCCAGGCTGGCCTTGAACTCACAGAGATCCTCCTGCCTCTGCCTCCCAAGTGCTAGGACTAAAGGCATGCGCCACCACGCCCGGCTGGAGGAAATATGTTTATGTAGATACAAAGCCATGAGCACCGAAAGATTCTGAGAATAAAAAAATGAAATAAGGCACCATTTCAAGCCAACTTTTGGTAAAATGGCAAAAGGAAAAACTAAATATATAGAGTCCCAAAAGCCCATTTCTCTGCTGATTTTCTATCATAATTGCATGTGTAAACGAAAGTTCCCAGAAAAACTGCATCTAAAAACTGAACATTTTACGAAGGCTGACCAACTAATCAGTGTTGGTGGAGAGTTCAGAATGTTGCAGGTAGAGTCTAATTCCATTTTTCTTGGCCATCTTTAGCCCCCTAAGGAGTCAATTCTTGCTCACCAGTTTCTGACTTACTATACTGTGACTAACAGATAAAAAAAAAAACTTTAGATATGCATTAAATTAGCAGATCACTAGCTTTCACCAACCAAAAGACTGAATGTCATCAGAAAGCATCTGAGCCCTATAGCTGAGATTTTCTCTTTTTCTGCAATTGGCTATTTAGTGTTTCTAAAATGTATTTGGAAACTGTCTCAATGTATTTTTCTTTGTACCGTTTGTATAAAAATTTCATGACACTATTATACTGGAACTTGGAATTTACGGTAATCTGAATCTGTGTTCCTGGGCCATGGTCACTCAAATCTGGCTCCAGAATAAACTATCTCTTATCCCCTCTGAAATGAGAGTTAGGCTTTGCATTGATGTGTATCCAAAGAGCCATTATGAAGCAGAGATATCAATCACCACATCCAATTAATAGTTATAAAGTGTATTATCAATACATTCAACAATAAATGTTTTGGTCAAACACTGGAAAATCATTGATTTATTGAGAAAATTATGTAGAATAACAAGAAGTATAGTATATAGTTTGTTTTCAATTGCTGTGACAAAACACTCTGATAAATACCAACTTGGGGGAGGAAAGGATTTATTTGGCTCACATTTCCTGGGTCACAGTTCATCACTTAGATGTCCCGAGGTAGGAACTCAGGGTAGGAACCTGGAGGCAGGAGCTAACACACAGGTCATGGAGGAACACTGCTTATTCCTCTGGCCCATGCTCAGCCTGCTTTCTTATACAATACACAATAACCTGCCCAGGGGTGGCACCACACACAGTGGGCTGGGTCTTGTCACATTGTTCAACAATCAAGAAAATACTCCACAGACCCGGCCCCAGGCCAGTCCAATGGAGGCAGTTCTCCAATTGAGGTTCCCTCAACCCAGGTGTGTCAAGTTGACAACTAAAGATATTAACTGGCACTCACTCAGAAAAATGTATAGACAAATTTGTAGAATTATATGTGCAATATAGTACTCTTAATTTAAAATATATACACACATACACTAAATAATCCATATATTTTACATATATAATGCAAACATATACAAACTGATCGCAGCACATCTTTATCTCAAAGTATCTGTTATGGTGTAGATATAGATAGGTAATAATCAAAGAAGACCATTTTCCTTTCATGCAGGTATAATGTAGACATGTGGAAATTGTGAAAGTAAAATTGGTTTTAAAATACAGTTAAGCCCAGTGTGGTGGCACAAGCCTTTAATCCCAGCACTCAGGAGGCAGAGGCAGGTGGATCTCTGTGAGTTCAAGGCCAGCCTGGTCTACATAGAGAATTCAGGACAGCTGGGGCTGCAGGGAGACCCTGTCTCAAAAAGAGCACCCCCCCCAAAAAAAAAAAACACAGCTAAAATGTACTGTCTTTAAAATGGCATTAACTTCTACATTAGTAACTTTCCTCCTTGCTGTGAAACATTCCTGGAGGCAGAGGCAGGCAGATCTTTGTGAGTTCAAGGCCAGCCTGGTCTACAGAGTGAGTTCCAGGACAGCTGAGGCTCCAGGGAGACGCTGTCTCGAAAAGACCAAAAGAAAAAAAGGTAAAAACAACTGGCTCGTGTTGCGGGTACAGTGCATCCCACCCTGTGGAAGTCAGAGCAGCAGGATTGGCTACATTTGCTCACATTGCATCATCAGTCAGGAAGCAGAGAGAGATGAATGCTTGTGATGACCCCACTTTCCTTTTATATTTCTCTTTCATACTCAGTCTAGGACTCTCCCATGTAATGGTGCTGCCTGAATTCGGAATAGGCCATCCCTATTCCGTTAACCTTTCTGAAACACACACCCAGAGACTTCTTTTCTTGGTGCTTTTAAATCAAATCAAGTTGATAAGATCAATCATCACACCTACTCATAAGCAGACTGATTTTCAGAAAAGGATCTGATAGCCACAGCTCATGCCATCAAACTCTGCACTGCTTGGTGAGAAGTCACTGCATTACCTCACACCCATTCTACCCAGCTCTGCTCAGCCCCAGGTGCATCTGCCAAGTCTTAAAAATAAACATTAAAATAAATAAATAAATAAATAAATAAATAAATATTACTTCATCTCAAAAAAAAATAAACATTAAGTTCAATTTGCAAGGCCTCAATTATATGGCTCTTCCCAGAGAAATATGAGGTATGGGTCAGTGTAAATTTCCTGAAAATCTAGACTTCGCTTGTCCCACTGCAAAAATAAAATAGAATAAAACAAAGTAAAATGAAGAGATAAACTAAGTACGCCCTTCAGGTGATGTCAGTTTTTTGGGAGAAGCAAACAGAACTGGCCTGTGAGCTTTCTAATGATAGAGTTCCTTGAATCTCTAGTAACTTTGAGTGATCTGCTAGGTGAGGTAGAAGTCTAAGAGAAATAGCTGATTACTATCTATAATAGTTATAACTAATTGTGATAGAATATTAAGCATAGTTTGGGCTAGAGAGATGGCTCAGGGGTTGAGTGCCGACTGTTCTTGCAGAGGACCCAGGTTCGATTCCCGGCACCCACATGGTGGCTGAGAACCGTCTTTAACCCCAGTTCCAGGGGAATCTGACACCCTCTTCTGATCTCCACGGCATTGCACGACACGGGTGCACCAACCTACATGCAGACCGTACATTCATACCCATAAAAAAATAATAAATTAATTGGAATGTTAACCATAGTCCAAAGCCTTTTTTAAAGGGATTTCCATATATCAAATTATTGTCATTGAAACATTCTGATGTTGGGTATCTAGACAAACATTCATTGATTTGGAGGCCATTGAAGATGTACTCTCACACTTGGAATCGGCTTTGGATCCCACCTCCTGCTTCCTTGGTAACACTAGAAAGAGATGTTTCAGCTTCGCTTCTCTTTACTATTGAAAATACATGTCCTGGGCCTGGTGGCACACATTTTTGATCCCAGCACTCTCGAGGCAGAGGCAGACAGATTGAGTTCAAGGCCAGCCTCCTCAATATAGTAAGTTCCAGGCCAGTTGGGCTACAGAGAGACTGTCTCAAATTATAAATAAATAAATAAATAAAAGTAGAATGTCATATGAAAAGGCGGATGTACAGAGGCTTTGTTGAGGCCCACCGTGGGAGAGCTACTTCCTCATGGTCAGAAGAACAGAATCTGAGATCTACCTCTTTTTCCTTCAGATAAAATCCAACTGCCTCTGTCAATCACCTGAGCAGCAGACCATATTCAGGAGGGCTGACTCACCTGAAGACTTGTTAAGAAGGAAAAATTATCCCTTTAATGAGATAATAAAAAAACACGTCAGAAGCCTCCCTTGACGCGGTTGCTTGCAGACATTGACCATCAAGCTTTCCTGTTTTCTTCGTTCTGACTCAGAAAGAGTAACTTTTCCTTTCAATCTCTTGTTCGAACACCAGCCAAAAGCCTCAGCATGCGTTTCTTGAAGTTCTGTCATCCATGGGTCGGTCTTCTCTGAGGAGCATCTCTGTGTGCAGCTGGTTGCTGACCCCCATTGCTGAGTATGCCTGCTTTTTGGACCCTAACACAAATGGCTCGGCCATTTTCCTTCCTCATCTTCTCCCTCTTACTAGCAGCTACTAGGACTCACAGCCTGCTAACCCTGATGTTTTTTCTCTCAAATTCTAATGAAACCATCCATAAACACATCCTTCTTAGTCCATCTGTAAATTTTTTTTTTTATCCATGGGACTAAGAACCTACAAACGGAACTCCAACTCTCCCAGGAGCACTTATACAGTATGCACATACTACTATCTCTGGTTTCCAAATTTAAAAATGGATAATGAATGACAGACAGGTGAAATCCTTTGTCCACGTTTACCTGGGAGTGGTAGTGGAACAGGGATTCAGGCAGTCCCCCTGCAGTGGGAAGGACACCTTCCCACTCGCTTGTCCTGCTCTGAGCCCTACCTCAGATCTCTTCTAAGACAAGAGTTCATGAATCTATAGGAAAAGAAAGAATAGCCTTCCTTTTGAAGGTCAAATATGAAAGATTTCAGTATTTCAGTCAAGCCAGGACAGAAAGGACACTACTGTGGGAGCTAGCCATAGAAACAAGCCAGCTATTCAGCAGCCTGAGACTCATTTTCCAGTCCAGATTACTTCCATTCTCCAAATAATTTTAAGAAAAGAAAAATAGCAAAATAATAAGTAACAATACATCATTATTACATACTCGGGACTACTCTCTCAGTTCTCAAACACTGGCCGTCTTGTTTACTAACAGTTTCAATCTGAAATGCCCCACGGACGCTGATGTTTTGAACTTGTATTCCCTGGGTGTTGGTTCTATAAAACATTTAGATGGAAGGGTCTGGCTGGCAGGAGATCACTCAGAGCAAGATCTTCTGGTTATTGTTTTGGTTTATTTATTTTTGTGTGACAGGGTCTCCCTGTGGCCTAAGCTGGCCTTGATCTGCCTGCCTGTCCCTCCTGGGTGCTGGGATTTCAGGTGTTCAGTAACACACTCAGTCTAGGACCAGGTTTGTAAATAAGGTTGGAGCTTGGTGCCCGGTTTCAACCATTCTCCGCTTCATGGTCCAATACCTTGTCAACAGTATAGCCATTCTACAATCCAAGCCTTCTGCACTATGCTACAATAAAATTCCTAAAACTGTGAACCAAAATTAATATTTCCTCCTTTGTTTCTGCCGGTTGTTTTGGTCATAGTCACACAAACTAACTAATACACATTTCCACATCAAACGATTTCTGAACAACAGCTTTCTTGTAGAAAGATATTTTGTCATCCTTCCATGCTCGCAGGTAGAACTATTTTACTTTCTAGACACATTAATGCTAGCATGAGCTGAGAAGGCAGGGAATCAGGCAATATAAAGAATACATTGCTCTATTCATTTTTTAGAAACCAAAGCTGAGTATTTCAGTATATCAGAATTATAGAGAAGGGGAAAGGGTAAAGATAAATGAAGACACTGACATCTTCTAAGAGTATGCCGCCGTTCCTGCAACAGTAGTTTGCTGAGATCTCCTTTAGAAACACATTGAATCAGAGCTTTGAGTTTCTGTGTTGAGGACTCTCCAGCTATGTCATCTACTGACTGCAATAGCTTTGTGATCAATGCTATCACTGGCACATTTTATTTTATCTTAGGGTTCTGGGTTTCTAACTCATAAACTTTGCATATGCTAAACAAGGATTCTACCACTGAGCTGCATCCCATCTCCTTGTAAACTATTTTAATGAATGAGGAGAATGAACTTCACTAAGTAAACCATTCAACAAGCATTTGACTATTCACTATATGTGCTGGAGATATACCAGTGAGCAAAACAGAACGACTAAGAAATATCCAAGGTGTGAGAGTTGTGCCTGGAATATCTGATCTCCTACATCACATGTTTTTTTTTTTTTTTATCCCTGAGCTCTGAGAGGATATTTTTGGATGGAAATGGTATTCTGAACACTCAGTTCTGAAAACCTATTTCCAGGAGTTTTATTTATTGTATAAAGAAAAGTTGAGGTCCTAGCTAGTTATCATAAAGATGGATTCCCTGTGGCAGATTGAATTATTTAAAAACTATCCAAACACACACACACACAAAAAAACCAACCAACACACACACACACACACATACATGCGTGCACACACGTACACACACACACACACACACACACACACACACACACATGCACACACAGCTTTCAGGTTACATGCAAATATAGTCAAATATATGCAAATCTAGAGCGACCATGACTTCTGATTTGCTTAATAGAGTCACATATTATACTTGTTATAGAAAAATGATTGCCTATTAACTACTTTAAATGTTGTATTTTATTTAATTACTGTCTATATGTGAGAGAGGGGAGAGAGAGGGGAGAGGGGTATTTTCATATCATGGTCCCCACGTGGAGGCCAGAGGACAACTTTCAGGGATCTGTTCTCATCCTTCCACCTTGCTGAGGCAGGGTCTCTTACTGTTGCTGCTGCGATGGTTCCTGCTGTTTCACCTGGGATTTTCTGGCCAATCATCCTGTCTCCTCCCCCTCCAGTCTCACTATATAGGAATGCTGGGGACAGATGCATTGCATCCAGGTTTTTTTTCTGGGTTCTGGGCAGGTAAACAGGAGTGTGGAGCAAGAACTTTTACATACCAAGCTACCTCCCTGTCCCTAATTAGTTATTTTTAGGTCATCTTTAATTTTCTACAGTGTCCCATCTTCGATGCTCATAATACGGTTCCTCTGCTCATGCATGACTTGCCCCGTCCTGGACATCGGGCCTCCTTGGTGCATCCTTCTTTGATCAGCGTTAAAGGAAGAAAGCCTTCCTTACTCTCCGTAGACTAGAAAGGATCATAGTGAGGGGTTCAGAGAGCTCCTGGGGGCTTGAGGACATACATGTAAAAGGTGACTGAGAGAGAGAGAGAGAGAGAGAGAGAGAGAGAGAGAGAGACTTTATCTCACCCAGTGACTCTGATATAAAAAACCCCAGGCTCTTCCTTTGGCTATTCCACCCCATCTCCCTGTCTTCACCCAGATGAAGCAAGGAGTTAGAGCCCAAATCTATTTTTAAGGATAAGAGATGTTTCCCCCTCAGGAAAGAAACGGATTTAACTCCTTTAAAGACTAAATTGAAGCTTTGAATATTTTCTGTGGGTGCCAGCTGAGGCCAGAATTAGACCATAGCAACATCCTCTAGGAACATCCTCCAGAACTCGGGGGAGATGTTGTTACCTAGCACTAGAGGATCTGGGTCTGGTGGCTCAGCCTGTTATCACAGCTGTTTGAAATGCTGAAGCAGGAGGATTCAAGGGCAACCTGGGCTACATAACGAGTTCTAGAATAGCCTTGTTATCTGGGAATACAGGATCCTTTTTGCAGATTCTTAGATTCCCAGATAAAAGAATTTAAAACCAACTCAGAAGGAAGCGTGAGGGCGATTTTCTTAGAGATATAGAGTGAAAGAATAGGGAAGGCAGTCTGAAGACCTCAGTGGCCTCCAGGAAGAGAATGAATAGAAGGAAGGAGAAAGTCAAGCTTAAGAATTAGTGATCAAGAAAGGAGGTAAGTTCAGCAATGAAAGTCTCCAAGCAGCTACAGTCAAGACACTGGGGAGGGAGGTGTGTTTTCAGAGACATAGGAAGAGAGACAGAGATAAAAATAGGCAGAGAGAGAGAGAGAGAGAGAGAGAGAGAGAGAGAGAGAAAGGGACATAGACAGACAGATAGAAAGAAAGAAGGAGACAGAAACAGACAAAGACAGAGACAGAAAATGTTTCCAGAGCTCCAAAGCAAGCAGGTTTAGAATTTAGGCTGGTTTCCATAAAAAAGGAAATAAAGGGAAAAGAAGTTATACTTCAGGTAGAACTCAGAACAAAGAGCAGACCTAGCAGTGGGATTTGTATGCAACTGCAGTGAGGAAGGGGTTCCTGGGCTGTACATGTCCTGGGGTTCCTGGGTTGTACATGTCCTCAGGAACTTGGGACACTAACGGGCAGTTTTCCTCCATCTTTTAAGCATCTCTTCAGGTGTCTCCTGTTCAAGTGACTGACAGATCCATTTTGATTAACTCCTTCTTTTCTCCTTCATTCAGTGCCCAACAACATGACCTCATAATCATTTGAGTGGTTTAGAAGTCCATGTGTCCACTGAGGATCAGAAGTAGAATGTAGAGCCCATTTTGACCAATAATTATGTTACAGAGTAAATTTAGAATTGAAGAAAATAAATACTAATACTCTAAGTTGGCCATAGTTTACCGGGAAGGACCTGTCCCTTAGTGGGCCTCAACAAACTCCTGCCAGCTCCAGCTTCCTCCCTTTTATATAGTATTTGTTTTTCTGGGGGGGTCTTTTTGAGACATGGTCTCCCTGTACCTCCAGTTGTCCTGGAACTCACTATGTAGATCAGGCTGGCCTTGAACTCACAGAGATACAACTGCCTCTGCCTCCTGAGTGCTGGGATTAAAGGCATTAAAGTTTAAGGAGGGGCACAGTGATGATTCCTCCCTCCTTAAATGAGGAATATCAAATACTAAGAAGAGGGAAACTATGAAATATGTTTTCTTTCTTAACGTCAATGTGTTATTAGGGAAAGAGGAGGTAGGGATTAAAAATTGATCTTGAGGGAAGGATCTATCCTCAATGGCCTCCAAACCTGATAATTACTTGACTGACTACGTAACAGCCTGGACAATTCAGAACTTGTTTCAAAATAAAGTGGATAGAATGCTGGCTATAGGGCTCACAGTGTCTCCTCAGCCCACCATTACACATTTGCAGTACAGAGAATTCGGTTTTGAGAGTGAGGTAGACAGCCAATGAGTGGTTTGGATCTCAGTCCAGCCATGTCCACATCTCCCTCTCACTCGTCCAGTGTTCCAGAACCCCCCCCCCCACCTTTGCTTCTTTCTGGCTGCTTCAGGCTCTAAGGGGATCTCCACTTCCCCATCAGCCGCCCCCCCCACTCTGTTCCCTCTTACCCCTCCCTTCATTCCCCTTCTTTTAGTGCACATGTTCCTCAATTTGATTTACTTCTGTACATTGTGTGGTTTTGCAACGGCTGGTCCTCAGAGAGCCCTCAAAGGGAGCACTCCATCTGTCAGCCTTTCATCATTCTCTCCCTGGCCTGCAGCCATCTTCCCTCCCCCTATCCTTCTTTGTGGGTACTCTCTTAGCAAGTTGTAGAAGATTTGGGCACACTTCCCCTTGCCCTATGTCCCACCTTTGCTCTGTTTTCTGCCAGCCTCACTCAACCTGATTCCTAGAAAAGCCTCTGAGGTTGTAGAAGTCTGTGAACTTACAGCTCAGTGAACCTGCTTTGTCTCCTTCCCCTACTGGGATGCCCGATGTTATGCAATTAAGACTTCTGATAGAAAAGAAAATGGGATTATCAGTAAACTCAGGATTAGGCAGACTGGCAGAAGGGAGCAATGGTGCAGAAAATCTCAATCAGCAGATAATCAAAAATTATATCCCACTTAACAAATTATCTATTTGCTCAAATCCAGTGAGGTGCTTGATGACATAAACAGGAGTAAAATAGGAAACACTCCAGGGACTGTGGACTTTCATAGTCTAATGGTGGTCATGCACACATATGAATAACTTCAGTCCTGAAACTATGACAAGGTGCTCTAGGACTGAGGAGAAGGTGGCTGGTGGCCCAGGGAGTAGGAGATTAAGTTTACTCTTTGCAACAATCACAGCCTTTGACTTTCTCCCATGAACTCAGCTCCAAATTTACTTGAGCAAGTATATATGTCTTTCTGCATTAGGCCCATAGTAACGTATCCTATATGTCATGAATACTTATTCAGTAGCAGAGGGTTATTTATTTAAGATGAAAAACTGGTCGTTTGTGTGTTTGGGTATCTGGCATAATGGGCTGTGAGAACTGGGGAAAGGTGACATATTTCTTTATTCTATTGTTTTTACTTGGTGTCAGAAATTCAGTGACATATTTTCTGGGAAATGTGTTAAATAAGAGTAGTAGTATTTAATATTTTCTTTTTGTATTTTTGAGACAGGGTCTCCCTTTAAGTCCCAGCTGGCCTGGAGCTCACTCTGTAGACCAGGCTGGCCTTGAACTCACAGAGATCCACCTGCCTCTGCCTCCCATGTGCTAGGATTAAAGGCGTGTGCCACCATGCCAGGCAAGAGGGGTTTCTGCTTTTATGTGTTTTTTTTTTTTCTCTTTTGATAAAAAATAGTCTGAGTCATTTTCTATGCAGAAAAATAAGAGTGAAATATATAACAACTTGAATAAATTTACCTTGTAAGGTGGCTTTGAGGCAGGATTGAAAGAGAAAATTAGGGAGACATAGGGAGGGAAAGACTCCTCTCACTCAAGGGAATCTTCTGCTTCACTCTAGCTGAAGAGTCAAGAATTCCAACACAATTAACATTTGTTAAGGCATTTCTCCATCTCCACTGAAAGCCTACAACTTTCTAGGCAGTTCACCAGAAATCCCATTTACAGCATAAGGCATGTTCTGACTCCTGTGCAGCCCTGCTGGCTCCTGGTTCTACTATCAGATTCTAGTGCCAATCAAGGCACGTGCAGAGCTCCTCTATAATCTCACCTAAGAAAAAGAGAAGGGGGAAAATATTTCTTAGCAACCCTTTGGGATCCAGCAAAATGGTGTCTGTGGTTAATGTTAAGACATGTAATTGTGACTCTCCTGCCTCACTTGGTTATATCCTGTCTTTCCCTGAGCACCTTTCTCTTTCCTAACCTCTAGGCTTAAAATCCATGTTTTAAAAAGTATTTAAAACTATGACTCTCCTTTGAAGCATTCACACCCACACTTGGATATGTCCTATCTATTCCTGCAGCATGTCTCTTTCTCTTAACAGCCATGCTTAAATGCTGTTATAAATATATTTTAGTAAACAGTGACTATTCAAGAAGCACACATGCTCTCCAGTGTGCTTTGTCTTTCTTATGTTTACTTTTTTAAATTTTTATTTATTTATTTTTATGTGTGTATGAATGTACTGTCTGCATGCAGGTTTGTGCACCCGTGTCGTGCAATGCCGCAGAGGTCAGAAGAGGGCATTGGATTCCCTTGGACCTGGAGTTAGTGATGGTTCTCAGCCGCCATGGGGTGCTGGGGATCGAACCCGGGACCTCTGCAAGAGCAGTCGGCGCTCTTAACCGCTAGGCCATCTCTCCAGCCCATGTTTACTTTTTAAACAAATCTCAACTCTGTTTCACACTGGCTCAGACTAAAATTCTTTTTTTGTAAAAGCCAAGGCTCTGGTTTTAGCTGAGTTGAGGTCCCTAAAAGATTAAGGGAGTTTGTCCACTTGCTCTGGTCCCAGCATGGAGCTGTCCCCATCCTTGATGCCACTGACATCTTTGGAGGTTTAACGAACATGTCTCTGAAGAACTCTCTGCTGAGCCTCTCTGCTCTACATTTGGCTTGAATTTGGCTTCTCTGCTTCTGTTTTCTGGACAAAGATTCAAATGGCATGTAATGAAAGGCACTGACATCAAAAGTAGAACTGTCCCAAGGTTGACTGTACTACAATCCTATGTCAGATAAAGCAGGAGGAACTATCATAAGAAGGGATTCATCCACAAACGGGAGACAACGTGCATTGCTTGTTTTTCTGAATCAGGGTTATCTCATTTAATATTACAGCTTCTACTTCCATCCATTTACCTGCCAATTTAATAATTGAGTTTTTCTTTACAGCTGATTAGAACTCTGTAGTGTAAATCTACCACATTTTCATTATTAATTCATTGGTTGAGGGACATTTCAATTGTTTCTATTTCCTAGCTCTTATGAGAAAAGCAGCTGGGTGTGGTGGCACACACCTTTAGTCCCAGCATTTGTGAGGGAGAGGCAGGCGGATCTCTGTGTGTTCAAGGCCAGCCTGGTCTACAGAGCAAGCTCCAGGCCAGCTGGGATATAAAGGGAGACCCTGTCTCAAAAATACCCAAAAAAAAAAGCGGCAACAAATATACCTGAGTAAGTATCACTGTAGTAGGACAGAGTTCTTTGGATATATGAAAAGGAGTTGTATAGCTGGAATATGTGGTAGATGTATTTTTAGCTGTGTACGAGTTCTCCACACTGATTTCACAATGGCTGTACTAGTTTGAAATGGTACCAGCAGTGAATTTGAGAATATATCTTGATATCACTGCAGGAACCAGGGAAATGGAAAGTAACCAAGTGGGGGGCAAGGGAAAAAGGAGATATCAAGGAGAAATGGAGGAAATTAGGGGTACTTTGGGAAGGGAGGAAGGAGGAATATACAAGGCATAGAGAGGAAGAAGAGATAAATAATACTGAAGTGGTGTGAAAAACCAAAAAGAAATCTAGTATTTAATAAGCTTATTGAAAAATCTACATATGAATATGAGTGTTATATGTATAACTGATGACTGTATAAGAAAAATTCTGCTCTGCTGTAAAAAAAAATGAACACAGCAAAGAAACATGGACAACCTAGCCAGGCAGAGGGGAAGCTGCTGAGGAGCAGATGGCCAGACCCCAGCAGGCCTCCCTCACCCTGGAGCTGCCTGCCCTTGTGCCCACCCAGCTCCGTGGACAGACCTCCTCTGGGTGGTGGTGCTGCTACCTTGTATGTTTACATGAAATTTTTGCCCAGGACAGACCACCGGCCCATGGACTCACGGACACCTTGGGGGCTGGGATTCTCTCCTCTTTTTGGAGAAAAAGAACAGGGCAGTGAAATTCCTGTTTTTGTTATGAAACAAAACAGAATTGCCTTTGCACTAAATTAGTGACTTGGACTTTTGCACAGTGAAGACAGGCTGTGACAGGATACGCTGCCCATTGTGGTGTAGTGAACACACTATGGACTCAGTGCAGGACTTGGGACATCTGCTGAGACCTTGCGATCAAGGAACATTTCGTGGTTTGGTTTGGTTGGTTGGTTTGCCCCACCTTCTCTCACTTCATTGGGTCTGCCACCTTTCTTAATTCTGCCACCATCTTTGACTCACTGGATGTACAGTTTACAATTGAATAAGAACAAGTTTGTTCTTATTAAATTGTCAAGTTTGTTCTTATTCAATTGTAAACTGTACATCCAGTGAGTCAAAGATGGTGGCAGAATTAAGAAAGGTGGCAGGGCGTGGTGGCACACGCCTTTAATCTAGCACTTGGGAGGCAGAGGCAGGTGGATCTTTGTGAGTTCAAGGCCAGCCTGGTCTACAGAGTGAGTTCCAGGACAGCTGGGGCTACAGGGAGACCCTGTCTCAAAAAAAAAAAAAAAAAAAAGAACAAACAGGATTTAGATTTTTTTAATAAGGTCAAGGGAATAGGCTGAGAGCCACATTCCTAGGGACCAATAGGGTGATCCTAGCCACAATGAGTACCTCATATAACATCATTATCTTTGCTACACAGCCCAGAGTTTTGACGTTCTGTCCTCGCAGTCCCAGTTACTTGATTGCCCCGCAGTGTTATACGAATCATAAGTTTCCAAAAATTTAGATGTTTTGAATTATCAGCATCCTCTACTTCTCCCGTTCCCTAGCTTGATTTCCTTCTGTGCTATTTCTGGTTTCTCTGAGGCTCACATGTGATTTTACTTCATTGACTCACACAGTCTTGATTTCCTTCTTTCTACAAATTGTCTTCATTTGCATTTAGATTATCCAATATTGAGCAGCTCTGAAATGGGTCTCAACTACGACCTTGCAGAAGCTCTTTCACGAGCATACTGCTACTGGCAACGCCAATGAATGAAGCAATTCTTTGATCATGATATCTGCACGCTTACCCTTTCCAGGCACACACATGAGACTACTGCTGTGGAGAACCAAAGAAACAGTTCTCCTGTCTTCATTTTAGTACCATTATATTCAATATGGGAGGAATCCATTGGGTCTCAGAAAAAGTCCAAGACATCAGCCATCCACCATGTTTGAGTTAGGTGCATATTAAAAGTTGGAATTAAAATAGGTGCTTAAAATTAGCAACAGACACAGAACCTTGAGCACCTTACTTAGTCTGAGGGTATTTTCTTCTCGTCTGAAGTGATGAGGGTACCGCATTCTGGACAACAAAATTATTTCTCAAGGAAGTTTTTTTGGCACTTATAATCCAGATCAAGTAGCACTTAGTACCCACAGCATGACCTGCTCAGTATTCCTGGCCTATAGGTCAAGACAGAGGCAGGTGGACTTCTATGAGAATCTAATCGGTGGCATCCTGGTCTACATAAGTGAGACATGCCGGTGGGGAGAAAAAGAATAGAAGAGGAGAAGAGAGCGAAGAAGGAAGAGGAGAGGAGAAGGAGAAGAGAAGGAGAGAGGAAGGAGGNGTTCTTTTGGTGTAGGATATAAGAAATGGGATGATATAATAATGTATTATTATCTATAATATATAAATATATTTTTTTTTTTTTTTTTTTTTTTTTTTTTTAAAAAAAGAAAGAAAATCACACTGCCAGGCATGGGAAACCTCTCTTTGAGATGTTGATTAGGTTGAAGAGACTCCCCAAATAATACACATTATTTCTCCAGCCCTTGATTGCCACCCAGAAATTGAAGGTAAGACCCCACGATGAAGACATAAGACTGAGCAAATTGAGCTTGGAACTGACTGGAAACGTCTACCCTGAAAATAGCTCTCATAGTTTGAGAAGATACTATGAGATAGGTGTGGTGGGGCACCTTTGACCCTGGCACTTTGTCCCAGCAGAAGCAGTGGACTTCTATGAGATCTAGTGCATCCTGGTCTACATAGTGAGCCATGGCCGGTGGAGGAGGAGAAGAAGAATAAGAAGAAGGAGAAGAGAGGAAGAAGGAAGAGGAGAAGGAGAAGGAGAAGGAGAAGGAGAAGGAGAAGGAGAAGGGGAAGGAGAAGGAAAGGAGAAAGGCGGAGGAGGAGGAAGGGAGGAAGGAGGAGGAGGATGAGAGTCGTAAGGAGACCGTCGTCTTCTTCTAGCCTGAGAATGACTGCTACTGGCTACCCCTCCTTATTCCTCTCATGTCCCCTATGGCAAACTCCCCCACCTATGCAAGGTAGAAGCTAAACAATCTTATCCACTATAAGTCTACAAACTAGCAAACACTGAGCATGTCTTTCAAGCTCTCTCTACTGGTGGGAGTAGTTGGCACTTTTATCCTTTGGGGCAATGCCACAGCTAGTTAATTGAATTAAAAGAGCCTATGCAGTGAGAGAGAGAACCCACTGAGTAGTAACGATAAATAATAAGCCAGCACACATGGCTGGAGAGGAAGAGCCCAGAGAAAAACCTACCATCTGTCACTTCCTTAGATCAAGGTAATTTCTTACTCTACTCCAGATACTTATAGTTACAGATAAGTCTCTCACCAACTTCATCAAGAAAGAAACTCCTTTTCCTACTGTACTCCTTTCATATGAAGAGACCACAAATCATATACAAAGTCACACCTTCACACGGTTCATCATGGAAAAAGTGACTTGAGGTGCCACAACCTAGTGGACTATGTCTACAATGCATCTCTAATCTCTACACGCTCGTCTACTACAATCTCTCTCTACAAATTCTACAAAATACGTCTCTCTCTCTACAAACAAAACAAAACGACAACAAACAACAGAACTACAAAAACAACCCAGCCATGGCCCACAGAGAAACAATCACACACACACAACGACAGGAATAGGGAGAGGAGTGGAATTAATATAGAGGCTAGTTACCAGAATCTACACTTACTCGGTTTAATTCAGTTCTAGATGGGGTAGGGAAGTGAGACCGATTAAAGCTCCACAGTAATGGGTAGTCTAAAGTGATCTGCATAATGACAAAACAGCGGACATGCCAAGATGGACAGGGGATGTCATGGGGTCACCTCTCAAGATGAAGAGCATGTGTGGTCAATAGAAACAGAGGGAAGGAGAATCAGTTTACTCCAGGGAATAACTCTTTTGAGAGGTTATGTAATCCCAAATGGACAGTCCCGAACACAGGTACACAAGAATACTATTAAATGGACTCAGTGCATTATCGATCTAGCTATCTAGCTATCTATCTATCTATCTAATCTGCTCTCTCTCTATATAGATATATGTAATATGTTATAACCTACATATTATATATATATTAATTTACATTTATATATTAATACATAAATTTTAAATGTGTAACCTACAATAGGGCCCGTAGGTGTTATACTTTTAGTTTTGTTGGTAGGCGTATAATAATTTATAACATGGGAGAACAAGAGAAATGGACAGGGTTTGGGGAGCAATATGAGAATGAAGCGGGGTGAGGAACTATATATGAAAATAATGCAAAGAAACGATACTCATGTGTGCAATTCTCACATAAAGGAGAAATGAAATGAAAAAGGAGTTACTAAGTTGTAGCCAGAGAAAGAAAGGATTCCTCATGCTCTAAGCCGCTCTCTTCCTCTAATAAAAGGCCACCTCACATTCAGAATTAACCAAACTCTGGTGTGATGCCCAGAGGAGCTAACTTCATTAGGGGGTACGGTCTGGGTCCAAAACACATTAGGCATGTCACTTCTGTACTTTACTTTTTAAAAGATTATTTACTTGTTTGTTTAATGCTATGTCTGTGTGTGCCTTGAGTATATGTGTGTGCACCACATGTGCACATGGCCCAGCAGGGTGAGAAGATGGCGTTGGATCCTGGGAACTGGAACTGTAGGGAGTTGTGAGCAGCCTGGTGCGGATCCTCTGCAAGAGCAGCAAGTGCTCCTACCAACTGAGCCACTCTCCAATTCTTTCTCAATCTTAAATCTAAATCTTTTTTTTTTTTTACGATTACTTACATTTATTTTTTTTAACAGTAAGTAAAAGTTTTGTGATACAAGCATCCTTCATGTAAAACCAATTTTGCAAGCATTTGTGCCCAAACGCACACAGCCCAAGGGTCCCACCATCCAGCTGGGGGGTGGGGGGCGTGTAATGTAACATCATGGTTGATCAAATAAACGTCCATCGGATATTGCTGCAGTTTCATCACCATTCGCGCCCAATTGCACACCTACAATTCTACCCCGAACCCCCGGATCTTCCATAGATTGTTCCTTAGGCTTGGAAAAGGGGCACTGGTGGATTAGAAGCAAAACAATCTACTTCTCTGGAGGAGGAAGGTCGTTTTGGCTCTGAACCATTCTAGCTGTTTCTTGGTTTCCTTTTCATGGCTGAATGTTCAGGAAGAACAGTCCCTCGACTGAACATTCCTCGAAGGAAAGCACAGGCAATAATATATAAAATAATTTAAAACAAGTAATAATTGGTTTTATGGTAGGTTACTTTGGTAATAGACACAGATATTTGGAATGGATACTAATCCAATCTTGAAATCTTAAAGGTAGACCCTGATTTTTTCCTACCTGCCTCCTAAAGGCTCCTTTCTATTTCCAACATATCCTTGAAAGTATACTTATATCTCTCTTTTGCCCAAAAGTTTCTGATGACTTTATAGTTTAATTCAGAGTAAAAATATAGGGGCTTTAATAATAACAACACACCAAAAAGAGCAGCCAGCATGGTGGCACAGGCCTTTAATCCAGCACTTGGAGGTCGAGCATGAGCTCCTGTGAGTTCACCCAAAGGTCAGTCTGGTCGACATAGTGAGTTTCCAGGACAATAGAGACTAAAGGGAGACCCTGTCTCAAAAGACCAAAAACAAAACGAAACAAAAAAACAAGAACAACAACAACAACAACAAAAAGTCACACTTCCTGCAGGCACTCTGATGTGATCTTACACCCACCTGCTCCAGAGTGCTGGCTCCCTTGCTAATCGTCCAAACTACACTTCCCACCCCTTCGTCAGGACAGTTTGTGCTAGCTACTTTTCCATCTCGCCAGTTATGTTCTGTAGGCAAATGCATTCACAGCCCCTAGCGTCACTCTTACAATAAATCTATTTGTATACAAAATATAATTTAATATTCAGTACTCATTACTCTGCATCCCTAAATAAGTTTTTATTGTTTATTAAATTCCAATTTAAATTTATATTTTATTATTTTTAAATTAATGTTTTAATTTTTTAAATTTTAAACGTTTATTTTATTATTTTTTTATGTGGTAGGAACATATGTCCTTTCATGTAGGTGTGGTGCAGTTGTAGTGCCTGCAATGTAGGGATAAGTGCAACCAATTTCATGCATGCCGGGGTAGGAGGAGGGTCAGGGGACGAATAGATGCAATAAGGGAAGTTCCCCTAGAACTATGAGGTTATGTGATGAGATGACGAGCGGAAGGGGAATTGAGTGATAGCTGAATGGCAAGCTGAAGCTAGTGAAGTGGGGAAACCATGATCATCTATAAACACGGAGCAGAAGCCAGGGCTCATAAATAAGCATGCGATGACCCCCAATTACAGTTTTCTAAAACGATTAGGGATGAGGGACTAGGGGATTGTGCGATAGGGTGCACACATTCAAACTCCCTGCATAAACAATCCCATATCGTTGAATTTACTTTATCGCAAGGAAATGTGTCGAATATCAGTTCTTAGTTAACTTAGTCAGAAACATGTCGAGACGTGACCCTTAAGTCTAGTGAAGCAACTGGCCTGACACTGCACTAGTGGCATATGCTACAGATTGTTTCAGTTCTCCTAGTAGGAAATACATGGTTTATTCTCTATGGATGATGTTTGTATCGTTATTTTCTGAATCTCTGCAGTGCAATGGACAATGAAGCTTTTCCCATGTTGAGCGAACTAGGGTTGTCATTCAACTGTATCGCACTGCCACATAATGTAGTTAGCATGGTATTCTAACTTCTGCCAAAGCACCATGCATGCTAGCATCTATCACAATCATATGTGTGACTCTAGTGGAAAATTGGGAGTGACAGTCCAGTTCCAATTACATAATAGTTATGTAGAATGAAACCACAGAAAAATTGAATTTCTTTTAAGTAATTCTTTAAATATCAGAAAAACATTAACACATAAAGTGAGAATATTCTACCCTCACTTCAACTGTCCTACAGTCTTCCTATTATGAGAAAAATATGGTTTATCTTCTAGTAAGAAGTTCTACCTGAGAGTGCCATCTTTTCCCTCACGGCCACAGGTCTCTGTACATGTTTCCTATTTCTTCTATAGGAGCAGATTCCCCTATATCACATTTTATCTGTTTTGTATTATTGGATTTTCTAGAATTGCCACTTCATCATCCTCACCTCTAACAACTTCCCTGATCCACCTCAAGTTACTTATCTACTATGAGCTAAACTGTACTCCCTTAAAAACTATATAATGAAGTTCTAACCCTTGGCCCTTTAGATGGAGCTAATTATAAAATAAGGTTGTTGTAGATGCACTTATGAAGATGAAATCATATTGGAGTAGAGCCACTCCCTGCTAAAATAAGATCGTGACAGGTATAATAGTTAAGATGAAATTACATTGAAGAGTTAAACAAGTGTGACCTGATGACAGTAATATTGCAACAACACACCAAACAACTAAGTTGATATAAATCCAAGTGGAAAGGAGTACTGATTCAAACATATTAACCTCTGGAATTGGTACAAAACTGAACGCGAAATAAAATTATCTGGTGATAAAATCATTTAAAAGTCGGGCAATCCTTTTTGGGGGACAGTGTGTCATATATTTTAACCCACACCAATCTAGGCAACTCAAAGCATGTGATGGACACACAGGATGATTCGTTTGAACTGCTGATGTCCTGCCAGAGATAAGCTCGAATTTCCAATGTTACCGAGCTTGACAGGTGTGACTACCCATACCTTTTTCTGCTACAATAGCGGCAACGTATGCGCCCTGGACATGCTCATGCACGCCTTTTGAACCACCTGAATTGATATCCTTATCCCTCGTTCAGCCCTTTAATATCAATCCATTACTTAACATCTTTTTTGTTTGACACCTTTATGACTATCAGGAAAATTCTTGTGCAATGTATAAACAGACCACTTTCTTCTAGAGTCAGAAATTTGAAGGAGAAATGTTTGGAGAAAAACCGCCATTTGTTTCTAAACTGATTTTGCTTAATAATTTCACTAATTCAATTTGTGAGTGTTTAGAAAATGGACAGACCTAACCAAAGAAAACTTGGCATGTTTGAGAAGAATAGCAAGGGGAGCACTCAATACCTGCGAACCAACGTGGGAACAACTGTGGATGTGTTAGGTCTTATTTATTATTTATTTATTTATTGTATTTAATTTTCAGTGTTTATTTTTAATTTTTAGTAAGCAGAGTCATGGCAGCAATTAGTAGATCATGAACGACCTGGAATTTTATGTAGAATTTTAAATAGCTAAGAAAATAAATTACTAAATTGTCTGGCAGGAAGGGGGGAAACGTAAGTTGTGGGGGGGGGGGGGGGTTGGGCGGGGAGGGGGGGGGGGTCTGTGGTGTGTTGGGGCGCCCGGGTGGTGAGACAGGGGCGCAAAGGGTCGCAACTTGTCCCATGGAACGACTAGGGAGACCAGACAGAGACAGGAACAGAAAGAGGAATAGGAGGGGGAAGAGAAGAAAAGAGGGAGAGGGGGAGAAGATGGGGGAAGGAGGAGGAGGAGGAGGAGGAGAAGGAGGAGAAGGAGATGAAAGAAGAGACAACTATGTAAGCTATGCAACTCCCAAACTATGCAAGGGAGAAAATAAACAATCTTATCCAGCTATAAAGTCTACAAACTACAACAATGAGCATTCTGGCAAGCTCTCTCTACTGGTGCAGTAGTGGCACTTTTATCTTGGGGGCAAGCCACAGCTGTTTAATTGGAATTAAGGCCTGATGAGTGAGAGGAAAACCACGAGTAGTACTATAAATATAGCCAAGCACACATGGCTGGAGAGGAAGAGCCCAGAGAAAAACCTACTCTGTCACTTCCTTAGATCAAGGTAATTTCTTACTCTACTCCAGATACTTATAGTTACAGATAAGTCTCTCACCACTCATCAAAGAAACTCCTTTTCTCAATAGAAGGAGACCATTACAAAGTTCCACACCTAGTTCAATGAAAAGAAGTGACTTGAGGTGCCCAACCCTAAGTGACATGTCTACAATGCAATCTCTACACCCAGGGCCCAGGAACATCACAGAAGTAGGGAGGGAATGAATATAGGAGGCAGAGGGACAAGATTCTCACTACTAGTTAATTCATTCTAGACGGGGTAGGGAAGCTGCACCGATGAAAGCTCCACAGTATAGTAGTCTAACGGGATCTGCATAATGACAAAACAGCGGACATGCCAAGATGGACAGGGGATGTCATGGGGTCACCTCTCAAGATGAAGAGCATGTGCGGTCAATAGAAACGGAGGGAAGGAGAATCAGTTTTCTCCAGGGATTAACTCTTTGAGAGGTTATCTAATCCCAAATGGACAGTCCCGAACACAGGTACACAAGAACACTATTAAATGGACTCAGTGCATTATCTATCTATCTATCTATCTATCTATCTATCTATCTATCTCTCTCTCTATATATATATAATATAGTATATGTTATAAACCTACATATATATATATATAATTTACATTTATATATTATACATAAATTTATGAACCTACATATATGCGTAGGTTTATACTTTTAGTTTTTACAATAATAATTTAAAATGAGAACAAGAAATTGACAGGGAGTTGGGGAGCATGAGAGGAGCTGGTGAGGGACTAAGAGGAAAATAATGCAAAGACGATACTCATGTGTGAAATTCTCAAATAAAAGAAAAAATGAAAATGAAAAGGAAGTTACTAAGTTTTAGCCAAGAAAGAAATGATTCATCCATGCCCTAAGCCTCTCTCTTGCCTCTAATAAAGGCACCTCACATTCAGATTAACCAACTCTGGTGTGATGCGCAGAGGAGCTAACTTCATTAGGGGGTACGGTCTGGGTCCAAAACACATTAGGCATGGTCACTTCTGTACTTTATTTTTAAAAAGATTATTTACTTGTTTGTTTAATGCATATGTCTGTGTGTGCCTTGAGTATATGTGTGTGTACCACATGTGCACCATGCCCAGCAAGGTGAGAAGATGGCGTTGGATCCTGGGAACTGGAACTGTAGGGAGTTGTGAGCAGCCTGGTGCGGATCCTCTGCAAGAGCAGCAAGCGCTCTTAACCACTGAGCCATTTCTCCACTTCCTTTCTCAATCTTGAAATCTTTTTTTTTTACATTACTTACATTTATTTTTTTTAACAGTAAGTAATAAGTTTTGAGTACAAGCATCCTTCATGTAAAACCAATTTGCAAGCAGTTGTGCCCAAACCCACACAGCCCAAGGGTCCCACCATCCAGCTGGGGGGTGGGGGGGCTTGTATATACAATCATGTTGATCAAATAAACGTCCAGTCTATATTGCTGCAGTTTCACCATTCGCCCCAATTGCAGCCCTTACATTCTACCACACCCCCTCTTCCATAGATTGTTCCCTAGGCTTAGAAAAGGGGCATAGGTGGATGAGAAGCAAAACAATCTACTTTCTCTGGAGAGGTCGTTTTGGACTCTGACCAGTTCTAGCTGTTTCTTTTCATGGGCTGACTGTTCAGGAATAACCTTTCAATCCTTCTAATGAAGCACAGGCAATTAGATATATAGATATTTAAACAGTACTAATTGTTATGGTAGGTTACTTTGGTATAGACACAGATGTTTGGATGGTATACTAATCCAATCTTGAAATCTTAAAGGTAGACCCTGATTTTTTCCTACCTGCCTCCTAAAGGCTCCTTTCTATTTCCAACATATCCTTGAAAGTATATTTATATCTCTCTTTTGCCCAAAAGTTTCTGATGACTTTATATTTTATTCAGAGTAAAAATATAAGGGCTTTACATTGAATTAAACAACAACAACAACAAAAACAGCCAAGCATGGTGGCACATGCCTTTAATCCTAGCACTTGGGAGGTCGAGGCAAGTGATCTCTGTGAGTTCAAGGTCAGTCTGGTCTACATAGTGAGTTCCAGGACAGCTGAGACTAAAGGGAGACCCTGTCTCAAAAAGACCAAAAACAAAACAGAACAAAAAACAAGAACAACAACAACAACAACAAAAAAGTCACACTTCCTGCAGGCACTCTGATGTGATCTTACACCCACTCTGCTCCAGGATTGCTGGCTCCCTTGCTAATCTTCCAAACTCCCACCCCTTGCCTCAGGACAGTTGTGCTAGCTACTTTCTCAGCCAGTTATGTTCTTAGGCAATGCATTCACAAGTCCCCTAGCTCATCTCTTACAATATCTATTTGTATACAAATTACATTTATATTCATTACTCTGCATCCCTAAATAAGTTTTTATTGTTTATTAAATTCCAATTTAATTTTATATTTTATTATTTTTAAATTATTTTTTAATTTTTTAAATTTTAAACTTTTATTTATTATTTTTTATGTGTATGAACATAATGTCTGCATGTAGGTTGGTGCAGTTGTATTGCCTGCATGTATGTAAGTGCACCAATGTCATGCAATGCTGGTGGAGATCAGAAGAGATCATTGAATTCCCCTAGAACTTGAGTTATAGATGGTTATTTGAGTAATAGCTGCTGTGAATTGAACCATGATCATCTATAAGAGCAACCAGGGCTCATAAATGCTGACCCCAATTACAGTTTCTAAAATGTATGCCATTTCCCTAGTGATTTTTTTTCCAAGTTGAATCAGTCTTATTTTACAGAACATGAAAGAATGACCCCTTAAGTCTATTGAAGCACTTGGCCTACACTGCACTATCATAATGGTACAGATTTTTTTCTCCTATAAAATACATGTTATTCTCCTATGATGATGTTTGTTATTTTTCAATGAATCCTCTGCAGTGCAATGTACAATGAGCTTACCACATGTTGAGCAGAACTAGGGTTGTTTCAACTGTATCCACTCCACTAATGTAGTATCATTGTTCTAACTTCTGCCAAGCAACCATGATGCTTCAGCATCATTCCAATCATTGTGGATCTAGTGGAAAATTGGGATGACAAGTCCATTTCCAATTACATAATATTATTTAAATAAACCCAGAAAATTGAATTTCTTTAAGTATTCTTTAAATATCAGAAAAACATTAACACATAAAGTGAGAATATTCTACCCTCACTTCAACTGTCCTACAGTCTTCCTATTATGAGAAAAATATGGTTTATCTTCTAGTAAGAAGTTCTACCTGAGAGTGCCATCTTTTCCCTCACGGCCACAGGTCTCTGTACATGTTTCCTATTTCTTCTATAGGAGCAGATTCCCCTATATCACATTTTATCTGTTTTGTATTATTGGATTTTCTAGAATTGCCACTTCATCATCCTCACCTCTAACAACTTCCCTGATCCACCTCAAGTTACTTATCTACTATGAGCTAAACTGTACTCCCTTAAAAACTATATAATGAAGTTCTAACCCTTGGCCCTTTAGATGGAGCTAATTATAAAATAAGGTTGTTGTAGATGCACTTATGAAGATGAAATCATATTGGAGTAGAGCCACTCCCTGCTAAAATAAGATCGTGACAGGTATAATAGTTAAGATGAAATTACATTGAAGAGTTAAACAAGTGTGACCTGAAGTTTGCAACAAAACACCACACCTGTGTTAAATCCTCTAAAAGACTGATTCACTGATTAAACCTTCTGTGATGGTACAAACTGAAGCTAAATTTTCTTGGGATATCTTTAGTTCTGGCTTCCTTTTTGGGGGACAGTGTTTCAAATATCCCAAGCTGGCCTCAAACGCAGTATGACACACAGGATGATCTTGAACTGCTGATAGTCCTGCCTCCATCTTCCAAGTGCCGAGATGACAGGTGTGGACTACCATACCTGGTTTCTGCTACAATGAGGGCAAAAGTCAGGGCGCCATGCATGCAAGGCAAGCATTTTACCACCTGAATTGTATCCTTAGCCCTCTTCATCCCTTTAATAGTCATCCATTACTTAACATCTTTTTTGTTTGACACCTTTATGACTATCAGGAAAATTCTTGTGCAATGTATAAACAGACCACTTTCTTCTAGAGTCAGAAATTTGAAGGAGAAATGTTTGGAGAAAAACCGCCATTTGTTTCTAAACTGATTTTGCTTAATAATTTCACTAATTCAATTTGTGAGTGTTTAGAAAATGGACAGACCTAACCAAAGAAAACTTGGCTTTATATTACACTTCCTCCAATGGGGAACAACTGTGGTTTTATTTATTTATTTATTTATTTATTTATTTATTTTTTTTTTTTTTTTGTAAGCCAGAGTCATGGCAGTAGAATTAAAGATCATGAACGGACCTGGAATTTTATGTAGAATTTTAAAATATCTAAGAAAATAAATTATTAAATTGTTTATAGTACCAAAGGCACTTTAGAAACGGTTTCAGAATTAGGAGAAATAAGAATTTTTAGTAGTTTTTGTTAGAACTCAAGATAAATTCTAGGGCATCTAACTTGTCTCTGTTCCCTATTTTCATCCACCCATCTCTGAAGTTGCTTCTTCTTCCTTCTTATCTTTAAGAAGAAAAAATTCTGTATCAAATAAAAATATTGTTATCCCCTTTTAAAGATAAAATCCAAAGGGAAAGGAAAGTCCCTTACTATATTAAAATTTTCCATTTATAAGGCTGTTCTCCCTCTGCTAACTAGTTCTTACATTGGAAAACAATGTAATATAAGTTTCCCTAAAAATACTATATGTTATTTTTTAATTTTTTTAATATTTTTTTTAAATTTTATTTATTTCTGTATGTGTATGAATGTACTGTCTGCATGCAGGTGTGTGTGCCCGTGTCGTGCAATGCCGCGGAGGTCAGAAGAGGGTGTTGGATTCCCCTGGAACTGGAGTTCTCCTGGAATTGGAGTTTCAGATGATTCTTGGCCACCATGTGGGTGCTGGGGATCGAACCCGGGTCCTCTGTAAGAGCGGTCGGTGCTCTTAACCGCTAGGCCATCTCTCCAGCCCCTATAATTAATGTTATTAAGTATTCATAAAGTTGGGGCTGCAGAGGTGGCTCATCAGTTAAGAGCTGTTGCAGAAGACCTGGATTCAGAACCCACATAATGGCTTGCACAACCATTGTAAATCAAGTTCCAAGGAACCAGCACCCTACTCTTCCCTTCATGGGCAACCAGACACATATATGGTGCACACACATATACACAGGCAAAAAAAAAAATCTCGAATAATTAAATAAAAATAAAATATTTTTAAAAATCCTAAGGTCAAAATTTAATATCCTAATGTTGAAGGAGTGCCAGATTCTCTGTTTACAACAATAATATTTTCTTAAAATATTGATCTGTTTATACTAACATTTACAGAAATAAATGGATTAGAGAACAGGGATTTACCCTTTTTGCTAAATAGGCCATTTAAAACCTGGTAACTATATTTTATTTAAATACTAAGTTTACACATTTTCCTGTTGGGTTTAAGCCTTCACTTACTGAATTTCTACTGCAGGAGCAACAGAAAAAAAGACTATTCAAAAGAATTTTTTCCTACTTCAGGAATTCCCATTAAATTATGTAGCATTCCTGAAACTTATTTAAGTTGTCAAAATTGACTATGTCTTTAAGCTTTCTTACCTAAAGTCACTCTCATTAGTTTTTCAGAATATAATGTCATATACTGGAAAACATAGTATATTTCCTCATAAAAATGTTACTAGACATCATATAAAAATGAAGAAAGGACTATGTAAGCCATTCTGATTAAATGGACACACTACATACTTATAGTAAGAAACTTTTAAAAATAACTAAAAAAATAAAAATTGAGCAATCACACAGTGAAATAGAGGACAAAGATTCAGAGGAACGAGAGCTAAAAAGAAATATGTGATTTCATCAATTAGACAAAAGATAAAATACTTCATAAAATACAGATACTTCTAGACACAGGGAAAACAGTCAGTCTGGTTAAAGAGTACGATATTTGGTTGGCTAAGGCCCCATTTCCAGGGCTGTGGCTATAGCTCTGTGGGACAGCACTTGCTGCACATGTCAATCTTTGTTACTGCAAAAACAACAAAACAGTTCTCGTATCTGCTGCTATAATTTCTTTAGGTCGTTGTGTGTTCCTGGTTATTCTTAATTTTAGGTATACTACTGTAATTATATGCCACATTTACATATGCTGTATATAAAGTGTGAATCAGGGTAGAGGTATCAACCCCAGATCACAATGGCAGGTAATTTGATTCAGTCTAAGTATTTATTTCTCAATGTTTCTTCAAATTCTTTCTGTCTCTTGAGGCCTGCTTTCCTGCCTACTCAGCCTCACCTTTATGAGCTCCTGGGAATGAGCCTTCCTAGCACTATCAGGCATAAGATAACATTCGGTTTCCACAGGTTCAAAATGTACTGCTTGACCAACAGGAAGAACTGTGAACCGAAGCTTCCAGAAACTAATCCACACTTACTTTCTAGAGTCTATAAAGGTAACTGATTGATCAGAACTTTTGTGCTTTGGGAGTTGTAGACCAGAATCAAATATCAGGGGCTGTCACATTTGTAAGGTGCGTGAGGTGCCTCCATAGCCCCTCATCACCCACTCTAGTGTTGGACTTAATATCCTTGTCACAATTACGTCAATCCTTTTTGGAAAGTATTAACAGACCACTTGTTTTCACTAACACAAGTGCTAAGTGTGTCATCTAATGGGATCAAACCATTCATTTGCTAAAACCTGCTCACCTGATGCTTAATGCCAAAGATGGGCAGCAAACCATCATGGCTTTCCAAGATTTCCCTCAGGGCCAACTCTGCAATAATGTGTATTATGATTCCTTCTCCAAATCTCCTCTGTCTCTGCCTGCGTCTCTGTCTCTGTCTCTCTCTTTCTCTGTCTTTGTCCTCCCTTTCTTTCCGTGTGTGTGTGTGTGTGTGTGTGTGTGTGTGTGTGTGCACACTTGTGTGTGAGCACAGAAGCCAGAGGGCACCAGGTGTCCTGTTCTGTCACTCCCCACCCAGTCCTTTGAGACAGGTTCTCCTACTGAACCTGGACCTAGCCTGGTGCCCTGCAGGCCCCAGCAAGTCTATTCTCTCTGCTGCCAAACTGAGGCAGCTCAGGACTTTGAGAAACAAACCTGGTCTCCCTCTGCTAAGAACACATGAATTTAGGGTTCAGAAGACTCTAGAAATAAAACTTCAGCTTCTTGTCCCATCTTACCCCTTTGCTTACAGATCAAGCTATGTTTTTCTGTCTCTACCCTTATTTTCCTGGACTTTACAGACCTTCTGAATAATTTTCAAGAATTGTTTTCAATGACCATCCCCTCAGTAATGTCTGTTTGGATTATTAATTTGTTCCTACAGTGCTTTCTAGATTAATTTCCTTATTTCTACACATATTTAAACAAATCATGAGGCCCTGACTTTGTTGTTTTTAGGACAGGGTCTCATATAGTCCATGCTGGCCTTGAATTCACTATATATCTAAGGATGGCTTTGAACTCCGGATCCTCCTGCCACTGACTCCTCAAAGTTGGGATTTTTTTTTACAAACAAGAATTATGGCTTTACACTCTCTGTTCCTCATCTTTCTAGGTGGCATAGTGTAAGTGAAAGATAAACATTTGTGTGATACTGACAAATTTTTTTTAGTAAATATTAATTTTATAACAAGAAAACCAACTGGGTATGGTGGTATACACCTTTAATCCCAGAGCTTGGAAAGCAAAGGCAAGCCTATCTCTGGGATATCAAGGCCAGTCTTGTCTACATAGTGAGTTCCAGGGCAGCTGGTACTATAGGAAGACCCTGACTTAAAAAAGAATAAGAAGGGCTAGAGAGATGGTCTAGTGGTTAAGAGCGCCAGCTGCTCTTGCAGAGGACCCGGGTTCGATCCCCAGCACCCACATGGTGGCTGAGAACTATCCTTAACTCCAGTTCCAGGGGAATCTGACACCCTCTTCTGACCTTTGCAGCATTACATGACACAGGTACACAAACCTACATGCAGACAGTACATTCATACGCATAAATAAATGAATAATAAAAATATATAAAAGAAAAGAAGAAGAAGAAAGAAAGAAAGAAAGAAAGAAAGAAAGAAAGAAAGAAAGAAAAAGAAAGAAAACTTTGTCTTTAGAAGAAACTTTGTCTTTAGGAAGAACCACAAAACTAAAATTACTGTGTTTCAGCTATGCATAGGGAATATATCATGTGGGAGCCTGAAATCCTGGTCTAGAGGACAGCAACATTGCTTTTCCCATGACTTAGAAGTAAAAATTTAGTCTGGCAGGGTAGACCTCTGCCTATAAGTAGCTGGGGCTACTCAGAAAACTACTATGAAAAATTCAAGGCATACCTGGATGACAGAGTAAGTTCTGGTCCACTCTGGACACCTTGGTAAGACTGTCTCAAATAATGTTTTAAAAGAATGTTAGGAGTTTAACTAGTGGTAGAGCACCTGTCCCAGATGTGCACGGCCTTAAAGTCAATCACCAGGACTGAAAAATAGAAAAAGATTTAGCAATCCTTACTACCAGGAAATATGAAGGGAATACTGACTGAAAAGACAACTTGGAAAGATAGACAGGACAGGGAAGGAGGCAGCAGACATGCTCTCTGGAGGTGCAGCCCTAACAGTCTCTTTCCAGCCCAGTTGAGCTGACCACCAGCAGGACAGTGAATGGGAAGTAGAGGGTCCTTTGAGTAAAACTATCTTCCCTCATTCTGTCCTAATCTAATTCAAAAGGCCCAGATTGGTCAGGGAAGACAAAACCACACAGGCAAAAAGAGTCAAATATCCTCAGTAAATATTGGCCGTGCTCATTTCCTCTTTATTGGTCCAGGACCCCAAAGGTAGGGAAAGACAATCCTAGCCCAGAAAATATAATTAGTCAGCCTGCTGGTTTGAGTTCTAATTTAATCTGGGCAGCTGTGCCAGGAGCTTGTATTAGCATGACACTGGGAGGCGGAGAATATAATTACCAGGCAATAGAGGAGGGGAGAAGCAGAGGGATCCTGACCTATGTGTGCCTACACTGGGGATGCAGTGGGGGCAGGGTGTCAATGGAGGATGAAGATTCCCTTGGGAGAAGGGGAAAGGAAAGAGGCTGCTGGCCGGGGATCAACACTGACTTTTATTTATTTACTTTTTGAAAAATTACATATGTGTGTGTCTGTTTATGTGTGCTTGCATGTATGATTACACATACTTGTCACACATGTGTACATGTGTGCAGGTGCTTGTGTGTGCTTGCATGTGTGTGCATGTTTGTCCCATGTGTGTGGGCATGTGCTTATTTATATTCTATTTATTATTTTTATTTTATATGTATCAATATATTGTCTGCATGTAGGTAAGTGCACCTGTGTTGTGCAATGCCTGTGGAGTTCAGAAGAGTTTTGGATCGCCTGGAATTGGAGTTACAGAAGGTTGTTAGCCACCACGTGAGTGCTGGGAATTGAACCCTGGTCCTCTGCAAGTGTGGCTAGTGCTATTAACCACCGAGTCATCTCTCCAGCCTCAAACATGTGCTTTTATAAAATATTTGTCTGTGTATGTGTGTGTGTGTGTGTGTATGTGTGTGTGTGTGTGTGTGTGTGTGTGTGTGTGTGTGCATAAGAATGTGTGTGAGTTGGTGAGAGTTTGCCTGGGGCACTGGAGTTTTTAGCTAAGAACCAATCCATTTTGTATTATAACAGTGACTCTAAGAGTGATTGTCTCTGTGGATCACCTTGAAGTTATGTTAAGGGATGCTGGAGCAAGTTAAGGCTGGATTGTGGGGAGATAGTCTCAGCTATTCTTTCACTGTATCAACCTGAATGGAGAAAGCAGAATAAGAATTACGTAGGCTTTATTTCTTTCTGTTTGAGGCAGAAGAATTGTGATTGAGGAATGCTGCTTCGATGATTTCGTTCCTGCAGAGGCACTACCAGCTATTAATTTTCTTCCAGGGTTCTTAGTACTGACTTGATGTTGAGCTCTGGGTAAGCAGCTTATGCTTACTGTCTTAAGCAGTCTTCGCAAAGCTGCCCTGGATATTAGTTCTACAATCTCCCACCTAACAGTTGAGGACACATATGAAGAGCAGCCCACAATCATACAGCTAGAGTGTTGAAGGGAGGGTAGAAATCCAGGCCTGTCAGATTCTAGTATTTTAAGAATTGCCTTCTCTATTTATGCCTGAGAAACTGGAGCTCAGGGTGACAAAGCCATTTGCATTATGATCTAAGTATGACGTAGTGCCAGAAGTGGAAACAGAGTTTGATCTCACAGTTTTGTCACTTCGTGGATATATGAGGGCAATGGAGAGTCTGGGAAGAGCTGAATGTTCAGAAAAAAAAAAAAAAAAAACAAGTGGAAAACCAGGCTTCCTAACCCTCACCCCAGTGCTCTTTTTGCTGTGACAAGGTAGTGGCAGCTGCCTCTGCTGATTGCTGAGAACGTTAACACCCACTTATGTCCCCTGTACACCCATTTGAGGTGGACAATTATTTCTGTTCCCTGGTATACAGAAAGACAAGGGCCTCAAGGCTCTATAGTTTCCTAAATTCAAATACCTGGTACAGGACAGAACCAAGATCCACTCTCCTATCATGCCTCTCTGAAAGTCACACTGCCTTTTCCCTCATAGTACTGTTTCTTCCTCTAGGTCCAAACAGTCCTGCCAGGGTCATCCGTTCTATGAAATGGGAAAAAGTATCTTGCCTATCCATAGAATTCTTTCTTTAGGTCAAGGCCCAACCAGTCCCTTTGTAATGTGTGTCTGTGATTTTGAGGGGTGGAGGGTAGGAGGACATGTAGAGACGGGTTGGAAATCACTTTCTTGTCTTCAGAGCTGGCATTCTCCATGGCTGTCAGCCTCTCCTCCTCTGCAAGGACTCATAGGACAGTGCTCTACCTTACCCTACTTGCCTTGTGGACTGTAAGAACTGAGGACAAGCCCAATTTCTTCTTTCCCGTTATACTCTTGAGACCCTGCTACTCCTTCAGATTTTATGGAACCCACCTGCCTCTCGGCTTTGAGAACCACTGGGAGGGAAAGGAGAGAGGAAGGCAGCCTCTTCATCCAGGAAGGAAGGGAAGACGTGGCTCTCTCATGGTTTCTGAAACATGACAGAGCTGGGGAAGCCAGCCCTGGTCCTGCTTGCTCAGCTGCCCAGCATCTGCCCTATGGGCTCTCTCTACGTCACCACCGATCTCCAAGACTCTAGCCAGAGGAAACAAACAGAGAAGATATATCCTTCTTCCTGAAGCCTGTGGACAGACACTTCGGGGCCAAGAATTCCAACTGCTTTACAGCAACAGAAATGGTAATTCTCTGACAGAGAGAGCTGAATCACATTCCCATTGAGACTGATGGACCCTGAACTTGGTCTCTTTATCTTTATAATGGGAATCACATGATTTAAATGAGAAGATGCTCAGTGAAACAACTGGAAGTGAGGTTAGGGCTGGGGAGCTAGAGCTTCATCATTCGTTTTCTGTCTCCAACTCCATGCAGGGATGCAGTTTTCTGTGCTTGTGATTGCAGTGGCTGTACCTGTGTAAGGAATACATAAAAATGTCTGATTAGAGACTCAGCTACTTCAGCCTGGAAATAGAACCTCCTTTTTCCCTTTCAATCTATCAAGGTTGTTATATGTTAGACTCATGGGTCAAAGATTTCCTGAAACCCAGTATCAGACTTCTAGGCACAAGTGGAGATAAAAATTTCAATCTCTTTTCTTCTCTCTCTTTCTCTCCTCCTAGAGAGAGCTCGAATTGTTTTTATTAGTCTCCCTTATTAAACAAATAAAATAACCAGAGTACTAGGTTCAAGTTGAAAGTTTATTACAGAATAGAATGTTTATATAGCTTTAAAATATTCAAAAGTACTTAACAATTTTAAAAGAAGTACCATAAATCAACAGGAAGGAAGCAAGGAAAGAAGGGAGGAAGGGAAGGAGGGAGGGAGGGGGAGGGGAGGAGAAAAGCTCACCTCCCAGAGTGGGAAAGCCTTCCGCTCGATCTTCTTGATGCAGCCCAGTGGAAGGCTACAGCACTGTGCACAGCCATCACTTATGCAAATCTGCTTATGCCAACTGCTGAGAAAGCAAAGTGAAGGACACTCCATGGTGGCATACACTGCAACAGTGCCATAACCTGAACCTTGAGGCTCAGGGAACATGCTAGAAGAGGGAGCAGAAAGATGGAAAGAGCCAGTGGTGGTGGATTAGAAGGAAGCAGTTTTCAGGACCCAGTAGGGCAATTTCCTACAGGAAAGCGCAATGATGATGACGACAGCATGCACAGGACCTGTGCAAGCTTAAGCAGACAAAGTCCTACCACAGAGCGGGGAGGCGGGCACAAGACCCCACCCATAACTGGGGAGTTATTAGCAATTAATATCCAGGAGAGGGAGTCAATTTTCTTTAAGGGCGTGGCTCTGATAGGTCTGCTAGCTCCAGTGGATGGCCCCACACTCAAGAGTATTTGGGTGATATAAACTGGACTCAGTGGGCTTTAAAAGAAAAAAAAAGGACATGAAGTTAGGGGTGGGTAAGGAGGTGGGGGTGAATCTGAAACAAGATGGAGAAAGGGTAAATATGATAAAAATACAATGTATGAAATTCTCAAAGTATTAATAAAATATTATTTAAAAATGTAGATGTCCTGGGTAGGTGGGGTTTAATATAGGAGTGCTGTCCATGGACCACTATGGAAGAGGGACTGGAATGATTATAAGAGTCAGAGGAGGAGGTGGAGGGCCATATGGAAACAGTTTTACAGGCTCCAGGGACTTTGCTCATGGGAATCTACAACAATGGTCAGCATCTACCAGACCCATGCAAACTCAATCAGACCAAACTCAGCATAGAACTAGGGAAATATGCAGCAGGCCCTGACCTTAGCTAAGAACTATTGGCAGCTGATTACTTCTGTGTGAGGGAGAGGTGCTCTTCAAGGGAGTGACTCTAGATAGGCTGACCAGGCCCCAGTGGATGAAATTGTAATGATGGATGTCTGGGCACACTAACTTGACTGGATTGACCTTAACATGAGGGTTGATATGGGAAGGTTCAGACTGGGGAGGGGGTATAAAGATGATTCAGATGTTTGTATGAAATATACAGAAAATCACTCAAAACAAAAATAATAAATAAAAGTATCAATGACATGAAAGATAAAAGGAAGATGGAGGAGCAATTTTAGATTTTAAAAAAGACAAAACAAAAATGAAAACTGCATGTAATACATGATCCTGCAGTAAATTAGGAAAGTAAATGTACATATATGTGGTATATGTAGTATATGTAGGTATGTGATGATATGCATGAGTGTGTGGAGGTCAGAGGCTGGTGTGGAAATTTCTTAGTCTCTTCTCCAATTAGTTTATTGAGACAGGGTATCTCACTGAGCTCGTAAGTTTTCATCCTGCGTACATAAGTTGTTCCTGGAGCTTTGGTGATCTGCCTGCTTCAACTCTGAGGTACTTGATCCCACACCCAAATTCTTACCTGGGTCCTGGGCAATACTGAATTTAGTGCATATCAAGCACTTCACCCACTGAACCATCTCCCCAGCCCAGAAAGCAAACGCTTAAGTTTGTAAATTAGATAGCAATATTATATCTTTGTTAAATTTCCTGATTTTATAGTTATTTTATAGCCATGAAAAATCACTCTCTTTTAAATATCAAAGGGACATAATATCTACAATATGTTCTCAGAATAGTTGGAGAAATGAAAAATATGATGAAGCAAAGTATTTATATTTTGGCAACAACCATAGAAAAATGATCCTTAGTTTTATAACTTCTGTAAACTTGAAATAATTTCCAAAGATTGAGATTTAAGACCAAGTTCAAACCTTGAAATAAATCACTGATGTATTTCCTATATATACTCAATTAACGTCTTAGGTTTCTTGGCTCCTCCTTAAAACGACCACATGGACCACTTGAGTTTTTCCATCCTAGAGTGTAGGCTCACTCTGAATTCTCTTCATAAACACACAGCCTTCTTTGCTGTTTCTTCACCTTTGAAATCTTGTTCAACCTCGGACATTCTTAATAAAGCATGGGTAATTTAAGAAAAAAAAAATGCTTCAGTTATCCCTTGCCCACAAACCTGTCCCGTCTCATGGTGTAATATGTACGCTCTCCAAGGGTTCCAACTTTGGTCAACCTGGGTCAGTAGATCTCAGCAGATCTGTGTAACCACGAGCTCGGACAATGAGTGTCGGCTGCCCCCTGGTGGTCACTAGCAGTATACCAGTCTGAGTGTTTCTATTTGGGCCCAGAGATTTGAAAAAACCCATTTAATAATCACAAACCCATTTAATAAATTATCACAAACCCATTTAATAAACTATTTAAATGAGACTTAGTAAATGTTATTATTTTTCAATAATTATCACTAAAATTAATGGATAGTATTATTAGAAACAAAAGAAACCTTAAAGAACCATTTATTTTCATTCCATCATTTTAAAGTTAAGGAACATAAAATCTGCTGCTGAGAGACTGGCTCTTTCTGATCCTCTTCATAAACACATCAGAAGAAAGCTCAGTGTACGTTACTGCAAATTAGAGTGCGTGACTCTAGCAGGGTTCTCATGCACACCTACCCTCTCTTGGCTCCTGTCTTCAAAGACTTATAGGGCCAGCTGGGGGCTTGGGTAGCGCAGGTGCCTGAGGAGACTGGTTGGGTCTTAGCCCTTCGTCTTTTGGCGGTTACAGTTCAGTTTCACTTTCTCCCATTTGTGAGTCACTTCCTCCCGGATTCTCTCTGTCTCTGAGGCAGCCTGTCTGTCCTCCCCTTCACCTCTGCCCCCTCTGTCTCCAAACGTGACAAACAGAACTCTCCCAGAGTTGCATCTTCTGCAGAGAATACACGGTGGGGCTCCGAAAGATGCGTCTCTGATTGAAGTTATCAGGGTTGCCCTAATTCTTCTGATGCACTGACACAGAGCTGAGGAAACACCTGCGGATTTCTCTCTCCATTTGGGAATTCGGACTCCCTCCCTCCCCCTGTCCCTGTCAGGGTCCACCCCAGTCAGAGATCCTTGTAGCTGGGGAGCAGGCTGATTTTGGTGGAATAGCCACAAAACATCAGGGTCTCTCTCTCTTTTTTTTTTTTTTAATGCAGAAGGAGCTCTGCTGGGGAGTGGGAGGGGTCTCAACACACACTCACTCGCTCTTGCTCCCATTATGTGATTTCTACAACAGCCTGCAGATTCTACCTGCTGTGACAGAATCCTGCCTTTTAGAAAAATTAGAATCCACCTTTGTTTTGACTGTGCTAATCTTAAATCATCTAATTTTAATTCAATTAATTTATGGGGGTTGTTCTATGTAGCATTGGCTGGCCTGAAACTCATATGTCAGTGAGGCTTGCCTTGAATTTACAGTAATTCTCCTGCCTCTGCCTCCCTAGTGGTGGAATCACAGGCATAAGCTACTATGCCTGTCTTTAAGAAACTATTTTATATGTTCCCCAAACCAGGAGTCCACTAGGCCTCTGACATTCACTCCACAGTTTCCCTAAGGTCGCTGAGGTCTGAATGCTGTCCCACTTCCTATGTAGAAAGACGTTAAACAAAATTTGCTGTTTCTTTTTGAAGTAATGTCTCATGTAGCCGAGGCTGGCCTCAAACTTATTATGTAGCAAAGGATGGCCTGGAACTCCTGATCCTCCTGTCTTCACAAACCCAGTACTGGAATTAGTGGTATGTGCCACCACACCTAGCAATAGTGCTATGTACCACCACACCTAGCAATAGTGCTATATATCACCACGCCCAGCCCTAGCATAGATGAAATCAAATGCTATACCATATTATTAGCACATATTAATTATACAGGGTAAGAGTGTCAGTATGACAGTTCCATATGTGTATATAATGCATTTTTTTCTTTTTTTTAAAAAAACAAAATTAAAATTTTAAAATTTTTTTATTTTATTATTTTTATTTTATTTTATTATTTCTTTCAAAGCCAATTTTTATTGAAGCTTTGTGCATTATAATGCATTTTGATCTTATTCACCCTATTACCCTTTCTTGTCCCCCCAACCCCCATTCCCATCAATTACTTTCTTCTTCTTAAATTGTTGTTCTGCTACTTTCCTGACTTCTGGTTTCTTTGTTTTTTAGTAACTGAGTTTGATCAGGGTTTCCTACAAGAGTGTGGGTGAGGAGTCATTCATGGGAGCACAGGCAACTTACCAGTGGTTATAGCACTGAAGAAAATCTCTCCACCTTGCTCCCCTCCTTAGCAGAGATGAACTGCTAATAGTTCCTCAGGGAAGGGTGGGACGTAAAGAACATCTCTCTTCTTCCATGACAGGATGTTGGCAGGCTCAATCTTGTGTGAGTTTCATGCAGGCCACCACAGCTGATGTGAGGTCACTAATGTCACAGCTGTTACGGAGGGGTGTATTGGGTCCTTAGCACAATGAGTTTGATAGAATTTGGTTAATAGATATGACAAGTGAGTTGAGGATGCATGGGCCCTAAGTCAGAACAACCAAAAGGATAATAAGTTTACTGGCACATCCAGGAAGTCCAAAAGAAACTGGCTCTTTGTGGGGTCTCCCTAAACTGCCTAGCCAATTTTTACTTCTAATGGACTTTTAAGTTGGACATTTAATTCACCCTGTCCATCTCCTGGTTCCCTGCTTAGAAGATGTACCTAGCTACTCTTGCCTTCACTTCTCCTTCACAGGCTCCAAGGACTTTGTTCTTTCTTTAGCTATATTTTTGGGGTCTTTTAGATAGACCCACTGGGCAGGGGGCACCCCAGTTGCCACCCCCTATGCCCCTTTTCAGCATGGAAGAAGTCAAGAGTAGTTGGTGCCCTGATTCCCTCTTGGCAATTGGGGTGACCTCCTCAGAGGGTAATGCAATAAAAATCTTGGTGGGACCTCCAACTGTTGTAAAGTCACAGCAGAGAGACCACTCACTACATCACAAGGAGTTTTAAAGGAGGATTTAGTTTAATCATGACATTGGCTGACACTCGACTTGGGAGCATTGTGGGGAGGAATGTGGCCATGAAGTGCAGGTTACAGGGCTTTTTATAAGTACTCCAGCCAACCAGAGTTTAACACCACAGTTAAAGTTAACCAATCAAGGGGAAGCAAGCAAAACAAGCAAATCAGTCATTCCTACAATAACTCAGGGAAAATGGCTTAGTGGTATCTGAGAGCACTATCCCTGAGCTTTTATAATCCATTATTTCCGGTGACAGCTCAGAAAAGCAGGAACCTGGAGGGCACTGCACAACCTGAAGGCAGCTTGGCTGGTTGCAGAGTGGTCTGTCCGTCTCTCAGCAGTCCTTACTGCTCCAAGGGTGATGGGTCCAGTGGATCTGGTCAGTTTCTCAACATGTTGAAGCTATGGAGTTGTTTCCTTCCTTAGTTTTGATGACGTTCTCTACAGAGTGGAATGTTTCATGTCCCTTTTAAACATCTGCAAAATTTTTTTTTTTGGTCTTTTTGAGACAGGGTCTCCCTGTAGCCCCAGCTGTCCTGGAACTCACTCTGTAGGCCAGGCTGGCCTTGAACTCACAAATATCCACCTGCCAAGTGCTAGGATTAAAGGTGTGCACCACCACGCCCAGCTAAACATCTGGAATCTTAAAACATGTCCCTCAAAGGTGGAATATTTTATCTCAGGATAAATTAGAACTGTTTCCGGTTTCTTTCTTCTCAAGGCCATGGCTCTCTCTAGATAGATTTCTGTGTAGTCCCCAAGGGTGGTCAACTCCCTTACTATGAAATCCCAAGATTCATCCTTCTCCACTGCACTTACATCTCCATTCTAGGGCTCAGCATAAAAGATTGGGTGCTCACCATCTGAATTGGCTTGTGACCTCCACAAGGCCCTGCCCTTCTGAGTTGGACGGGCTCAGTCAGAGGAGATGGAGCATGGGTGCATTAGGCAAGCTAACATCCATGTGAACATGATGAAAGGTGTGAATCCAGAGAGGAGAAAAGCAGAGGACAGCTTTCTAAAACTAATACACTCAAGCCAGGCGTGGTGGGGCACACCTTTAATCCTAGCACTTGGGAGGCAGAGGCAGGCAGATCTTTGTGAGTTTAAGGACAGCCTGGTCTACAGAGCAAGTTCCAGGACAGCTGGGGCTACAGGGAGACCCTGTCTTGAAAAGACCAACAAAACAAAACAAAACAAAACGTAACACACTCAAAGGAAACTCCAAAGGAGCAAAGCAGGCCTGGTGGGTTGGCCACATGGGTAGAGGTGCTTGAGAATTAGAACCCCTGATCCTTTAAGGTGGCAGCAAACAGCCAACTCCTGAGAGTTGCCTTCAGACCTACACACACACACACACACACACACACACACACTGCGTACATGCACCTGTACACACACACACACACACACACACACACACACACACACACATACACACACAAAGCATAAACTAAACAAATAGACCGTCATTTGGGAAATAAAGTTCTTCCTCTTCCCCAAAGATTCAAAATTCATATCAGTTTATGAAAATATCTAAGAAATCAAGTTTTAAAGAAGCAATCTTAGGCTGGGTGTGTCTAGGATTGAAGCCAGCCTGGTGTACAAAGCAAGTTCCAGACAAGCTGGGTGCACAGGGAGACTCTGTCCCACCCCTCTTCTTACAACTCTCCTTGAAAAAAAAGAAGTAATCTTATCTATCTGGTCAATTTTTAATCCTGTATTCCCTAAGATTACTTGATCATATTAAGAATATCTAGGGGTATGAGAATTGGCTCAGGGATTAAGTGCACTGGCTGCTCTTGCAGAGGACCTGGGTTTGATTCCCAGCACTCACATGGTGGCTAACAAGTCTCTATAACTCCAGTTCCAGGGGATCTGATGGCCTCTTCTGAGCTTTGTGGGGGTTGCATGACAGAGTGCACTTAGATACATTGCAGGCAATATACCACATAAAATTAAAATTAAATATTTAAAAATAAATAAATAACTATAATACATAAGCGGCAGTGTTTCTCTTTTCATACCCTTATGTGCATATGCAGGTGCACACAAACAGATGCCCTGAAGCTTTGGTGGATTATCACGCTGACCCCTGAAGGAACCCCCATGACAGGCCGACTGCTCTTAAGTTCTGCTGGGTTGATAGATGGGAATGTCCTGCTGAACAGAAGAAAGCACTCTGCAGCGTGGAGAAGTGCCTGGGAGAAGGGTGACACTAGAAGAGTGAGAGCTCCTGTCCTCAGCCTCCTCATACTCAGAACACAGAAGCAGAGAGCACCACCTCACAGATGCTTTTCTCCTCGGAGGAAACCCTGGACGAGCTGAACTGCTGCTTCCTCCTCTTCCCCACATTTTTAAAATAGTGTCTTACATTGTAAACCAGCCTGGCTTGGGCCCCCTATGCAGCTTTTGGCCATCCTCTTGGGTCTGCCTCTCAAGTGTTTTGATTATCATCATAAGCTCCATGTCTGGCTCTCCCACTACTTTATTCCTTTGGTAAACATAGGAAACAAATTTGCTAAACATCCCACACGAGCAGCTTGAAGAAACAGATTCCTACACAAATGAGCTTTCTCAAAACACAGGATCCCAACTCCAAATGAGAGCAGGTGCCATGCATCTGGGCCTGGGTAGAGGCCACAGCTGCTAGACAGAGCAGGGCTCAGAGCAGCAGCTTCTCCATCATGAGACATCATCTCTGGGCAGCTGTCCTGGCTCTACCCCAGATCTGGGAAGCTGTCCTGGCTCTACTCCAGATCTGGGCAGCTGGCCAGATGCGCCTTAGCTCAGTGGCTTCAGACTTGTACCTGGTCCCATCCATCTGTCTGATGGGCACATCAGTGTTCAGAAAGGAAGATTATGTTCCATGTTTGCAGGATGTTATTCAAAAGTGGTGTTTATTTGGTTTTAAGAGGAAAAACTTTAATACATTTCATATTAAATTCCATATTATTAATGATTTCTTACCAAATACCTTACTTGATATTTTCATTTTCATTATAAGCCACACATTAATTATTAGAGCATGGAGAAAAGAGTTAGTATAGATGATAGAGATTTTTTTAAATTTTATTTATTTATTTTTATGTGTATGAATGTACTGTCTGCATGTAGGTTTGTGCATCCGTGGTCAGAAGAGGGTCTCGGATTCCCCTGGAACTGGAGTTCTCCTGGAATTGGAGTTACAGACAGTTCTCAGCCGCCATGTGGGTGCTGGGGATCAAACCCAGGTCCTCTGCAAGAGTGGTCAGCGCTCTTAACTGCTAGGCCATCCCTCCAGCCCCAGATGATACAGATTTTTAAAACCAAGAGAATCTTGGCAAATACTTCTCTTTGTTAGATGAAAGTATTGATACTCAGTAACACTAAGTAACTGTTTCATGTTGAAATCAGATGATTCTTTTTTTTAATTAATTAATTTTTTTATTGATGCTTTGTGTATTTCATACATCATTTTCCAATTCAGTTCAGGCATATATCCCCTTCCCTTCCCCCCACCCCACCCCTACCCATCCCAGATCATACATTCTGCCGTAACTTTTCTGCATCTTTCTGTCTTTTTTGTTTTGTTTTATTTTCATTTTTTTAACAATAAGTGATAATTTGTGAGTACAAGCATCCTTCATGTAAAACCAATTTGCGAGCAGTTGTGCCCAAACCCACACAGCTCATGGGTCCCACCATCCAGCGGGGGGGGGGGGGGGCTTGTATGTTCAATCAAGTTGATCAAATGAGTGTCCAGGCCTATATTGTTGTGTAGTTTCACCATTAACACCCCAATTCAGCCCTTACATCACTACCGTGCCCCCTCTTCCGCAGATTGTTCCCTAGGCTAAAAAGGGGCACAGGTGGATGAGAAAAAACAGTCGAATTCTTCTCTGAGCTGTTGTCTTGGTCTCTAGTCAATTCTGGCTGTTTCTTTCATGGGCTGCCAGCTTGTCCAGGCAATAACCTTTCAATCCTACTAATGAAAGCATAGCATTAGAATATAGGATTTAAAACAGGTAAATATTAGCCTTTGATCCTCTAATGAAGCAGCGTAATCTGATATATAGGTATTTAACATACTAATTGTATGGGTAGGTTACTTTGGTATAGACACAGATTTTGGATGGCAGTTAATCCTTGAATTACATTTTCTTCTGTTAATATGACAAGGGTCTTCGTGTGGTTTATAACATCTCCTAACAATTAGAGGATGTAAGCTTGTGGCATCAGCCATGGGTTATTCCTCCAAGGAAGAGCTAATAGCCAATTAAATTTGGGATAATACAGACATATGGCGCCCACTGCTGCACATATTTCCAGGCAGATGAGGTGTAGCTGGTGCTGAAGAGGAGTCTTTGCTTGACTCAAGGAGACCTATATTTGCTTTATTTGGTTTAAGTGGCCTTTGGTAACACTCTCTGGATTCCAGAGACCATCCGTGCTTGCAAGTGGGGTCTCCAATACATCTTTCCCATGTTTATATAGAGGTCTTTCAACAGGGCCTTATTGCCTCTCTTCCTGCATATATCCTGGTTTGGAGGCAAGGAGCCTTTACCTTTTGTGGGGGCTTGGATCCCCTGGCCAACATCTCCTTGGTAGAATAATCCATTGTGGATGTCAGAGCTCCTGTATTAATATATTTTGCTTAAGTGCGTAGCTTAAGGAGACTTTAACATTATATTTGGTTCTGAATAGCGAATAATCCTTTTCACAGTTTCTATGTCCATTAGTCAATTAAAGAAGGCAGTTTTACCAATTTTACAAGAGAATACCTCTATAACAGCTGGCTCCAATCTACAGCTGGAGAATGACCTCATAATCATCATATTTCTCCTTATTCTATGGGGAGGGGGAGTTAAGAAAGTCTCTTGTATTAAAACCTTTGCAGCACTTAGAAGATAAGCTTCGTTAGGATTCATTAAAAATCGTTGTTACTAGTAGGATCCAGAGAGGGGCCTGATGTCTGCAACAATCTGAGGCATTTCTTCCCTTCAATGCCCAGAGGAGTCAATCCTTCTGCTGGCACTTTCTGGTACATCCTACTCACTGCAAATATGCATTTTCTTTCTCAGCCATTAAATTGGTGATACTCTGGTCTGTTGGAACATACAAATCCTTTCCCATAGTTAGTTTTAAGATTTGGATTGCAAGGTTTTCTGACAAAAAGTTTTCGTATCTATCTATATCCCCCTTTTTTTATTTTAGGTTTTAAATTTTTTGGTTCTTTTTTTCCCCCGGAATGAAAATAAAACCTCTAATACAAATCGAGATGATGAGGTATCTCTCAAGTGCCTGTGAGTTTCAAGGGCTTGTGCCGTTCCAATTCATTTTTCATGGAATTTGGAAAAAAACATGGAAGATCTGCCTCCGTGTTTTTTTAGTGATCTACCGACCACTGGTGAGTGCAGTTCCAGGAGTTTTGATGCCATCTTCTGGCCTCTGCTGACATTCCACACATGTGGTGCACTTACATATGTGCAGGATTCAAAACACTCATCTATGTAAAATAAAAATGGATGAAATTCGATAAATTAAAAAATCACAAAGAGCAATTTTCTTTTTGATTGACAAATATCTCTAGAAATTGCTGTGGAATGGCTTCTTTGATGGGAGATATAAATATAGATAAAACTGAAACATTTTATGTCAGAAACCTTAAGATTGGAAGATTATTGAGTGTTGGCCTGAACTGAATGTTCTGGACAACTGTATCCCTGAAGCTTTGAAAGTGCTCTTCAGGATCATTAACCCCATTTTCAGCCAGGAACATCAAAGATGGCAGATATGAGTGTGTTCAGGAATTCAGAGCCATTCAGAGCTCAAGTAGCACTCCAAGGCTGCTCCAACCACGTAACTATAATCAGTCTTCACACAATATTGGCATTTCAGCCAGAACATTTACTCCTTATTTTGAACCCTCCTGTACTTTCAAAGGTATCCAACATCTTTGGCCTTCAGACACTGAACACCAGTGTCGGTATCCCACCACTATGACAATCAAAATCCCTTCACATGTTTCAGATTCTCCATGGAGGTGATTAATCTCTATATCCAAAATATATAAAATGATATTATGGAAAATACTGCATTCCAGAAACAGGATTTAAAAGAAATTTAGAAGCATCTTCCATTTTTTACAGTTAATTTGTAAAGAATATTAACCAATAATAAGAAATGATAGATTTATAATAGCTTCTTTTAATTTTAATTTATTGCCTATGCTTAGCAACTACTTTGTACTGGAAAATTTGTTAGACATTTTAAGCCACAGTTATAAGGGAACCTAATAAAGGTGTTTTTTTTATTTCAGATCATGAGGAATATAACATTAACGTTGCTCAATTTGCCTTACAACTCGGTAATTTGCACAAGCATCCACAGATGAAGGATACCATTCATTGTTTGTTTTTCTGGGACTGTGTTACTTCACTTAGCATACTATCTTCTAGTTCCATCCATTTACCTTCAAAGTTCATGATGTCATCTTTCTTTACCACTGCATAGAACTCCATTGTGTAGATGTACCACATTTTCTCTATCCGCTCGTCAGTTGAGGGGTACTTGGGTTGGTTCCAGCTCTTCTCTACAGTAGTGAAGAGAGCTGCAATAAACATGGCTCCGCTGAGGTGGGGGATTTTAAAGATAAGAAGTAGTAGAGTGGGATGATGTGGCACACACCTTTAATCCCAGCACTCTAGAGGCAGAAGTAGGCAGATCTATGTGATATGGAGCCAAGCTTGTCCTACATAATAAGTTCTAGTCCAGTGAGGGCTACAGGGAGACTGTCTCAAGCACACACACACACACACACACACACACACACACACATGCACACACACACACTATAAAATAGTAAAAATAGATTGAATTTTCATTTTTCACAAAGTGTACTTAAGAAAATAATATTATTTGGGATGCCAATGAGGTGGCTCATTAAATAAGAGTTCTTGTGGCAAAGTATGGCAACCTGAATTTGATCTCTAGAACCCATGTGATTGGAAAGCATTCCCACAAGCTCTCTTCTGACCTCTACATAAGAGCTGTAGTATGTGTATGTATGTATGTACACATATGCACATACACAATAAACATTTAAAAAATTAAACTTTTTATCTCCATTCAAACTGTTAGAGGGATCCTAGAGACATGCAGAATAGTACAAGATACTGCCATTGTTTTTGATTACCACAATTACTAAACAGCAGGACCCTATTGCTGAAGACATCACAATGTTTGATTGCAGGACATAGATATATCAGTCTTAAAGTAACCAGGAAACTCTCTACTAGTTAGCTTTCATATTGATGGAAGGTGCCATGCAAGCTGCTGGAAGGGGAAAGATGAACGGTCTTATCCATCGTTGGACCTCACATGCTGCAACACTAAGCTGCAAGCAAGGTGTGTCCATTGATGTAACAATGGCAAGACTATTCATGAAGGTACTAATTGTTCTCTGACTGGATTTGAGGCTAGCTATACAAGAAGGAACTAAGGCCTGGTACTGCATGCATGGTTAAAGCCCATGACTAGGGGTCATTGGCTCTAGGAGAGAACCTACTGATGTGTTTTTTCCCCTAAATCGTCATGTTATCAAACTGGCCTCTAAATACTTACATTTATATCTAAAGATTGGTGTTGTTCCAAACCTTAGTCAGCAAAAGTTCTTATTACAGTGAGTAGTGGTTAATGTTGACACATTACTGTTCAAAGTGCTGAGAATTGGCAAGTGTGAGTGCTTAGCCACGGATGAGACATCTATATCAATGCCATCCTCCCAAGACTTGGGGAACATCCCAGAAGAGGGGAGCAGGAAGAACGTAAGAGCTAGAGGATGCAGAGGAGTTCCTTAAAATGCATGGCTGCTATACACACAAACTCACAGTAGCAGTGCTTATGAATATGAGACCTGTACAAGATCAATCCCAAGGCCCCACCTCCAGAGGAGCACCTATTGGCCTAGATGGCTGCTGGACAAGGGAGATTCACTTGTCTTTAGGAGTGTGGTCACTGTAAGATTCTTGACGCCCCAGTGGATGACCCCATGCTTCTGTATATATGGGCAATATTAATTGTGCTCAGTAGGTAAATAACTAAATAATAATAGTAAAATGAGGCTGGGAGGGTAATGTTTGAAGTGTGCTAGGAGCAGTTGGAAGGTGGGGAGTGAAGTGTGGATATGTTCAAGATATATGTATGAAATTTTCAAAGAATAAGTTAAAGAAAATATTTTTTTCAACAGAAATAATGTTCCTAGAACTTCATTAGCTGAGTAGTTTTATTTAGGTTTCTTTACCTCGTGATACAGCTGTACTTATAGCAAACTGTACAGGGGTTCTTCATGGCGGTTGTCCTATTATGATTGGAAATGCAATTTAGTACCAGGAAAAAATGAAAGTCAACTATAGCTATTGTCCCAAAATTAGGAAGAATAAAATGCAAGTGTGGAAACAGTCGTGTTTAGCATTTTACAGGGGTGCCTTGTACAATAACCACTATGATAAATAGTTATAAGTAGCTGTAATAGTTTATATCAATTGTCAATTTGATGAGATCTAGAATCACCCAGGAAATGAGCCTCTGGGATGCCTGGCAGGGCTTATCTCGCTTAAGTTAACTGAGGTGAGAAGGCTTGCCCATCTTGGGTGGCGCCATTGACTGGGCTGGAATCCTGAGGAGACAGTGAGCTGAGTACAGGCCTTGGTGGCTCTCTGTTTCTTGACTCTGGGTGTGATATGAACAGCTACATCAAGCTTCTGCCCCTGTGACTTTCCCACCATCTTGAGATAAAATAATCTTTTCCTTCCTTAAATTTCTTTTCTCAGAGTATTTTATCACAGAAATCAGAAAGGTAACTAAAATTCTAAGTAATTAAAAAAGGGAACAGTAAAACCGAGAGAGACATGGAAAAACCTGGATCAGACAGAAAGACATAAAAGAAACAAACAAGCAAGTACATGAGGAGATGCTGTGGAAGTGGAGGAGGCATGGTCAGGGATGCTGAGCTCCACCCAGAGGTGAAACGGAGGGAGGGAAAATTATTCTCTAGTTTAATAAGGCTTCTTGAAACCAAAAGCCAACAAAACAGAGGATATGTCCAGGACATAACAAGTGTCCAGCTTTAAAAATTCTTTTGGAAAGTATTCATTTCCCAGAGTCAGGGAAAATGAAAGTTTAAACATGCAAAGCTAAGAAATTAATGCAGGGCCCCCTGATAGCTCAGTGAGTAAAAGTGAGGAGTCCCAAGCTTAACTATGAGTTAGAGTCCAGGACCCACATGGTGGAAGGGGAAAACTGACTTCTACAAAGCTGTCCTTTAAATTCTACACACGCACACATACATACACACACACACACACACACACACACACACACGTAATAAAAACGAAACAATAAATTAGCACACAAAATATATGATGCTTAAGAACAAGTTTCTAAGAGAATTTATCAGAATGCAAAAGAGTTATGAAAACCCCAGCTGGGACAGTGGACCTCTTCTCTTGAGTGAATGTGAGATGATTTTGTGGAAAGAGTGTTCTCATTTTTAAGCCCTTTTTTCCCTTGGGTATAGCAACCGATTCTAACTACATGGAAGGAAGGCTTCCCCAGACTCCCATGCAAAGGGCTGCATCTGATCAGTTTGGGAAATGAAGAGCAGCCAGCCATCCAAGAGGCCTGCCCCACTTTTGAGCTTACCAGAGATAGATGTTTGTTCTTTCATCTCCTGAGCTAGACCAAAGGATGTGGCTAGGCAAGAGGTGGGGACTGTGCAGATGCATATGTAGATGTGTGTGCATGTTTTCTCATTTCCGCTTCCCCTTTTGAGCTGGCAGAAGCAGCTGAATGAGAACAGAGAGAAAGTCACCTCCCCCAGTGTGAGACTTTCTCACTGTCCTCACTTATGGCCTCATTCCCGGGAAGGGGTCAGCCCAGCTTTTAACACTGCCTTACCTCCAACACATCTATCTACCAGTGGGCAGGTAAGTGCAGCTTTCACCTTATTGTTTTAACACTGCCTTACCTCCAACACATCTATCTACTGGTGGATAGGTAAGTGTAGCTTTCACCTTATTTTTTGGGTGGTGCTGATCCAGAATGGCATTAGAAGATGGAAGAGCATGGGTCAGAAAGAAGCTGGGGGGCTCACAGAAAGGAATGAGCCTGGAGATCGTCCTGTACCCCTGACTTCAACTCCAGCCTTATGATTGTGCCTGCTGAACAAGGACTGTGCCTCTTCGGACCCTTCTCCTCTATTAACAGACATGTAATCTTTCTTGGGTCCCAAGGCATGGCTTCCTTTGATGATCTGAATTACTATTCAGAAATTTCCATCTTTCTGCAGAGAGAAGTTCTTCTCAGCATCTTGTGGAACTCTCTGCTTGTGATCATTTCAATCTATTTCCAACTATGAAAAGTTCTCAAAGAGAAAAGTTTCCCAGTTTGATTGCCCATAGCTCTGACTTTGGGAATACCTAAATCTCACCTGACTTTGCTTTCTGTGAGTGGGATTTCTTTAGAAGTTTCAGAGAAATATAAGGAGGTAATTTACCACGAGGTGTGTTAGAGTTACTATGCAGGAAAACCTACACAATAGGACAACATCAGGCCAGAATTACTAGAGGGTCAAGAGGATAACTATCCTGTGAGGGCTGGATTCCCAGATCCAGATCTCAGCTGACCTCTCTGTGGCCTGCATACTTTGGGACGGGGTCTCTAACAGCTTTTGTTTCAGTGGTATCCAGCCTGAGTAGGTCACCATTTTACATGACTCCTGAGGAGGGGGAGGAATGGAAAAATCGTTCACTCCGGGGTTTTCCCACACCTTTGTGCACCACTGGACTCATCGGTAGGAGGAAGAGATGAAGTGAGCCTTTAGCACAGAGTGCTGGGAAGACGTGAGTGTGCCATGCCATAGAAGTAGTTTAAGACCATGGTGTTTGGAAAAGGTGACAAGGGAGGTGGTAGACGTGACTTTGTACATCGCAAATATCCCTATATAGAGTGTCAAGGAAGTTTTCACACAGTGCAGTCTCTAGATTAGGAGGTTAGAGGCTGGAGGCTTGACATTGTATGCTTTAGATCCAGCAGCTGTTCAGCTTGGGTGGTTAGAATCAAGGATCTTTAGGCTCTTATAATATGAACCACTGATGGGAAAGGGAAGAGGTCAGGGTTATTGTTTGTCTGCATCTCCTGAGAATATCAGAGACAACAAGCTAAAGATATAACAGGAGGGAGAGAAAGATATCCAACATGTGATTTCCTGCCATCAGCACCCCAGGACATTTAGAGACTATTTTTTTATTGATTTCTGTTGTGTTTTCTTTTTTGTTGAATATTTTATGTGTTTCATACATAATTTTTCAGTCAGTATTAATCACCATTATACCCCCTTCTCCTTTGGCTCCCCAACTACCCTAGAGTTCACACCTTCTGTCATTCCTGCTTGCTCCCATTGTGCCAAATTACTCTCAGGGACAGCTTCTCCCCTGAGTTCTACTTAGCCTATCCAGACTCTCTTTTCTTTTTCTTTTTTCTTTTTTTTTTGGTCTTTTCAAGGCAGGGTCTCCCTGTAGCCTCAGCTGTCCTGGAACTCATTGTGTAGACCAGGCTGACCTTGAACTCACAGAGATCTGACTGCCTCTGCTTCCCAAGTGCTAGGATTAAAGTCGTGCACCACCACGCCAGGCTCATAGTCTCTTTTCTAAAGAAGGCCATGTCTTCCTCACCTGATACTCACCTTGGTACTACTATTTCCTCAACCAAGGTTGGCCTCTGATACCCATTTCTGCAGTTCTTGTGCTGGATTTTTGTCCAGCTGAGCTTGCATGGGTCTTGTGGCTGTCGATACCAATGCCGCAGGTTCGTATGAACCGGGCCCCAGGAGCTTGTAGGATTCATTTCCATTTGGTCTTGCATCACCTCCCTGGCTCTTAGAATTTTTCTGCTTCCCTCTTCCACAATGTTTCCTGAGCCCTGAGTGGGTGAAGCTGAATACAAGCAACCTGTCCATGGACCCACACTCTATTGACTCCTAATCTTCCATAGTTTACATCTTCATGGTTTGCCCTTTTGTGTTCCTAGTCTCCTGTTGCATGGAAGAGCTTCCTTAACAAAGGTTAAGACATAATTAATGCCTTCTTGGGTCCTTGTTCTATGATGCCTGGGTCTTGTGTGTAGAGATTGCATTGTAGATGTGTCACCTAGGCATGAGCAATTCACAGACCATGTCTGTGCATGTCCAGTTGTGAGAATCTGTACTATTCACATCTGGAGCAAAAGAAGCTTCTTTTCTGAGTGGTGTCTACCTTGTGGAATTATCTAAGATCTCTGACCTCTCCAGATGTGTGCATCCGGCTGTGCTAACAATACCGTAACACCTGAGTTTCCTTTCACTGAGTGGGCCTTAGTAGAGACTGTTTAGAATCCTACTAGTGACATGTCTATAAACATTAGACCCTCTGAAAGTTAAGACAGAATCTTGAGATTAAACACCCAGTGGCCATGAAGACCTAACACTGTTCTTATCCATCCAAGGACTGAGATTCAGATTCTAATGGACAACAGAGAGAAAGTTTGGTCTGGGCCCATGTCGTGACTCACAAGCTTCACTTTCAGTCACAGCAAAGGGAAAAGAACAAGCATTTCTTTCCACTTGCAGACTGACAGTTCTGCTTTCCACTTAAGGGACAAGTGGCTAACCCAGAATCCACAGCACTGTGCCCAGTCCAGCCCCAGACTTAATGTGGGATGGCTGAAACAGACTATGGTTGAGAAGACAATTCATTCAAATAAGCTGAAGGATGTTAAGGGTTTGTGTAGCTACAGTGGAGAGAAAAGGTGAGGGTAGAAGTCCATGAGCTTCATTACCATGAAGACTGAAGAATTAACAATATCAATTCACAGGGCCACCCTCAATGGCTACTCACTCATCCTGTCGTTTCTGGAAAAAGGCTTCTGTAGCTAGCCAGGGCAAGCTGCTCTGGTTCATTCCTGGTGTCTTTTTAGTCCAGCTGGATTGAACACATGATGGCAACTCATGCACTGAGCACAGGGAGACTTGTTCCAAATACATGACTTTAATATTTCCTGTGGGTATTTATAAGCCTGTCATAAAACCCATCCATATCTCGATGAGGAAGAGGAAGAAAGCAAGAGAGGGGAAGGCCTTGGATGGTCTTCTTCAAGAATTCAGCTAAGCTTATTTGTGGGAAGAAACTCTGACAGAAGACAGGCAAAATGGTGTCACTGAGTAGCTGACAGTGTTTTCCTTGCTACTCTTTACCAAATAACACCCTCCTCCCCTGAACTAGAGAATGAAGTGCTCCCTTAGGCCACAGAAGTCTCTGAATCCTCAAACAATGTAAGGATAAAGTCTGTTTTGATAACTTTCCAACTTTCAGTTTTATGGATAAGAAGTAGAAACCTGGAAAATGGTCACCATTTACATGAGAAAGTGACAACCTGTTGTAGGTTGGGGATGTAGGGACAGGGAGGGTCAACCTGGCCTGAGGTTGAAAGTGTCCTGTCTACAAAGACAGAAATGCTGTCTGTTCTGGGACTCCCCCTCAGCTTTCTGGCATGCTCGCTGTGGACACGGAAGGTCTGATGGGCCTCATCATGGAAACTCTTTTCTTTTTCTCTGTTCCTATGCTTGTTCTCACTCTCGGTCCCAATTCACAGGCATCGCTTCCAGCATAAGTACAAAAGAAACAGAAGAGAGGCCTGTCTGATCCCTATCCCTGGGAAGAGGTCAGAGAACTGAAAGTTGACTTACGTAGAAGCCAAGGGTGGCTGCAGAAGGCCGTATGACAGAAAGGCAGAAGGAGCACACCTGGGACACAGAAGCTGTGAGTCTGAGTCCTGTTTTTCTACCTCATTCTCTCTCTCTCTCTCTCTCTCTCTCTCTCTCTCTCTCTCTCCCTTCCTATCCCTGGGCAGTTTTTCTACTCTAAATGAGTGGCCAGGCAGGTTTAGATGGTCTCTTTGACTCCTCTGGACTCTATAGAAGATGGAGGGATGATGGGACTGGGAGATGTCTCCAAGGGTAGAGTGTTCGCTGTGCATATATGAGAACCTGAGTTGGAATTTTCAGTCCCCACACTGAAACCTGTAGTGTAGATCTGCAATCCCAATCCCCAAGGATGGGTGGGGGAGATGGCAGAGAGGAGAGAGTAGGTTGGAGAAGTACAGGAGATGCTGATCTCTTGCCTCTGCAGACTTGCGTATGAGTACGTGCACCTGTATACACACCACGCACACAGACACACAAGTGCACACACACAAATAATAAAAAAGAATGAGGAGTAATCTTGCCAACTGTTCATTTTGCGTGAAGACGTGAGCACCTCTGGTCTAGACGTTGTGTCCTCCACTGTGCTATGCTGATCACTTCTCTCTTCTTTCTTTACTCTTAAAATTATTCTATCTTCAGTGAATGAACGGCTTAGATTGAGGGAAAGTAAATAATAATCTTATATATAATTTATTGCACTGTACCTCATTTTCAGCCCCAATAATCAAAATATTCGGCACATTATCTGTTTGGATATTGAAAAGCTTTAGATATCTAAGGAGGGGATGGATAATTTTCCCAAGAACATCTGTATATAATTGGGCAGACCTATTGTTCTAAGCAAGGATCACTGTAAGGCCCAAGCTCTGTCTACAGTTTAAGTATCTAAATAAGACTCCAGAGGAAAAAGGCATTGGCTATGGTTACTGGGCCTTTAAAAATGCCTCACCAGACTCTGTACAGGTGGCCAAGGAAGCCGGAAGAGGCTGTGGGGTCCCCGGAGCTGGAGTTACAGTTGTGAGCTAACAATATGGATGCTGGGATCTGAACTGAAGTCCCCTGAAAGAGCAACAAGCTCTTAACCTCTGAGCCATCCTTCCACCCCCAGAGCTGGTTTTTAAAAGAAGCAGGTACAACTTGCATTTGCAGAATTCTTCATAGGGATTTCTCATTCACAAGAAATTCTGTGATAAGCCAATTGGGATAGAAGCTGTGGTGGTAGCAGATTGGCCAAAAGTCAATTATTTATTGTCATTGAATTTTTTATGTGTTTCATAAATAATTTTCCAATCAGTCTTAATCACTTTTATACCTGCTTCACCATTGATAGCCTCCCACAGCCCACCCACCCCCAAATTCACACATTTTTCATTTATACTAGGGTCCATTGTGTCAAACTATTCTTCCCACCCATATACATAGAAATAAAACAAATAAAAATATCTCAATGGTTGAAAATTATGGCTGTTCTTGCAGAAGACCTGGGTTCAAATCCCAGAACCCACATGGCAGCTAACAAACATCTGTAACTTCAGTTTCAGGGGATCCAATGCCCTCTTCTGTTCTTAGCAGGTACTACAAGACACAGTGCACTTATGTACATGCACATAATACATGCATGCACAGACAGTAAAAATAAAGCTAAAACAATCTCCATTTTGAAACGTTTATAAGCAGAGTTGATATTTGGAAGGTACACACCGGTAGGTCCATTGTCCATTGTTTATATTTAAATGCTAAGATATAATCATAGCAAATTATGATAAGCACATGTTACTCTACGTCTTTAGAATGCAACACGATCACTATCCTAATTGTCTCTGCTCTTCCCACAAGATTTCCCAGACTGATCCAAAATTGAATACTTCCCCAATGAAGCCCAAGCCGAGCCCAGCAACAGGGTTGTACTTGTTGAGAGCTCTGTGTACTCAGTGCCACCCATTGCTCGCTATTACAATTCCACAACCACTGGAAAGAGACTTGGAATTCTCTCAAGTAAACCCTTATTAGACCTTACTGGAAAACTACTCTGTAAACCTGAGGAAGGTTAAACTGGAATATAACCAACAAGTTGGAGTCAGGAAGAAAACTATGCTAGTAATACAAAGCAATACTTCTTTTCCTAAGATTATCACAGAGCTGAATATGAAATGCACTGGGTTTCTGTGGCCTCTTCTGCACTAGAATACAAAGTAGGGAGTTTAATAGCATGTAAAGGGGAGAACTTAGTGAAATAATTTCTCCTTTTCTTCATCCCATGCTGTGGATTCTTGAATGACAATAGGCTATTTTACCTTACTCTGCTCTTAGTGGAAAGACTATATATGTGGAATCAGACCAACTTGAGTGCAAATCTCAGCATTTTCAAGGTTCTAAATGTATGAATTTTGACAAGACACCTCTCTCCCTGAGCTTTTGGTGACAAGGATTAGCTCTAAAGTGTTCATAAGGATTAAGTGAAAAGTGTTATATCAGGCATATTTATGGATAACATTAGGTACTCTGCACAGATCACTTATTATGAGTCCCTTTCGCTTTGACTCACCTGCTAGTGTCTTATGAGATTCCAACTGCATATCTTAGGAAACAGCCTAAGACTGGGTAATGTTCTTAGTTCAGCAACAGTAACATATCCCCAGCAGTTTTCCACGAGTGCTGCAGTTATTGCTTCTAACAAGGTTTACTGGAGGATAGACACTCAGAGCTCTTAAGCAACCTACTGATCCTAAACCACAGAGGTGATTTCTCTTGTTTAACTTCAATCTCAACTCTGGTAGATTCTGCTACTCCTATGCCACTCGTAGAACAAAGAGCCTCCTCTCTTACTCTACTTGGTTGTAGTTAGAGTCCAGAACTGGTAAGTCATGGAAAAGGATACAAGGAATAAGATTTCCTAGAAAAATACAGGGGACCAGAAAGAATGTAAGGCTGAAAATGATAGTGGGGCATAAACTATAGCTTCAGGGGAATTCAGGCAAGAAACAGTAGTGCCAGTGGGAGAAAAAAGAGATGTGCGGGCTTCAGACACCTTTCCTCAGACTGCATAGAATACATATGGTAGTGGAATGTAGCCAGCGTCAAGCAAGGTGGTAGTCAGATTCCAGAGGAAGTTTGATTAAGAAATGAGGACCTGGAATGGAAAATAATCATCTGAAGAAAAGAGAACTTGCAAATGTAAGCTTTAAGAATTTGGTCAGTTTTAGGTCATCCTTCTGCCATGCCAACTGAGGCCTGGAAAGAATGTGCCCCAAATCATCCTACCTGTTACTGCAAGGATCTGAAGCCATGTAGAAATCAGGCATGCCCCTCTCCTATGACATATATTAGCTGAGGATAATTTTCCAACACAAGCGTGATTCTTGCTGTTCTGCAGGTTAAACTGTATCCATTGGAAGGAACTGTACACAGTTACCTAGGAGATCTTACAGAGAGTGGGAAAGAGCAATAACAGAAGTGCTACCTATGCCTTTTGAATATGACACAGACATGTGTGCTAATTGCTAGAGGTTGATCAGAGAGAATAGATGATGTGAGCAAGAGGGACTTTATCTCTTGTTTTTTAAACCTGTATTTATTATTATTGTGTGTATGATGTGTAGTGTGTGTGTGTGTGTGTGTGTGTGTGTGTGTGTATGCATGTGTAGATGACAAAGAACAACTTTCAAGAGTTGGTTCTTTCCTTCCAAAAAGTTCAGGGATTGAACTTGGGTTATCAGTCTAGTATGCCAAGTACTTTTACCATATTCCTGGTTGGTACTCTGTTCACTGTACCATGTTCCATTATACTATGGGAACAGCTTTTGTATGGTGACTGCTTTTGTTGCCATAGCATTGGAAGAAACATCTCCACCCCTTCTCTCTATGACAAAGGTCTCTCAAACCTTCAAAGTTGTATCTCATCATCTGCGTGTGTGCCCATCTGTCAGTTCTCTGTAACATACTTCTGCTGTTGTGTTTATCTGATGATAGTCATTTGCCACTTCCTCCAGATTTCCAGAAACAGTCCCCAGTTTCTTATCTACCAACAGCTTATCTTCATCCTGTTACCACGAACCCTGATCCATGTCCTAGTTCTCTCCACTTCTCAGTAGTGCTGTTCTCTATGTTATATTATACTCCATGAACAGTTCTCTATGACATGAGCACAGCAGAGGTTAGGGAAAATTAATTCATTCAATTTCCAAGTTGCACACCAGTGCACCATATTTGGGGAGATTAGCTAGCATCTTTTCTCTTACACTTGAGACCACCGTTGTCAAACATGTGAACGTTCATGTATGCATGCATGTGTTTGGGGCAAGCACATATTTCTGTCGGTGTCTATGCATGTTTGTGGAGAACAGAGGTAAACATCGACTATCTTCCTCAATCATTCTCTACATTATTTTTTGAGATAGTCTATCATTACATCTGGAGTTTGCTAGATGAGCTGGCCAGTAAGCCCCAGGAATGTCCTTACCTCCCCAGTGTTAGGATTACAGGCACATGTCACTGTGCCCAGGTATTTTATGTGGGTGCTGAGGACTGAACTCAGTTCCTCATGCTTGTATAGCCCATGCTTTATGGACTGAGGCATCTTCCAGACCCCTCTGTTATTGCTTTCTTTAAATGAGCAGATTATTACATTTTCCCCAATTTCCTTTTAAAAGTGGCCACTCTTTGCAAGAGATTAGACCTTTTCTCACCTTTCGGGTGCCAACAGTATAGCAAATTTCTGTAAGCTTTTCTTTGAAACCCCTGATGCATTAAACATTCAGTTTCTATGAGCACTTTCTGCTAGGCATTTACATGAAGTAAAGCTTCTACGTGAGGACATATAGACAGCAAATATGCATTGTCAGGAAAATATAAATTCTTTTCTAATTACAGGAAATTCCAGCGCAGAAAAAAATCATAGAATTATCTTCTTCTCTTTTCCTTAACTTTCTGTACCAAGTAGTTAATTCTTAGTGAACTTCTGAAGCCAAGCTCCCTGAGTGTGTCTGTGATGACTCTAAAAGGCACCTGGGCCCCCATGGAACTAGAACCACCTACAATGTGCTTGTTCATCTAGAGAATAAGTATTTGTTAGGCAAGCAACATGTTAGATTCCTCTTTAATCATTAGAACCACAGCAATAAAACTCCATTCAAACACCTCTGTCCCTGAATCTTATGTTCCAATCAGAGAGTAAACTAATGAAATAACAAATGAGATAAATTAATAAAAGTATAATGTATAGCTTAAGGAGACTTTAGTATTATATTTGGTTCTGAATAGAAAATAATCCTTTTCACAGTTCCTATGTCTATTAGTCATTTAAAGAAGGCGGTTTTACTGGTTTTATAAGAGATTACCTCTATAATAGTTGTCTCCAATTTACAGTTGGAGAACGACATCATCACCATATTTCTCCTTGTTCTATGGGGGGGGAGGAGGTAAGAAAGTCTCTTGTATTAAAACCTTTGCAGTACCTAGAAGGTAAGTTTCATTAGGACTCATTATACATAGTTGTTACAAGTAGGATCCACAGAGGGTTTTGATGTTTGTAGTAATCTGAGGCTTTTCTTCCTTTCAATGTTCAGACAGGCCAACCTTTCTGTTGGCACTTTCTGGTACATCCTACTTGATGCAAAGCTGTATCTTTTCTTTCTCAGCCATTAAGTTGGTGACATTTTGACCTGTTGGAACATACAAATCTTTTCCCGTAGTTAGTTTTAAGATTTGAATTGCAAGGTTTTTTACAAAAAGGTTTCATATCTATCTGTATCCCCCCCGTTTTATTTTTTAGGTTTTTGTTTTTTGACCCATGAGTCTCCAGAAGGCAGTTGTATTATACATATCTACAGGGTGGAATCAAGGCACAGATTTCATCAAATTCACCCATGCTGTTTTGGGTGACTGTATATGATTAATTTGGGAAGCAAACTTAATTTTTACGTTAAATCATCTTATAGGTGAAAGAGAATGCTACAAGGTGATACCGCACAACAGAAAAATTATAGAGAACATTTGTATGTGCCAATCCCAAAGTTATTGTTATACAGATTTTATGTAGAAAAAACGTGGACAACAGCAGTTTATATCTCCATTTAACTCAGATGCATTACCGTTTTTATCAGAGCCTGTAAACCAATGTTGTTTAATATACACATATTTACTTTTACTAAGTCCTAAAGCACCATGTTACCTGTAGACGGTGTCTGGGCAAAACTGGATACTTGTTGAACTCATGTTAATTAAATATACATTAATTGAATATACACCCGTGTCCCTCTCCCACTTCTCCCACCCTTCCCAATTCACCATTTCAGTCAGTTTTCTGATGCAGTCTTTCTGTTGTTGTTCTTTTAATATGCATCCCTCTCCATGAGAAATATTTATATCTGGGTTATTGGTACTAGCATCCACATATGAGGGACACTTAAGCAAAATATATTAATACAGGAGCTTTGACATCAGCAATGGATTATTCTACCAAGGAGATGTTGGCCAGGGGATCCAATCCCCCACAAAAGGTAAAAGCTCCTTGCCTCTAAACTGGGATACCTGCAAGAAGAGAGGCGATAAGGCCCTGCTGTCGAAGACCTGACATTAACATGGGAAAGATGTATTGAGACCACACATGCAAGTGTACAGATGGTCTCTGGAATACCAGAGAGTGTTACCAAAAGCCACTAAACCAATAAAGCAAATATGGGTCTCCTTGAGTCAAGCAAGACTCCTCTGTCAGCACCAGCTACACCTCACCTGCCTGGAAATAGTGTGCAGCAGAGGCAGCCATATGCCTGTATATCCCAAATCTAATTGGCTATTGGCTCTCTCCTTGGAGGAATAACCCACGGCTGATGCCACAAGCTTACACCCTCTAATGGTTAGGAGATGTTATAAGCCACAGTAAGACCCTGTCATATTTAACAGAAAAAAACGTAATTCATGGATTAATATACCATCCACACATCTGTGTCTATACCAAAGTAACCTACCATAACAATTAGTACTGTTTAAATACCTATATATCTAAATGCTTGTGTTTCATTAGTAGGATAGAAAGGTTATTCCTGGACAAACTGTCAGCCCATGAAAGGAAACAGCCAGAATTGACCAGAGTCCAAGACAATAGCTCCAGAAAAAGTAGACTGTTTTGCTTCTCATCCACCTGTGCCCCTTTTCTAAGCCCAGGGAACAATTCGTGGAAGAGGGGATGTGATAGAATGTAAGGGCTATGATTGGGGTGAATGGTGAAACTACAGCAATATAGCCTGGACACTCATTTCTCATTTGATCAACTTGATTGAACATACAAGCCCTCCCTGCTGGATGGTGGGACCAAGGGACTGTGTGGGTTTGGGCACAACTGCTTGCAAACTGGTTTTACAAGAAGGATGCTTGTACTCATAAATTATCGCTTATTGCTAAAAAATGAAAAAAAAACTGAGAGAAAGATGCAGGACAGTTATGGCAGAATGCATGATCTGGGATGGGGTGGGGTGGGGTGGGGGGAAGGGAAAGGGAAATATGCCTGAACTGAATTGGAAAATGATGTATGAAATACACAAAGCATCAATAAAAAAAGTATAATGTATATTAGCTGTAATGGGTTACCTGCAGAAGCCAAGCTGTTTTCTTGGAGGAAGTTGGTTGAGAGGTAGATTTTGTAGGTTGAGTCAAACAAAGTCCTGGAATAAAGACAGTGAGGACATATTTAAGAAAAATGGGGGTGTGTGGCTAAAAGAGATGGAGAGAAATTGGCCTATAGGACTGTGAGACAGGTTCAAGGATGTGAAGAATGTAAGACACAGACAGATATCAAAGAGATGTTGAAACCTGCCATCCCAGCTAGGGAGATTCTACTGTGCACTGTGCTGGTCAGCACAGGATTCAGGTCCAACATGGTGCTTCCAGAAGCTTACATATATGGGAAGCAATGTGTGGCACTCTTCCTTCCCTCTAGCCTCCCTCCTTCCCTCCGTCCGTCCCTTCCTCCATCCCTCCCTCCGTCCAGCCCTTCCTTCCTCTCTCCTTTTCCTCCCTCCTCCCTTACCCGCTTCTCTTCCTCTCCTTTTCTTCCATTTCTTCTTTCCTTTATCTTTGCCTTCCTGTCCTTTACCTTCTTTTAAGTTTTCCTAATGAACAAAAATGCCTATTCCTACTAAAGATTCCCTGTGATTTATGTGAGGGAATGAAGTGGGGAAATCAGACGTTGGTGTTTTCTTTTCTGTGCTGACTGAAAGAAGCCTATTAAATATTTTGGAAGGCAAGAACAAGAAAGCACTCTGATCAAGGCTCTTCAGGTTCTCTTCCTGAATTCTTTCTCAAGGCACCCTCTTCCTCTATGATATAACAGCAGCAAATCACTTCTGTTGGCCCTTTGTAGTTTTTATTTGGCATGAGCTTAGTTAAGTGGTTTACTTTTCTCTAAAAAACAAAAAACAAAACAAAACAAAAACAAAAACAAAAAAAGGACTCCTGTGAGCGAAAGTCACACAGTGCAAACAACTGCCTCCCACTAGCAGAGAAATCTGGATTAGAACTGAAGTAAAAGAATCTAGATTAGACAACAGTGATTGCTTTTCTCCTGGTACATTTGGTCTATAGCATCAAAAGACATCTAAAACAATTTATTGCACTAGAAGAACATTTTATGTTCAGGATGTTCTTCTTAAAAATAGCTATTTTAGTACCTAAGTCACTGAATGTCTCACTAATGACTTTGTTTTTAGGACTTGGAAGGAAAGAACTCTCTGGAAATGGACCTCTTATTTTCTTTTCTCTTTATTTCCCAGACTCTAACAACTAAAAGTGTAACTCTGGAGATGGAGTTGTGTATGGCACCTTTAAGGGATGGAGGCACAGAGCTAAAAGCCATGGTGTCATGTCTGTTTATTGAGTGTGGGAAGGTGTGGGTGTGGCCCAGAACACATTAGCCTCCAGCTTTTCAAGTCGTCTGGATAGCTGAATGATTCTTCCCGTTTTTCCCTGTGCCCCAAACCTTCCTTCCCTTTACTGCAAGGATCTGAAGCCATGCAGAAAGCAGGCATGCCCCTCTTCTATGACATAAACTAGCTAAGGATAATTTTCCAACACAAGCGTGATTCTTGCTGTTCTGCAGGTTAAACTGTATCCATTGGAAGGAACTGTACACAGTTACCTAGGAGATCTTACAGAGAGTGGGAAAGAGCAATAACAGAAGTGCTACCTATGCCTTTTGAATATGACACAGACATGTGTGCTAATTGCTAGAGGTTGATCAGAGAGAATAGATGATGTGAGCAAGAGGGACTTTATCTCTTGTTTTTTAAACCTGTATTTATTATTATTGTGTGTATGATGTGTAGTGTGTGTGTGTGTGTGTGTGTGTGTGTGTGTATGCATGTGTAGATGACAAAGAACAACTTTCAAGAGTTGGTTCTTTCCTTCCAAAAAGTTCAGGGATTGAACTTGGGTTATCAGTCTAGTATGCCAAGTACTTTTACCATATTCCTGGTTGGTACTCTGTTCACTGTACCATGTTCCATTATACTATGGGAACAGCTTTTGTATGGTGACTGCTTTTGTTGCCATAGCATTGGAAGAAACATCTCCACCCCTTCTCTCTATGACAAAGGTCTCTCAAACCTTCAAAGTTGTATCTCATCATCTGCGTGTGTGCCCATCTGTCAGTTCTCTGTAACATACTTCTGCTGTTGTGTTTATCTGATGATAGTCATTTGCCACTTCCTCCAGATTTCCAGAAACAGTCCCCAGTTTCTTATCTACCAACAGCTTATCTTCATCCTGTTACCACGAACCCTGATCCATGTCCTAGTTCTCTCCACTTCTCAGTAGTGCTGTTCTCTATGTTATATTATACTCCATGAACAGTTCTCTATGACATGAGCACAGCAGAGGTTAGGGAAAATTAATTCATTCAATTTCCAAGTTGCACACCAGTGCACCATATTTGGGGAGATTAGCTAGCATCTTTTCTCTTACACTTGAGACCACCGTTGTCAAACATGTGAACGTTCATGTATGCATGCATGTGTTTGGGGCAAGCACATATTTCTGTCGGTGTCTATGCATGTTTGTGGAGAACAGAGGTAAACATCGACTATCTTCCTCAATCATTCTCTACATTATTTTTTGAGATAGTCTATCATTACATCTGGAGTTTGCTAGATGAGCTGGCCAGTAAGCCCCAGGAATGTCCTTACCTCCCCAGTGTTAGGATTACAGGCACATGTCACTGTGCCCAGGTATTTTATGTGGGTGCTGAGGACTGAACTCAGTTCCTCATGCTTGTATAGCCCATGCTTTATGGACTGAGGCATCTTCCAGACCCCTCTGTTATTGCTTTCTTTAAATGAGCAGATTATTACATTTTCCCCAATTTCCTTTTAAAAGTGGCCACTCTTTGCAAGAGATTAGACCTTTTCTCACCTTTCGGGTGCCAACAGTATAGCAAATTTCTGTAAGCTTTTCTTTGGAACCCCTGATGCATTAAACATTCAGTTTCTATGAGCACTTTCTGCTAGGCATTTACATGAAGTAAAGCTTCTACGTGAGGACATATAGACAGCAAATATGCATTGTCAGGAAAATATAAATTCTTTTCTAATTACAGGAAATTCCAGCGCAGAAAAAAATCATAGAATTATCTTCTTCTCTTTTCCTTAACTTTCTGTACCAAGTAGTTAATTCTTAGTGAACTTCTGAAGCCAAGCTCCCTGAGTGTGTCTGTGATGACTCTAAAAGGCACCTGGGCCCCCATGGAACTAGAACCACCTACAATGTGCTTGTTCATCTAGAGAATAAGTATTTGTTAGGCAAGCAACATGTTAGATTCCTCTTTAATCATTAGAACCACAGCAATAAAACTCCATTCAAACACCTCTGTCCCTGAATCTTATGTTCCAATCAGAGAGTAAACTAATGAAATAACAAATGAGATAAATTAATAAAAGTATAATGTATAGCTTAAGGAGACTTTAGTATTATATTTGGTTCTGAATAGAAAATAATCCTTTTCACAGTTCCTATGTCTATTAGTCATTTAAAGAAGGCGGTTTTACTGGTTTTATAAGAGATTACCTCTATAATAGTTGTCTCCAATTTACAGTTGGAGAACGACATCATCACCATATTTCTCCTTGTTCTATGGGGGGGGAGGAGGTAAGAAAGTCTCTTGTATTAAAACCTTTGCAGTACCTAGAAGGTAAGTTTCATTAGGACTCATTATACATAGTTGTTACAAGTAGGATCCACAGAGGGTTTTGATGTTTGTAGTAATCTGAGGCTTTTCTTCCTTTCAATGTTCAGACAGGCCAACCTTTCTGTTGGCACTTTCTGGTACATCCTACTTGATGCAAAGCTGTATCTTTTCTTTCTCAGCCATTAAGTTGGTGACATTTTGACCTGTTGGAACATANATATTTGTTTGGGGAGGAAAGAATACAGAATGTTGACAAAGGAATGTTAAATGAAATCCAAATACATGGAGTGGTAACTACACTGATAAACTGGGAATACCAGTTTGTAGGAACCTCCTCTGGGCCAGCACTCGGGGTTCCAAGGTCTTGACCAAGGAAGGGGTGAGTAGGCCGCAGAGCCAAACATCACAGACCCTGGGAGTTGGGTGAAAATCAGGGAAAATGTGAGCTCCTGTTAACTCGTTTAATATGGGAAAGATAAGGATTTGTATATGATCATCCTCTGCTTCTTCTGGAAACGCGTCAGGTGCTGATCAAAACACTGACTCAGCTGTTGCTTGGGAGCACAGGTTAAGTCTGCTCAGCAGACGAGGAGGTAAGCATGCTGTTGCAGGTGTGTAACACTCTACAGCAGTTGCCAAGTTAGAGTGTCCACCCTGAACTTACTGTCTGGTAATTGCTTAGTGTGCAGGGTCTCCTTGTTCCTGTCACACATCTGTCTTTTCCTGGGAAAAATCCCATGTAACTTCCTAATTTGTCAAACAGGAAACAAAGCAAATCACCAAAATACAAACAAAACCCAGAATGTCTGTAGGTCTGGTCAGATGCAACCTTAGAAATGACTTTTGACATTTGAAATTCTAAACTTTAAAAAATAGATATCTCGGTGAGGATAAATAATGTGAATTTCATAAACTGTAACTTTATAAGATATAAAGTTTAGTTTTCTTTCTTTTTAATGCGTATGTGTGTGTGTGTGTGTGTGTGTGTGTGTGGTCTGAGAATGAGTTCAAGTGGATGTATGCATGTGTGTGTGTGGTCTGAGAATGAGTTCAAGTGGATGTATGCATGTGTGTGCATCTGTGTGTGGAAGGCAGAGACCGGCATCATTGGTTTCCTGAATCGTTCTCCCTCTATTGTTTGGGGCAATATCTTTCACCAGACCCTGAGATCACTGATTTGACTTTTGAGGGACCCTCCTGTCTGCCTTTCCAGCTCTATTATTACAGACATGCTAGCAACTGCACCAAGATTTTATGTCCATGGTGGGGATGTGAGCTTAGGTCTTCTTCCCTGTGTGGAGTCACATCTGACTAAACCATCTCCTCGGCCTCCAGATATTTCAGTTCTAATCCAAGATTCTGAGAAGCAAAATCCTTAAATATTAAAACAAAAACTCTTCTGAACGAGGTGTTCCACTGTACATTAGACTGGCCTGGGACTCATGGTGAACCTGCTCAACATTGAGTATTGGGATCACAGCCATGAACCAGCATGCCTGCCTTAGGAAAACCTTTCTAATATAGCATTTCAGCTACCATGAGAAGTAGAGATACTTTCATTCAGAATAGCTTCCTCAGTGCTCCTTAATGCCCGTGATGTTTGACGCTTTCCTACTTGTTGATTTCAAAGACTTGATCTCACACTTAGTTTATCAGAACATCCTTTCTTTTTTTACTTTTTTCTATAATGCTTTTATTGATGCTTTGTGTATTTCAGACATAATTTTTCAGTTCAATTTAGGCATATTCCCCTTTCTCTCCTCCCTCCCCACCCCAGATCATGCATTCTGTCATTAACTGTCGTGCATCTTTCTCTCAGTCTTTTGCTCAGTCTTTTTTTATGTTTAGGAATTCACTTTTTCCTCCATTAATTTTATATTACTCTAAAATATGAATACATACTTTCCACCCATATACAGTAATTACAGACTCTGAAAATAAGTGGTGGGTCGATTCTAGAGTCCGTTAAGAGATTTACATTATGACAACATAGTTGCTTCAGATAAACAGAAATATAACAATAATGTTGTTCAGCTTGCCTTTCAACTTTCTTTTTGTAAGTGATGGTGGTGGGTGGGTGAGCAAAGAGCTTAGCCCTTACAGAGACCAAAGATTAGCAAGTCACCATGAAAGGAGTGGTTTTAGAATAGAGGGTGAGGAAGTTTCACTGTGTTTCAACTTTCAGGAGAGCATCAACGTGGCAGTAAGCTCTAAAGAGTAAGCCAGAACCATGGAAGCATCCGTGCTGAGCCCCACATCCTGGGAGAAAAGAAGGGCCTGGCTGCGTCAGAGCCGAAACTGGCAAACCCAGGTCCTAGAAGAGGAGGCTGCCTCTGCCCTGCAGGATGTGCCAGATCCAGACCCTGCCAGCCTGGATGATGTTTTCCAGGAAGGTAAGAGGCTGCTGGATACGGCACCAGTGCCCAGTATGTCTTACATAGCCCACACAACATGAACAGGGGTACTTTGTTAGACATGACCTCAGAGAGGCTTATAAGTGAGTGTAAGTGGTAGCTTACACCTTTAATCCCAGCATTCATTTGGGAGGCAGAGGCAGGCGGATCTCTCTGAGTTCGAGGCCAGCCTGGTCTACAGAGCAAACTCCAGACCAGCTGGGACTAAAGGGAGACCCTGTGTCAAAAATACACACAAAAAAGTGTAGAGGTCTGACATAACATGATATGTAAACTATGTGAGAAAGAGGCAGACATGATTGGGAGACTGAAAGGGGCATCTTTGCATAATCCTGGGAAAAACTCCGTGAGAACCCAAGGCCAGGGCTTGTCTGAATGTTATGTGACAAGACTAAAATCACACTATGCCCAGAGTCATGCTGATACTCTATCATTAACAAATGTATAGCCATTGAGAAGTCAGTTGCCAAAGATGTACTTGTTCCTTTCCCACATGTTCACATTATTTGAGGTTTAAATAAGACCACAGATATAGAGAAGAACAAAAGTTCTGGTAGCAATAAACTTGCCCTTGCTTGATAGGAAATATAAACCATAGAATTTTACTTCTCCTTTTTGGTAGAGAAAGCATTCATGCCTAGAAAACTTGAAGAATAAAAGCAGAGGGCTGGACAGCCGGACAGGCAGTGAGAGGAGATAGATCCACTATATTTACATTCATCAACCAACCTTCTTTACATTGCGTTCCTCTCAAATCTTAAATACAAATTTATAGGAAAGAAGAGCCATGCTGTGGCTGTGCAAGGACAGCTTGCAGAGTGCCATGAGCTGGAGGAGGAGTCAGGCTTCCTTCAGTTCTGACAGTGATCCAGTTTCTGGTTTTTCTAGGGAATCCACTCAATAAGATCGAAGACTGGCTTCAGGACTGTAGGTGAGTGCTCAGCAAGCTGTGGCCTGGTGTGGGCTACAGATGGCTAGTCCTTGGGAACTCAGAGACCAGAAAAGGGGTTCGAACTGGTTTGGTTTGCAGGCATGTTGCAAAGACTTGGGAGGAGGGAAGGCTGGTGATCCAAGCATGTGGGTCGAATGTACCTCAGGGCTCAGATGAAGTTTAGGTGGAGGTTTAGAAAACCAAGATAGTTCTGGGCTAGAGCTAAGAGTAGATGGAAAGCTACATACATGGGAATGACAGGGATGAGTGTTGGAGCTTCTTGCTCCTTGCCTTTCGTCTTCCGACTTCAGTTTTACATTGTGTGACAGAAGAGGAGGACTTGGAAAGAGGACCTTTCCTCCTGTGGTCCAGTCAGGTTGACTTGTTTCTACTGTAGAACACAGGAAGGGAAGAGGAGGCTCGGAGTATTCAAAGCAAAGAGGTCAGGCACTTCAAAGTATATCACCTTTTTGCTTGGAAACACTTTAAAATATGGCACCCCACCCCCCCAACAACAATTCATTCTGCCTGTATGACTTAGTCTCCTCCAACATAATGGAAAGCTTTTGTGACCTAGTTAAGCCTAATTGTTCTTATAAAAATGACCTCTAGGATGTATAACTCCTGCCTGCTCTTCATTTTCCATCTAGGAATGTCTATAGCTTTATATAACCTTTAATCTAAACTCATCTATTAACTGACATAAATAAACCCATCCTTGCTTATTTGGCAGGAAATAAATAGCACTGAATAATCAAAGGTTGTTAATTTTGCTCTGGAAGGCAACACCAAAGATTTATTTTGCTTTTGTCTTTGCTATTTGCAAAATGTATTGTCTTTCTTATCCTAATCATATTCACACTTCATTGACATTAAAAGCCATTGCAGAATCTTCAAAATGTTGGAAGGACATAATTGAGAGAATATACTTGTGTGCAGGTTTTAGTGAGATGCCTATGGTGAAAAGTCTTGGGTTTCATGGTAGTGTACCAGATACATACAGGAGAAAGGGTTGCTTCAATTAATATCTTTATCCCATTATTCAGTTCCTTCAGTTCACACCAAATCATGCTTTAGTTCTGTATAGTTGTCTGTGTCTGATTGTCTGATTTGCTCAAAGAGATGCCAAGTATTTAAAAAAATTTGTTATTGAGAAATTATCCAATGCACTTTGAATATATCCACCCCTTCCTCCAACTCAGCAGATCCACCCCTTCCCTACCTGCCCAGTGCAGTATTCTCCTTTTTGTTTTAAAGATCTCTTCATGCTACTTTGTGCTGCCGATATACTCTTGGATATGGGTCCATCCACTGGAGCTAGTGGATGGACCCATATCCAAGAGTATATTATATATTATATATATAATATAATATATATTATATATAGCTATATATAATATATATATATATATATATATATACAAAGCCTATCGAGTCAAATTTGTGTCCCCAAATGCCATTTAATATAGGTCCATCCACTGGAGCCCGGTTAACCTATCCAGCATCATACCCTTAAAAGAAACTTGACTTTCCCTCTCCCAGCAGCTATTGGTTGCCCTCAGCCAGGGTTGGGGCTTCTTACCCAGTTCTCCATCTCTATGCTTGAATTTTGTCTGGCAGCACAGCTGTGTGTCCATGTGAGTAAAATCTATGGGAATAATAAGTCATTAGGAGTCTGTTTAATGCCATTTCCATTTAGTAGAATTAAATAGTAGTAAGGTCTCCCATACAGACTATGATCTCTTTAGCCATGGTACTTACTAATCCATCTCTTCAGCACCATTAAACCTTTAAAAAAATAATATTTATTATTTTATGTGTATATGAGTGTATTGCCTGGGCGTATGTAAGGGTGCCCGTGTCCTGCAATGCCTGTGAAGTCAGAAAAGGGTATTGGATGCCCTGGGACTGGAGTTACAGACAGTTGTTAACTGTCATGTAGTGCTGGAAATCAAACCCAGGTCCTCTGCAAGAGCAGCCGGTGCTCTTAACCACTGAGCACCCTATTCAAACAGTCTGAAATACCACAAGGAAGTCAATAAACATTCTTATATTTGTTCTGGAAGGACAGTTGTTAGAAAATCTTCCCTATTTCCTTATTCTCTCTTTTGTGTATGAAATACAGTCATGCACTGTATACAATTCCAGTCACTGACAAACTGCATACACACCAGTGGTCCTTAGATTATATCTTTTGATAATACCATAGCTTTTGATTTGTATCTTATATTTAATAATTTTTGCACACTATGAAATTGCCTAATGATATATTTCTCAGAATACATCCCAATTAGGCAATGTATACTTGGATTTTAGTTCTACTCAAAAATAAGAAAAAAATCAAAGGATGATGGGCGGCAGCAAGATGCATGGTTTTTGATAATGGATAATGAAGACAGTAGAAAAATCACACTTGAAGTGTGTGACATTCTGTATTACCAGGCTATTTAGGACCACAGATTAAAGGCACTGGGATAAATAATTCACTTTCACTGGTTAACTGTTCACAATATTGCCTGTGCCATGCAAAGCATTTTTCAAAGTTGGTTTTAAGACCACACAGTTTCTATTTTATCCAACACCAATCACCCAATAGGTCTTTCTTTTCAGGAAAATCCTTCTAGAGAGTCCATCATCTTCCTGAGAGATTTAATGTTAATATTTCTCAATGCAATGAAATCTCTTGGCTCTCTCTCTCTCTCTCTCTCTCTCTCTCTCTCACACACACACACACACACACACACACACACACACACATACACACACACACACACACACACACACACACACACACACACACACACACACACACACGCATGCACACACACACACACACATGCACATTTTGGCTCTCTCTATTTTCTATCTCTTCTTACTCTTTCAGGAAATTTAGGGAAATATTAATATGGTGTTTGTGAAACATAAGAGGTACTGCTCAGAACACTCAAATTATCTCTGTGGGCTTCAATTTAAATCTGTATCTACAGAAAGTGCTGAAAGGAGCTAAAAACAGCTATATGCTTTAGTCCAATTGTGTGTCTACATACTATTTGTTTCTGAATTAGATGTAGAGAAGGAGGAATATGCAGTCTCTTCTATTTCAGATTTGAAACTGTGATTGTGTGGCCCACAATAATTTTGGGATTCCTTGGTTGTGTGTGATATTTGAGAAGTTTCAAAGAATGCTCATAAACAGAACCGACTAACTCATCATAAAGCCTATTGGCCTGAGTTTCTTCCTGGTTTTTCTCTCAAAATGAGATGATAAAGGGCTAGAGGGGTGGCTCCAAGGTTAAGGACATGGGTTCCTTTTGCAGCACCCACATGACAGCTAACAACCATTTGTAAATCCAGTTCCAAGAGATCTGATGCCCTCTTCCAATTTCTGCAGGCATTAAATACACTTGATAAAATTACATACAAGCAGAAACACTGATATGCATAAAATAAATAAATAAATTTCATAAAAAGAGGTGTTAAAATGCTTTCCAAGGTTTAACTAGAGAACTAGAAGCCTACTAAAATAGGATATGTGCCTTATGTATCTAGGTAACAGTAATGAGATTTTCTTTGTAGAAAGCAATAATTTTATTAGTGGTTGTGCTAGTTTCCTTTCAATTGCTACGACAAAACATTCTGACCAAACTCAGCTTGGGGAGGAAAGGATTTATTTGGCTCACATCTCTAGGGTCAACATTCATCACTGAAGGAGCCCAAGGTAGGAACTTGGGGAAGGAACCTGGTGACAGCAGCTGAAGCACAGGCTATGGAGGAATGCTGCTTACTGGCTTGCTCCCCTGGCCCATGCTCAACTTGCTTTTTCTTTTTCTCTTCCTTCCTTCCTTCCTTCTTTCCTTCCTTCCTTCCTTCCTTCCTTCCTTCCTTCCTTCCTTCCTTTCTTTTTTTTTTGGCCTTTTTCATCCCAGCTGGCCTGGAGCTCACCATGTAGACCAGGCTGGCCTTGAACTCATAGAGATCTGCCTGCCTCTACCTCCAGAGTGCTAGGATTAAAGGTGTGTGCCACCACACCAGGCTTCCAACCTGCTTTCTTAAACATTACACAACAACCTGCTTAGGGGTGGCACTGCCCACAATGGGCTGGGCCCTCCCATATTACTCAGTGATCAAGAAAATACTGACCACAGTCCAGTCCAATGGAACCAATTCCCCAAGTAAGTCTCCCTCAACCCAGGTGTGTCAACTTGACACCAAAACTGTCCAGCACAGTATTTTAATATTATATATATATATGTATATATATATATATATACATGTATCAGTCATATTTTAACTTTTACTGTAATATATGCTTTTCTTACTGAAAAATGAGTATGAACTATACAGCAGAATGAACTTTCACAGAGCATACAACCACGGTTATTGAAGGAGAGGTCATCAGAACTCTAAAGGTTTCTTCTTCCTCTCATCTGTTAATTCTGCCTCCCAGGATAACAATACCTCAATGGAACAGTGGAGATAAGTTTGGGCATTTTTTTCAATTTTATATAATGTTCTAGTTTGTCTTCCATTGCTGTGACAAAACACTCTGACAGACACCAACTTGGGGAGGAATATTCAGCTCACATCTCCTGGGTCACAGTTCATCACTCAGGCAGCCCAAGGCAGGGACTCGGGGCAGGAACCTGGAGGCAGGAGCTGAAGCAGAAGCCATGGAGGAATGCTGTTTACTAGCTTGCTCCCCTGGCCCATGCCCAGCCTGCCCTCTTATACAGTACACAACAACCTGCCCAGAAGTGGAACCACCCATAGTGGGCTGGGCCCTCCCACATTGCCCAACAATCAAGACAATACTCCATAGATGTGGCCACAGGCCAGTCCAATGGAGCCAATTCCCCAACTGAGGCTCCCTCAACCCAGGTGTATCAAGTTGACCCTAAAGCTGTCCAGCACATATAACTAGAGTCATGTAATATACACTGCTTTGTCTGCATGTGTTTTTAATGAACTTTTTGCCCTGCACTCCTTGTGATGTTCATCTATGCAGTTGAATGAAACCATAGATCCTTCTTTTTTATTGTTGTGTAATGTTAAATTATATACTCATACAATTTCCCATAAAAATATAGATTTTGCGACATCCTTTTTGGGTTCTTATGATTGGTTTATTTTGGAGAGTATAGGCAGGCAATATATATAGACATTTCCAATTAACACAATCTAGGAGTGAAATAATACTGTTTTAGTTATAGTTCTGATGACAGCAACTAAGTCTGAGCTATTGGCATCTGTTGGCCAAAGTGCTCCAAATTCTGAAACATTTTGAGAGCCAGAATGACCCAATGAGTGGAAAATCACACAACTGACCTTATGTGAATGATCACAGGAAACAAAATCTCAGCACTTTGTATAAAATATTAAATATAGTTTCAGTCATATTAACTCACAAAATATATGAAATATAACCAAATTTGATCTTTATACTTACTACACTCACATCTCTTTTCCAAAATATCTCATTATGTTTATGCAAAACCCCCAAAATCTGAAAGAATTCTAAATCTGGAATACTTCTAACTCAAGCATATTGATTAAAGGGCATGCAATTGCTGTACACAGCTATGACACAAATATTAGCTGCAACAGAACAGTAATTACAACATTCTAGTAGTAGACTACCAGTTATCAATGTTCTAGTAGTCTTAATAAATGTGATTAATATTAAGAGCATTTATAAATATGGTATTTCCAAACAAATTATTTATAATTATAGATCAGGAAGAGAGGCACATTTGAATGTCCGTTTGGATTAATTATATGATCTTAATTGTCTTAACTATCATTGTACATTCTTTAAGGTAGCTTTCTATGGTCTTATCACAGCAAAATAAAGATTTATATTTGGAAAACACAGTTGACTTAATTTTAACTACTGAAAGAAAGATACTAGCTGAAAATGCTGTTTATGTAATGATATATTTTGTAAAATTGAAGTACAGCTTAACTGATACTCAGTTAAAGAGACCCGTCCCATTGTTAAACATATTAGACTCTTCATGAGCCTTTATGTTGTGTGAACTGATGGACAAAGATAATGGAAAAGATTCATTTAGTACTAGCCCATGGGATGCACTTCAGCCTGTTTCTCTGCTAACTCACTTTGCCAACCCCTCCACTCAAGATATCACGTTAAGTTTCCAGAATTCAAAGCATCCTGTTCAACTTCCATTTAAATCTTCTTGGGAAAGTAAATGCAGCAAAACTCACAACATATCAGTCCTTGAATTAGACTCAGATAATAATAAAATCAAAGTATTCAAATTCCTTTTGGGGGTACTTACCTACTCTTGTTAATAAAAGAATTAAGAACCAGACTCAGAAGGACTTTATTAGAGTTGAAAGCAAAACAACAAGGCAGGCAAGCTGTAAATCTCAGCAGCTGCCAGGTAGAGGAAGATAGGGAAGAGGAAGAGAGAAAGCCATGCCTTTGAAGTTTGGGTCCAAGAAAGCAGTTATGTTCAGTAATGGTGGTTGGTGAAGAACTGGATGTTGGAAAGCAAGGGTCAGGGGAAGGGGGTTACAGAATGAGATAGTAAATGTTAGGGAAAACCATGCTTTGGGTTTTGGCTATCGATCAAGGAAATGGAAAAGTTATGCTCTTTTAGTTAAAACTCAGAAAAGTGAGAGGGCTCAGTGTCGTGTGGCAGCAGCTGCATTGGGGGCGAGGCTTTGGGGAGGTATAAGTACATCACCTCACTAAGGGGGTGATTACTCCTTCCACCTCCTTAACCTCCTTCCACCGACCAACATTCTTAAGGGTTCATCCCCTGGCCAAATTGATCAATCCAGTTAGGTTAACCCCTTATTTGTTTATTTTTGTTTTTCTAGAATGAATACATTTTTAAATAGGAGATAACAATACAAGGTATTGGAGCCAGTGAAAAAGGCATCTTCTAGTAGTTGGTGTGTATCTGAAAGGACAGAACTGCCCTAGATATAATTGCATTTTCCTTATCAATGAGAGCAATTAGATGGAAGTGACATGATATTTCATTCTTTTCCCAGCTGGATTAACTCTTAATTAGGAGGAGACAATAGTATCTCTGGAGCAGATGAGAGAGTCACTCTTCACCCAGGACTTAGGTAGAACTCAAATCCACTCCTTTGACTAGAGGAAGTAGCTTTCCATTAAAAGGCCTGAAAGAAGCCCTGGTAATGCCACCTTTTCATGTAGTGTTTTAAATCCTGTGAGGACACGTGGCTGTGTTTAGCATTCTAGTGTTACAGGGAAACAAAGCTGGGGTCTAATGCTAGTGATGGGGGAAACATCTGTCCTCAATGGCCTCTAGGGCTACTAATCTCTAAACTCCTATTTAAAAACTGGGTAATAGGAAAGGGCAGAGTAGGCAAAAGGACACATGAGTCATAGAAGAGAAATTAAGGCTATATTTTCCTAATTTCACCCCTCTTATAGGACCCTCTCCTTTGTGGCTTCACCTTTCTGTGTACTGAAGTGGTAGGAACTATTTTTACACTCTTAAAGAATTCCACATGTAATATTCCTTTGGGCCAGTTATTAATGTTATGCTTTCTTTTAAATTCTTTGTTTTTAATTTTTAATTTCTTTTTAATTATTTTTAATTGGCCATTAGTACAATAGGAATTAGACATGACTAGTCACTGAATACATTTGTTGCATTGACCCATGATCCACCTGAGAAACCCCAACCTTAGCTGAGGAACTATTGGCAACTGATCACTGCTGGATCAGGAAGAGTTGGTGTTCTTTTAAGGGAGTGATGCTAGATAGGCTGAGCAGACTCCAGTAGATAGACTCACACTGAGAGACATTTGGGGACACAAATTTGACTCAATAAGCCTTAACAAATAGGACAGAATGATGAAATCTGGTGGGACAGAGAGTGCTATCTATGCAGGAGTGGTGCAGAAGGGAAGGGGCTCTAAATATGATCAAGATGTATTTTATGAAGTGCACAGAATTTCAATTAAAAATTTAAAAATACTTCTTCAAAGGAATAAAAGGGCTAAATAATAATAACGATAATAATAATAATAATTTGTTCTAGAGGGAAAGGTTTTATAGTGTAAACTTTTCATTTTTAATGTTTGAAACTGTATAAACCATTCTATTTTAGTGTTATTAAATATATAAATTAATTGATATACATAAAATTTAGTTTAAAAAAGAAAAATGAGAACATTAAGAACAATGAGAAGCCAAGACAGAAGCCAGGTATGTTAACTCCTTTTCAAAGCCCTTTCAGGTATTATTTCACTTACCTATTTTGGACAAAGGAAATTTCTATCTTGTTTGTAAGACTGAGTTGTTTCTCAATATCTTGTATGCTGATTTCCATTTGTTCTTCTGGTCAAGATGGTAAAAGCTTGATAAGTTCCTATTGCAAAATCTATAGATATTTAACCAGAATGCAATTTCTTCTGTTTCCTGAAAGAAACAATACTCAGCAAGAATATGGTGACAAGAAAAGTGAGGGAATGTGGGTGGGTAAGGCAAACCAGTGACATTTATATAAGTGATGTGGAAATGACAGCACCAGAAGGTGCCAAATTCTAGCTCTTAGACCACCAGGAAGTGATGAGTATTTTGGCATCATAATCTCTGTTGTCTAAATGTATTGACCCAGTTTTGCTTCTGTATTTTCCCTTTGTTATTTTAATACAATCTGAAGAATCATTGCAAAACTGACTTCAGACAATCCGCTAAAGACAAGCACAGCACTTTCACGCCACTCCCAAGGCCCCATAACAATTATGAATCTGTGAAGTAACTGCCATCTAGTTGTCTCAAATTTGCTTTCATAAAAGCAAATTCAGTACTGTTGAGTTTGACTGGAAAATTAATATGAACGTGTGGGAGATATTTGATAAAAAGACAACTGGAAAATGTACCAATTCTGTTTCGGTTTTAGAGAGCCTGAAGAGGGACTTTCTGAAGAAGCAGGACAATCCATATACAATGGTGAGATCTATTCTATTGTTCTATTTTGATTGTGATACAGCTGTGTGTTGTGGGTGGTCATGTGTATTCATATTCCTGTATGCTTGGGAGTATTTTAGTGTCATTAGTGTCTACAAAATGCCATTTCATACAACAATCTAGAAAGCCCAAAAGGAAGTGCTTCTTCAAAGCTACATGCTCCTTAATACTTATGAATACTTCTCTGTTGTTGCTGTGATAACTATTATTGGAAAAGAATTTTATAAAATGTGTGCATTAATATGTATGTGCATTTGAGTGTGGGTATACACCCTCTTGTGTAAACTAATTAGGAGACTGTACACATATGTGATAAAGGACAGCAATTGTTACAGAATAAATGCGTGTGGTTCTGAATCAAAATATGAACATGATTGCTGAGGTATTATTTGTAAAGATGGATGTAGGTTTGTAAACGTATGGATATTTAGCATAATTGTGTAGTTATGTGAATCTAAGGACAACTTTAGATGCTTTAGTATGCAGCTTTCTCTCTCTCTCTCTCTCTCTCTCTCTCTCTCTCTCTCTCTCTCTCTCTCTCTCTCTGCTGTATTCTGGCTTGATTCTCTGTGACCTTCATCTGATTATTTGGCAGGGTACTCTAGCCATGGCACCAGCTTTGAAGATGACTTGAGCCTTGGAGCAGAGGGTAAGTGATAAAGCTCTCTGCTGCTATCATCAATGAAAAGGTACAACATGGGAGCGGTGGTCAGTGATAAAGAGCACTGACTGCTTTTCCAGAGGATTCAGGTTTGATTCCCAGCACACACACACAGCTAGCAATCATCTGCGACTACAGTTCCAGGGGATCTAGTGCTCTCTTCTGGCCTCCATGCACTTTGCATGATGCCAGAGCACATGTAAGCGTGTAGACCAAACTCTCATACACAGTAAAATAAAAAAAAAAATCAGGTTTTCCCTGGATTTCCATCTACAGAGAAAGAATAGCCTGGGTTTTTATTGTTTTGATATAAACACAGCAAGCATCCCAGGTTCAGAAATACTTCCTCACTAGCCTATCATGAATCCTGACAGAGGTCTTTCCCTTGGTACCTGAGAAAACAAAATAAAATCAGTATAATCTTTGCTGCCTCCCCTTCCCCTCCTGTTTTTCTTCCCTTAACTCCTCCCCTTATCCTTCCCTCCTCCTCCTCATCCTTCTCTTCCTCCCTTCCCGTCTCTTCTTTCCGAGTATAGAACCCAGGGCTTTGTCCTGGCTAGGCAAGTGCCCCCTCTGAGCTATATCCCCAGTGCTAAGAATTGGATTTAACATTAGATTTTATTTCAAGGCTTAAAGCACTGTTCCTTCCCAGTGTATCATAAGATCTGTAGAAACCCCTGCGATGGGCAGAAACATTATCTGAGAGAGTGGAGGACTCTCCCCACTCAGGACAGAGGGTCTGCTGACTAGGCAGCAGTCATGGATCAGCCTCCAGGCCAGCTTTTCTTTGCCCTCTCTCTCCCCATTTCCGGGTTGCACTGGATAATACTGAGATCATAGTAAGAAGCTCCATGGAGGTCAGCTGGCCTGTGGTAGTGGTATAGGGGACTATTTTATGGTCAGAGAAGTGACCTAGGTGGTTTGTATTTTCCCTTTTAACTTCTCTTTGATTTTCTGTCCCTATCTAGCCACACTACTGACCACCAATGGGAGTCTATTCTCCAGGTAAGTGTGAGGCTCAGGCAAGTTGAATGTCTCCTCCATCAGGTAGTGAACTGCTGGAGGTGACAGAATCAGAGGTTTGAAGCAAAGATCTAAAGATACCTAGTAGAGAGGAAAATGTTCTAACCAGCAAGGAACTCTGGGTATCTTCGGCAGGTGAATCAAAGAGGTCCAGAAGAGGGTGAATGTGCTTAGTGGGGAGTGCTCCAGGCCTGGATATGGAGTAGAAACAGGCTTTGTATGACCTCAGCTTTGATTTCTTCAGGAATTTCCTCCAGATACCCAGGCCTTGCCAGCTACTTGATCTTGGCTGTAGTTTGGCTTCCAGCAGCATGACTGGTGGGACCAATAAGACTAGTTCAAGGTAAGTACTAAATTTGGGGAGATTGGGTTGAAGGAAAGTTGAGAGACAGTAGAGAATGAAACTGAAAGAAGTGGCTCATTTTTTTCTGTGGTCACTTACTGGAGCATTTATGCATTTTCTATGTACACTTGAGAAATGTGACCATGTTTTTACCAAGAATAATGAGGGATGCAAAGGAATCTTCTTCTCAGAGCTGGATGCTATGTATGAAATATAGGAGATTCATTCCACAGAGCCTCATCCTCTAGGAGGTTTGGCGATATTAACAAAACAGTCCTTGGACTCATACTAGGTGATTAAGAAACAATGTATATCATTTATTCAACTAAACTTTTGACTGAAGGAAGCAATAAAATATTTCATTCAGGCCAGGGAAGACCTATAGGAAGCTGCAAAGCTGAGGCAGACAAAGAGCTTGTTTGGAGGTCCTCTCAAGTATTCCATAGTTAATTTTCTGGTGCTGTGATAAACAGCAAGATCAAGGCCACTTAGAGAAGGAACAATTTATTGGGCTTGTGGTTCCAAAGAGATGTGTCCGTCATAGTGGGAAAGCATGGCAGGGGACGGTAGGAGCAGAAAGCTGGAAACTCACATCTTCAAGTAGGCACAGGAGGCTGAGAGAGAAACTGGCAATGGGGCATGACTTTGGTCTCTCAAGTCCTGCTCCCAGAGACATGCTTTCTCTAGCAAGGCATCACCTTCTAGGGCTTTCATGACCTTCCTAAAACTGTGCCACCAAAACTGACCAACCGTTCAAATAGTTGAGTCTATTCAAGCCACCACAGTGGACAAGGCATACATGCAAGCAATCCTAAGTCCTGATGGAAAGTGACAAGAATTAGTATGGTATAATGAAAAACATCAAATATTTGGAGTTTGAATTTGAGACTTGGCACTGAGACATTCTTTTCAATGTGACTTCTATTTTTTAATGATTTATCTTCATTGAGTCTTAGACCTACTGCCATATAGTTCGATCAAATGAAAAAGGATGTAGATGAGATTCAGGCACCTGGATATGTTTTATAACTCAAATAAGGCAATCCTAAGATGCTGCCACAGTTGTGAACAACTGATCAAGTTAGTCATATGCCAGCAACTCACAGGCAGGTGAACATTCCATGACAGAGACACATAGCCACACGGGAGTGGACTCAGTGATTGCAACTGTCCAGGCATGAACAAGACGGCCCCTATTTGAACTAAAAATTCTCACATCCTTTCTGGAAAGAATGTCAGTAATATTCCAGTCCTACACACCACTCTGCCTTCACTGCTACAATGTAGCTATTGAACACAGATATAACCTAGCTTGCTGATACTCAAATTCGGATGTCGATTCAGTTTGCTACCAGACTGAGTATGTAGGTGCTGTGGGTAGTAGGAGGTGAGCCTGTCATCTTCTGTGACACAGCACATCTCTAGCTGTAAAGTGCTGGGAAGAGGGAAAGCGCTCTAAATCAGGCTGTTAATGTACCTACCTTTAGAGTAATAATAAAATCTCCCTGTGATCTTTGCTGGCTCATCATTTCATTGTCTCAAACAACTCCTGGGACAAGCAGAGTGACAGACCTCAAACACTGGCAAAAGCCAGCTCTGTCACAGCATGTAGCAATTAGTTAACAATGCAGCCACCTTTCTTTGACTTTATACTGCTTTTCATTTTTAAAGTGTTTCCTTGTTTATATAAACTTATTTACAGCTATAATAAGTTGTTCAAAGCACTGTGCTGATAGCTCTTATCTGTGCTGATAACAGGTCCCTAGCTTCAGACAGAGAAATTAGGTTCAGGGTAGTGAAAGGTCTTTTTTTTTTTTTTTTTTTTTTTTTTTTTTTTTTTTTGGTCTTTTTGAGACAGGGTCTCCCTGTAGCTCTGGCTGTCCTGGAGCTTGCTATGTAGACAAGGTTGGTCCTGAACTCACAAAGATCCATCTGCCTCTGCCTCCCAAGTGCTAGGATTAAAGGCATGTGCCACCACGCCTGGCAAAAAAGCTCTTCTTAAAGTCACAAAGACGTTAAAGAAATACCCCGTAAGATGATTTGGTTTTTCTAACACTGTTACTGGATATTATTGATTAACACAAAGTTGTTTCAAAGTTATTCTGTATACCCCAACTCCCTCTTCTTAGCATTTCAGAGATTCTGGACCAGGTGCAAGAAGATGCAGAGGACGTCCTCTTTAGCCTGGGCTTTGGCCATGAGGACCACAAAGATACAGCTCGTATACCTGCAAGATTTTTCACTAACCCCTCTCAGGCCAAAGGCATTGACTTCCAGCTCTTCCTGAAGTCCCAGGTACAGAGGATTGAGATGGAGGACCCCTGCCTGATGCTGGCCAGTGAGTATTACTTCAGATCCGTGCTGTGCTTCTCCCTCATCATTCTGTCATTCACAACCATGGCTCCATATTCCATGTTCTCTTGATTAACCTCACTTTGTTCTTTGCTTGTTCTGTTCTCATTTCTGCTTAGTAAGACAAGAGCAGCTTGAAATCCGCTTCTTTCTCTGGAAGGAATAATCTTTACGAGGCCTAAGGCTATTTCTGCTTCCCTTAGGCTATCTATCATTCTGCCCAATCAAGTCAGCAAAATGTCCTTAAACCTCAGCACATTTTTCAAATCATCTTGTTGGGTTATTTACTGGGGTTATTTTCAGGGGAGTCAGAAGTCAAGAGGGGACACTAAGTTGAAATCTGAAGGAGAGAAACACTAGTGAGTAAACCAGCTCCTCCCTCTGAAGTCAGACCTTTGGGAAGTCTTTTGAATGGACATTTTAAAACTGTGCTTTGCTGATGAGCTTCTAGAATCAGCATCTTCATCCCTTAACCCCAGGCAGGTTTAAGCAAGTGCAAACACTGGCTGTCACCGCTGATGCCTTCTTCTGCCTCTACTCCTATGTGTCTAAGACACCCGTCCAAAAGTTCACGCCATCCAACATGTTCTGGAATTGCAACCCATCTGACGTGCCATCTATCAGGATTCTGGCCCCGGAGCCAGAACCCCAGTCACCCAGGGATCGTCTCCGGAAGGCAATTTCTAAAATGTGCCTGTACACAGGTTCCCGAGATCGGCTGTCGCCACCTCACAACACCCCCAAAAGGAACAGTTTGGAGCAAGTGGTGTGGGAGGTGATGGACAGAGTGAAAGGAGAAAAACTAGGGCTCCAACAAGGCTTTGGGTGTGGGCAAGGCACACAGGAAGATCCTGCGTCCTGCATGGGAGATGCGGAGCAGCCTACTCCCTTTCAGTGTGTCCTCTGCCCTAAGAAGGAAACAGAGACAGAGAAATTCTGTGCACATTCCCTAGGCAGAGCAGATCCACAGTGCTCCACAAACTCTGCAGAGGAAAGGAGAGAACTGTGGGGTCTACACAGTAAGGAGCCAGATTCAGGCAAGAATGAGATCATGTGGGAAAGAAGGAGCAAAGCAAGAACAAGCTTATTTCAAAAGAGTCCCTTGGATGAGACACTTACCTCCCTGGATCTACCTATCAGCGAGCCGACATGGAAACTGAATAGAGCCAGTGAACGGCATCACTCTCTAACTCAGCAGCCTGGGGACACTTCTGACTTGGAAGAGGTGAGTAGACTGAAGGGGAAGGAAAGGCTAGCTGTAGAAAGCTCTGGCTTTTTGCACAGGGGTGAAGGAATAGTGGCTTTGAAAAGGATTCACTGCATCGTCCTCACTGGCTATACCACATCTTGAAGAAATTCAGAAACTTTTAAAGATGTGTAATAATAGAGATAGAAAGAGAAATGCCCCTGATTTCTGGAGAGTTCTCTGGTTTTCCAGTTGCTTTTGTCGCTCTTATCTAATCTGATGTCATGGAAGGGTCTCATGAAATACCCTGGCATTACCACTTTTAAAAAAGTCTTCATATAAGCACACATGGGTGTCATTTATACATAGGGTTGAACAGATTTGATAAAATAAATATTGTCTACCTTGATACATATGTTAGTGATTAAGACCTAGAATTCCAGACTCTAAACTTCTTAGTCTTCTGTTCTAGAAGACATGGCCAAGCTTTTTCCAATAATCTCCCGAGTCTATCCCCTTATCCTTCTGTGTCTTGATATGTTTGAAACCATAGAGGACTTTGCACTCCTTTGTGTGAGCATACCCAGCTGAATATTAAAATGGCACAATCTTTTCTTACACTAATAACTATCCTTCGGTCAAAATTTGAACCAAGCAATACATATAGAATGCATAGTGAAGTCAACTCTTGCAGAAAAACACAGTAGGCAAAAACAACACAGTTCTCACCAAAGAACTTGGGGAGATTTTGACCAGCAGATTTTCTGATTCTAGAGAATCAGAATATGTGAGAAGAAGTAGTCCAGGCACCAGGTGCCCCCTCATCTAAGTCCATCAACCCTTTGCCATTGTAGACTCTCTAAAGCATTCCTCTTACTTGGTATACAGGTAACAGTGGCATCAAGCGAGATTCCTTAGAAATGTTTTCAAAGCCTTCTGTGATTGTTTTCAATATAATTCACATGCATGTTTCCTGTCGAGTGTAGAATTATACAGCTCTTATCTCACTATTGAGTGCCTGACACAGCAGAGGAAGCCATGCCTCTGACATATACTCAGCCTTCTTTCCCCTTCTGCTCCTCTCCACCCTGGACCTTCCCTTGTCCCTACATCTCATAGGCTCTGGCTGAATTCTTTTGTGATCTTGGCTACAGGTAAAAAAGCAACACCGAGGAAGAGAAAGATAGTTACTTGCCCAGCAGACCAAGACACCCCACCTCTACCATGCCTTCTTGGAGAATACTCAAGATGTACAAGGGCTGTGTCTCAGGCAGTGGTTCTTCAACTTTTCTACATTCTGTCATCTTCTGGGGAGAATTTTATAAATGTCCATGATGAAATTTTGTAAATGTCCATATCTTACAATTGTTTTCTTAGTATGACATGGAACTAACAGTCAGTTCTTTTTTTAAGTTCCACCAGTGGAAAATGGAAACTAATTCTCCAGATGAGTGGTGTTCAGACTTAAGCATCTATCAGAATAGCCAGAAAGCCTTGCTAAAATGCAAATGGCTGGACTACAAGTCACGCTTTCCAACTGAGTAGGTCAGGACAAAGGGCAAGAGTGCACCTCTAATAAGGATCAGGTTGTCAGGTGATGTGGATGGTGGTGCTGATCACTATCGCAATGCTGCATTGCCAGAGGCAGTTCTGCAGAACGTTGGCATTCAGAGGGCAGCCCACCAGCTAAGTAGTGCATGGTGTTTTGTTAGAAATGTAGAATCTTAGCCGGGCGTGGTGGTGCACACCTTTAATCCTAGCACTTGGGAGGCAGAGGCAGGCAGATCTTTGTGAGTTCAAGGCCAGCCTGGTCTACAGAGTGAGTTCCAGGACAGCTGGGGCTACAGGGAGACCCTGTCTCGAAAAGACAAAAAAAAAAAAGAAATGTAGAATCTTGGGTTCTTACATCAAACTTAATAAACCACAGTTTTATCAAAATTCTCAAGTTAGGGAATTTGTCTGCACAGTAAAGTTTGAAAACACTCTGTTGAAGTTTTCTAACAGAGAGATGTCCATCCATGGCAAGCTATAGCCCAGCATCTACTTATGGCTGTATTCTAAGAAACCCACATTATAGGATGCAGAACATAGTCTTCCATGTATCTCACAGCCTTGCTCAGGAAGGCTCTTATTTCTAGTCTACTGCTAGGATCTGATGAAGGTAGATTTCCCTCCTCTCCTCTGAACAGGAACCTAAATTTAATACAGGTAGTTATTCTACCTAAAATTTCTGTATTCTACATATAAAGTTTTTCAGTATTAACGTTTTGAGTATCACTTTTGCCTTTAAACAGTTTGACCAGAAATGTATTATTAAATGAGACTAGAAATTTGTCTCTTACAGTTTTACCCACCTCTCTACTGGAATGACAAAGAAATTAGCACCGAGGACATTTCATTTCTCCAGGATACTAAGAATTGAAATCTTTCTCCAACTCAGTAAATAAATTTTACTTAAAGTTCCCTTCACTTTGTAAAGCTTGGTTCTGTCTAATATACTCTTATACCAATAGTTGGTTAATACTATGCAAGTTCAATGTCATTTCCATTGACACCCTTTAATGCAAATTCCCCATAGTATTAGAATCCTCATCACTCTTCTTCTCTTTCACCTGATATCTGAAACTCTAGGTCTTTAGATTTGTGCATTTAATTATATACATTTAATCCCTTGCAGAAGACATGTATATCAGAAGGCAACAAAATAGTACATGTACTTCAAATTTTTTAAGTTGGTGAGTCAGGCATGATGTCTTATGCCTGCAATCCCAGCACTAGGTAGGCTGTGGTGGAAAAATAACAAGTTTAAGAGCAGCCTGAGCGACACAGTGAATTCCAGGCGTGCCTATATTACATAGCGAAACTCTGTCTCAAAAGGGGGAAAGGAGAGGGCTTAATTACATGTCTGGAACCTCAGTCCTGAGTCTCAGCTAGACACTCACTCTATGGGTTATCTCATCTTTCAGTATCCAGCTTGTCCTTCCACAGAAATTCAACAAAAAGAAAAGCTTCGAAAACTTCAGAAAGTTGTACAGTATTCCATCTTTCACCTAGCATTTGTCACAATGCAACCTGGATTCAAAAGGATGGAATACAGACTTTATGTGTAACCGACTGGAGATATGTGGGATGGGAAGGTTTTATCTTCTTTATAAACAGTCCATCACAAACAGTAAGAAATACTAGTTTAATCAAAAACATTTATTCTTCATGTATTAAAGATTCTCTGAAAGTTAACTCATTCAAACTCAACCATATCATACAAACTTTTGATAGGAAATTAACTTAGACTCCCAGAATGCAAATAGAAAATGTGTAACACTGGGGCTAGAGAGATGGCCTAGCAGTTAAGAGTGCCAACTACTCTTGCAGAGGACATGGGTTCAATCCCCAGCACCCACATGGTGGCTGAGAACTGTCTTTAACTCCAGTTCCAGGGGAATCCGACGCCCTCTTCTGACCTCTGTGGCATTGCACGACACTGGTGCACCAACTTACATGCAGGCAGTACATTCATACACATAAAAAAATAAAAAAAGATTACAAAAAAAGAAAATGTGTAACATATATCTCCACAGCAAAGTTACTCTGCCATGAATTTTCTCTAAAATCCAAAGTGTTTCTTCTTTATTGTCTGTCCAGCAGATGTCAGCATCACACAAGGAGAAACCAAGGTGTCCCACAAGGATAAATAGTTGTGCAGTACCCAGAGCACCCTTCAAAATCTGAACCCATTAGGATCGAAAGGTTATTCCTGGACAAACTGTCAGCCCATGAAAGGAAACAGCCAGAATTGACCAGAGTCCAAGTCAACAGCTCCAGAGAGAGTGTACTGTTTTACCTCTCATCCACCTGTGCCCCTTTTCTAAGCCTAGGGAACAACCTGCGGAAGAGGGGGCGTGGTAGAATGTAAGGGCTGCGATTGGGGTGAATGGTGAAACTACAGCAATGTAGTCTGGACACTCATTTGATCAACTTGATTGAACAAACAACCTGTCACCCCCCACTGGATGGTGGGGCTGTAGGTGTTTGGGCACAACAGCCTGCAGATAGGTTTTGCATGAAGGATGCCCGTTGTTACTACATTGATCTATCTCACCTCATTAGTGACATACACGGACATGCTACATCTCCCTGTATACATAACCAAAAGCTGGTCAATGAGCACATACTCGAGATAGACAGTACAAGTCGTAGTGTCGACTGTGAGTGCCGCACCATTCGTGTGCACATGCCCACAGTAGATCGAGCATTGGGTCATCGTGCGATGGGTGGGCATATCTCCGTATTGCTCATGCCCACAGCATCGTCATAATTTCCCTGAACCTCTGAATCGGAAAATGTGTATGAAATGCACAAAGCATCAATGTAGAGACCGTTCATTATTGTCACCATAGTCAGCCATGGAGAGGATAGAGAGTGAGAGAGTAAAAAGTGAAAAAGTCTCGAGTACGCGTCAGATTGTCTCTCATCTTCGTCATCGAAGTTGTAGTCTGGAAGCAGGAGTATAATATAGAAGCCGGCATTACCGGGCACTCTGTTGGGAGGTGCAAATTCAATTGGCAATCCACATGGCTCGGATAACCACGCATTTATACGTTAGAGGTGTTTTGAACACAGAGAAGGCAGATATTTTTGTGTTTTGCTTAGAGAAAGTGCCAAGGGAGCTCCATAGATGCTTCATTTTCATTTGTGTTATGTTCTCTGTCTGAGAATTACACACTCAAAATGTTGAAAGTATAGCGAACTTTTATGTTTTCCTAATCTGATATTGGATCATCGCAGTATTATGACTCTATTAGGTCGTTTAGCCGTCTTCTAGATTGATTTGAATAAAAGATCGAGGCAAAAAAAAAAAACAAAAGAAAAAAAAAAAAAAACAAAATCGTAAGAACCCATTGAAAATAAATTTCAGAAAGATTCCTAAATATCAGAATAGACTTGTAAAGAGATATATTTTAACTATATGAGTAGATGTAATTTTCTGCCTAAGTAATATTATTTCATCTGAGCAGAAGTCTTTATGGTCAGACATATTGTATTTCTGATTCTAAAACAGGTATTTTTCAAAGCTTTAATATATCTGCAATTAGGATATATCTTATAATTAATAGTATTAGGTAATTTTACCTTTTTATTGCTATTTTTACATGAAGCATTAAACAATTATGAATCATAAAATGTGTTTTTACCAGATCCAATGAAATACTGTAACAATACACTTAGGATCTCAAGTAAATGAAAATAATCTATAGTATAGATTTATCTTTTTTGATTATTTTGGAGAATGAGAAATCTCTTCTCTGACAGTCTTTGTTTCAGTTTTGGATTCTTAGTGTTTCTCAAATCTTTCTAAGTGTCCTCTTCATTCATTTTATTTGCTTTTTTTTTTTTTTTAACCCATTAATCACCTCTCTCAAGCCAGGGAACAGCTCAGCTCTGCCCAGACCAACAGTTGTTAGGAGATATAAGGTAGTAAGTTCACTTACCACCATAGGCCTGGGTGGCAGCTCCTCAGATATCTGAGAGAACCACTTCTTTCTCTTCAAGGGCTTAATTCCCTCCTATAAATTAATACTTTCACATTTTAGTGCCATTTCAAATCACTGGTGTTAAGGTATCACCCACAGGATTGGCAAAAGAGTAGGTAGGATGAGAGAGCATCATTCAAAGGGCCACTCTGTTCAACTGCAGAGTCTTCATGGCTCAGAGACACCCAGCTGCCTAGGTAACAGGACTTAGAATCCAACCCTCCAGAATTTAAACAAAAATACAAGGGCCTTTTCCTGTCCCCTTTTCCTTTTCCTCCTCTTCCCCCTCCCTCCTCCTCCTCCTTGTCCTCTTCCTACTGCTGCTGCTCCTCCTCCTCTTCCTCCTCCTCTTCCTCCTCTTCTACCTCCTCCTCCTTCTTCATCTTGTCTCTTCCCTCTTCTTTGTTTCTTTTTTTTTAAATAATTTATCTGTATAAGGCAAATGCCTTTCTGAAATTAGCACAAGGATAAGTTTTCTACTAAAAGAAGACTTGTTCTTTATCACTTACAGTAGTTTTCATTTTTTCCCCATCTTCTCTGTTAGAAGTGGCCTTAATCTTCCTCCAAGTGCCTAGGAGCAGACCCTCCAAATTCCTTGTAGTTTATAACATTCTGAAGAATCTCAAGTCCACAGTCCTTTCCATTGTTATCCTCCTACTGAACAGCAAAGCACTTGGCTTTTATCTTGTTAATAAGAAGCTGACCCCAGGAAAAGGGGTGAGATTTGTTGTGCTGATGTTGCTCTTAGCAGATCTCAGTGTCACAGGCTTTGGTATGTGCTTTTCCTAGAGGCAGTGGAAGAAAATACCAGAGCTGTTCTCTGGCAGGGCTGGCATAGAGTACTTACTGCACAAGGAAGGAAACTTTGATATGCCCACATGGTGTATTTCTCAAGGCACCATTGTGTACTTGGTGGAAGTTATATGAGCTGGGTAGATAATACAGTACTTTTTAGTTTAAGACTTTGCCATATGATAATGTAATAAAATAAATACAGGGATTATTCCATGTCATACACTATCCTTAGCACTGAAGTGCTTAAAATCATTTAACCCTCGTGATATAAATCCTTTTATTGTTCCTCTTTATATAAATGATGATACCGAATAATTATTTTAGAGATTCTGAAGAGAAACTTTCAGATTGGAAGTTTACTGTATTGAGGGATCAGAAAAAGAGAGGATGTTATGAGGATGTGATCATTCTTCTTTCTCATTTACAATGACAATTGTAATTACAATTACAAGAAAGAAAATCTTTCTACAAAGAAAAGTTTATTTTTTTATTCAGCATTTAATTAAAATAGTATGTATGTCACAAAATTTTCATTAAAGAAACTGCAAAAAGACAGGAATAAATCTTACTGCTTTATAAAGCCAAGCAGATACATCCCAGATATGTTGTCTAAATAAACAATAACTAAATAAATAACTATTCCTCATGTAACAAGATCCCAGAGTTATTTGGAAGCTAGGGTCATTTGTGTTACTATGTGGCTTATTTAAAAGGAAAAGTAAACCTCTTGTATCTTTAGGATGGAAAATGGTTTGTGGATGAGAAGGGGCCTAAGTTAGACCTCCATGCAGACTGAGGCAGCCTTATCGTTGCATTTCAAAGAGCTGGGTCCTAAGGCATTTGCCCGTATTTTCAATCAGTAATTTATGTTAATAGCATGGTGGTTTGAATAAAAATGCCCCTCCCCCATAGTCTAAAAGTATTTGAATTTTTGGCCTCAGTTATTGGTGCCTTTTGTGGAGGGTTAGGAGGTGTGGCCTGTTGGAAGACACACATCACTGGGCATGGGCTTCGAGAGGTCAGGGTTCCACAGCCAGGTTATCTCTCTGCCTCTTGTGTGTGCCTGAAGATGTGAGCCCTCACTTTCTGCTCCTGCTACTTCCTGCCATCCTACCCTGCCATCATGGACTCATCGCTCTGAACCAGAAGCCAAATAAATTCTTCCACCTATAAGTTGCCTCAGTCATAGTATTTTATCACAGCAACAGAAAAGTAATTAATACACCAATGCATATAACAAAATATTCAACATTACTAAGCAATAGGGGAAGGTAAAATAAATGACAAGGAAATAGCTCACTTGTACGTTGTTATTTTTTTAAAATGTAAGTGCTGAAAAATATGTGGAATTATTAGGCCTTTGTTACACTGTCAGAGGGGATAGGAAATTATTCATCTGATAAGGTACATCTGGAGGTCTCTCAGCCAGCATTTGAAAACAGAACTACACATAGGACTCAGTATTTCTGTTTCTAGTCATTTATCCAAGATAACTGAAATCAGGACATTGAAAAATATTCGTATACCTATGTTCACTGCAGTACCATTCTAAGTGTTTAAATATAGGGACAATATACACAGGGATATATGGATGGATATATAAGAAAATTAATATTGAGTCCTTAAAAAAAGAAGGAAATCCTGCAATAATCCATGGCATGGATGCAACTTATGGATAGATATACTCAAGGAAACAAGCCAGTCACACAGAAATCAGTACTGCACAGTCCCAGTCATATAAGACAAAACTGTCAAACAGATAGAAGGAGAAAGTGGATTGGCAGGTGCCAGGGGCTAGAGAGAAGCAGAGAAGGGACTGGCTATTCTACTTGAAAATGTTTAATTTATACAAGATGGTTAAGGTCTAGAATCTGCTGTAAAGCATGTTATCTATAGTTAAATAAGAGTGTACATTTTGTGTTACTTGGTGTGTGTGTGTGTGTGTGTGTGTGTGTGTGTGTGTGGTATATGTGTATATGCATGTTCATGTGAATACAAGTATGTGCATGTGTATGTGTGTGTGCACATACATATGTGTTTCTGTGTAGGTGGTAGTCATCAGGTGTCTATCTCGATCTCTTTCAAACTTATTTTTAAATATATATTTAAAATATATTTTAAATTACATTTTCATTTCTTTATTTTGTGTGCCTGTGTGGAGGTCAGAGGACAGCTTGTGGAAGGCAATTCTCTCCTATCCTGGGGGTCCAGGGGACTGAAGTCAAGTTGGCAATGGATCTTTTACCCACTGAACCTTCCCCCTTAGTTTTTGAGACAGGATATCTGACTGAACCTGGACCTCACCTGTTCAGCTAGACTGTCCAGCAAGCAAACTTCTGCCTCCCAAGTGCGGGAATTCCCATGTCCTCTGGATGCCTGGCTTCTTCCGTGTATGCTCAGGTCCCCATGTTTGCACAGCCAACACTTTACTGACTGTACCACCTCATCAGCCCTTGTTAATTTTATTAGCTTTTTTTTTTATCATAGTAAAAATATATACAGAGGGAAATAGCTTCCAAGACCTTGAGAAGGACAGATGCTGTAAAAGTAAAAACTATTTTGCCTTTGAAAATTTTTGTATCTATTTCAAAGACAGAGAGAAAAAAACTAATAAGATTTCTAAAGAAAGATGTTCCAAGAAATCAAATGAGGGGTATCATTGAATTTTTGTACCAGGCAAAACTATAGGTCATTTTTCCACTTAAAAAGTGTCTTTGTTCTTGTTCCTCTGTATGTCCTCTTTTCTGTTCCTCGGCTTTCCCTTGATCTTGTTTCATTCTTCTCTAGGCTGCAAAAGACAGATACTCTGACTGTATTGTATTATTGCCCATTATCTGACCTGCAGTTCAAACAGATTATAAGGCAGTGACCCAGCCTGTCAAGCCATAAAACTTCAGCTGTGCTCATTCACAGAGGCCTGTGTAAGGTCTGCTCCTGGAAAGGGACACAGTGGGTTCCATCCATGCTACTTTGCATGGCCTTTCTGGTAGAGAGAACTTGTGGCTAGGCAGCATTTTCAGTTATTATATCATGTAAATTCAGTATAGTCATATGTAGAGGTTATAAAGATTCAGAGAGTGAAAATGCCCTACCAAAATGATGTAACCAGTTAATTTTGGAACCAGAAGAATACCTGTCTCCTGAGTCTCTCAAGTCCTATTCTTTTTGTCAGAGTGCATGGCTGTGGTTGTGCAGAGCCCAGGTTGTTGCTGGGCTTTAGAGCATATCCCTGTGTTCTTCCCCTTTATGAACTCAGTCCCTGATCCTTTGTGCTAAGAGCAATACCCTCACTGCCTTGTCTTCCAATGGAATATTTTCTCCTCTTAAACTTACTGACAAGCATATTGGAAAGTTAAGGCAGCAATGTTCACAAGGTATTTTGAACTTTTAATTTCATGAAAGAAATGACAGGAAAAAGACTTCAATAAATACCATGCAACACAAAAACATTTAGCTTTCTAGAAGATGAAATGTCCAGGTGACTCTGGACAACTGAAAACATTTGATCAGAGGATGGTAGAAAGAAATGAAAGTAGAATACTGATATTTTAGGCACGTGGAGACATTTTGAAAGGTAGAGTGGAGGTATTGTCATGATATCTTCAGAAAATATACCCTGTCCCTGATGGGAGAAATATCAAAATTGAGAATAAGAAAGATAGTTATGAACGAGATGTTGAAAAACGAAGTCTTTTATTAAGTAGTCCTGGTTTGTTTGTTTGTTTTTCAGACAGTTTACCTATGCAGCAGTAGCTGGCTTGAAACTCTTTATGTAACCCAGGCTGGCCTCAAGTTCATAATCTCCCTGACTCGAGCTCCTATACCCAACGTTTTTTTCTTTAATCTAGGGAGATAGGAAGTCATTAAAATTTTCCTGAAGGAAATGATATTAAACTTGTCTTTTAGAAATATCATTCTGTCCGAGGTATAGGGAAAAACAAAGTCGGGAGCCAGCAGGCAAGGTCAATAACTTAAGCATCCATCGCTGAAGCCAGAGCAAAAGAAGGAGAGAGCATTGAGGATGGAGAGGAGGAACAGGAAATGCTTGGAATAGTTGGAACAGAAAATGACTATGTTAACTTGTTTATCCTGCTGTAAAATATAGAAAAATGTTTGAGTTGGCTAATTTACAAATAAGAGGAATTAATTTCTCATAATTTTGCAAACTAAGAAGTCTGTAGGTTGTAGAATTCAGAATCTTACATGGATTATGTCAAAAAGTACCCAGTAAGGAAAGAGAATATACATACAATTGGCTTTGCAACTAGACAGCAATAAATAACCTTGATAAGAGGATTCTTATTTTATATGACAAGGAGTGAAGAGCAAACCATGATTAGAGGTAAAGAGCTCAACTCTAGGGAACATTTGATTGCTTGTTCTTTTATACTTTCTATGATGGGGAAAGCTTAAGAATTTATATTTATTGAAGCCAGAGAATAGGAGACTATGGACCAAAAAGGAAGGAATACTGATGGGGTGAGGTCCCTCACTGACAATGAGAGCAGTTGATATCAGAAGCACTTTTGGAGAATTTAGCCATGGAATAGCAGAAAGAACTCTGAATTTAATGCAAAAGAAAAATGATACCTGGGAATATACTTGCATTGGTCATCTGCAGAGGAAGTAAAAATAAAGTCCTCCCTCATGGTTTCTCTCTGTCATCTTTGGAGTCACCACTGGAAAATAGGAGGCAAGGGATTTAAGGATAAAAAAAAATTTCTCTAAGGAGAACATCAAGAGGAACATCTCTTAACAGAAATGTATGGGTAACTGAATAAGTGAATAATGTTAGATCCAGCTCCTGGTGAAGAATTAAAGGTAGTTTCATGATTTTCTCAGTCCTTAGCATAAATAAATAATTTTGTAACTATAAAAGTACATTTTCAAGATTATAAGTATGGTTTTATAGGTATTAAAGAATAATTACTCTTCTGGGACTCTCCCTCTCATGAAAAGAGCAGAAACCTGACTATTGTGGATACTGCTTTTGGTGCCAATAACTTAAAATATGACTTATGATAGCAAGAAACATTTCCATAGATGACATATGAATGTTCCTGCAAAACATAAGTACCTAATGTTATCTGAAAGAAATATACCTTATATTTCTTTTGAATTCCAATTGTAGGCTTTCTTGACCACTAGCATAGCACCTTCTCACAGCTGTGGCTTCACAGAAGAGCCCAACTCCCATCTCTTCCTACCGGAAGTTACACTGTCTTCAGCTTCCAGTCACTGATCCTTGCAGCCCTAAACTCCTGAAGGCAGTAGGAGAAAGGCAGCATGGGACATTGGGATGAAGACCAGATTGAGAGACTTGGACTCTACATCCTGATGCTGCCGTCACCTTGATGCACAGACTGATCTCAGACATACCACTTCCTTTCTCCACACGTTTGCTTCTCCACTTGGTGGATGTGAACAAGTGGGTCAAAGCCTCATTTTCTCCTGAGCATTGTCTTGTGACAGAAGGCATAAGAATAAGTAAGTCTGCAGAACAGAGGTTGTTACTTGTTGGAGCAGAGGTTGGACTCAATGCTGTTAAAGGGATCAGGATAAAGAGGAGGAAGAATTTGACTAGCAGACTCAAAACTTCAGTACAGCCATTAGGGGATTTCCTTTGGACCTCTGCTTCTCCATAAGAATTAATTACAGGGGCTGGAGAGATGGCTCAGTGGTTAAGAGTGCCAACTGCTCTTGCAGAGGACCTGGGTTCGATTCCCAGCGCCCACTTGGTGGCTAAGAACTGTCTTTAACTCCAGTTCCAGGAGAATCTGATGCCCTCTTCTGACCTCTGCAGCATCACACAACATGGGTGCACCAACATACATGCAGACAGTACACTCATACACATAAAAATAATAAATAAATAATTACATTCCCAAAGGTCTTCCATGTCATCGGTGCCCTATTTACGTTCTGGAGGTTTTATCTAGGAAAACACTTGGAACATTTCCCTTAAAAGAAGCTCCTCCATCTTTCCAAAATTTTGTATCTTCATAAGAAAATAGAAAGTTGGACTCAGGATCCTTCCTCTTGGGTTATACAAAAAACAAACAAGTGGACAAAAATGAAGCAAACAAAAAACAATATTTCTGCTGGCAGAAAAAATAATACAAATAAAAATATCATTAAAAGTGTAGCAGAGCTTGTTGTTTGGCTTTAGTTTTTTTCAAGACAGGAGTAAGGTCATGATTGTTCTGTACCATCCTTCTGAGTATTGGGCTTATTGGGATCTGCCACCAGGTTTGGGCATTGGCATGTATCTGAAGGCAATTAACAGCTTTATGTTGCTGTGAATGGGAAATGCTTTGTCTGCAAGCATTACAAGTGGTGCTCTGCTAGGCAGTACATGGAACAGAGCATTTCTGGCACTTTCTTCCCCCAAGAAAATTTTAGTAGAATGAGAGAGGTGGGATATACATTCCCAACAATATACTACTCCATTATGTGATGAATCAAAAGGATGCAAAAAAAAAAAAAAAAAAAAAAAAAACCAAAGAGAAGAAATTGAGGGAGTTTTTTTAAAGTCATAATCTCAAGTATTAGAGAAAAGTAAATACACCAGGCAAGATGATCAAAAAGAAGCCAGCAGTAGTGTGTGGAAATCCACTGACGAGGAAAATTTCTGTCACTTCTTAAATTGAATTATACATGGGAAATAGAAGGGAGAAATAAGAAAGTTAGTTAGACCTCAATAGGTCAAACTGATAAAAATATTTCATCTTTCTTTCATTTTGCTTTTGAGGCAATGTCTCAATAGCCCAGGCTGGCCTGTAACTCACCTTGTATCCCTGGCTGGTCTAAAACTTCCATGTTTCTCTTCTTTTCTCTTTCTTTCTTTCTTTCTTTCTTTCTTTCTTTCTTTCTTTCTTTCTTTCTTTCTTTCTTTCTCTTTCTTTCTTTCTTTCTCTTTCTTTCTTTCTTTCTTTCTTTCTTTCTTCCTTTCTTTCTTATTTTTGCTTTCTTAATTTTTTTATTTGATAAGTAAGTACACATAGGCAATAAACATAAGGAGTGTCCATATAAAACCACTTAGCTAAGATCTGAGTTCAGTTTTTGTGCCACCCAGGGTCCCCATGTCCAATTGAAGGGGTTTGCTTATACAAATATGTTGATCAAATAATAATAATAATAATAATAATAATAATAATAATAATACCCAATCTGTTTTTGCTGTGATCTCACAATTTACCCCTCCTCCTTGGCCCTTACAGTCTGATGAGCCAACATCTTCTGCCAAGGATCCATGGGCTTTGGAGGGGAGGGCAAAAGAGAGTGAGAGATAGAAGATCCATTTTTTTCTCTGAGGTGACATGTCAAACTCTTGGGACTGTCCAAATTCTCTCTGCAATGTACTGGTGGGTCATTTAGCAGTCTCCTTTTAATTCTACTAATAAAACACAAATGGTAACAAATATTAAAGACTATAGCAAGGTATGTTATGGGCACAAACACATATGCTTGAATGATATCTTGGTCGGTACATTATAACTCTTTGACAAAGGGATGACAATAGCTTTTTAATGTGATCTGTAAAGTCTCCTGACACTAGGGGGCACCATGGCAACAGTGTCAGCTCTGTGTACTAACCCCACAGGGAGCTGGCCATAGATCAAACTGATTTATTTTTTTCTTTTCAGGTATACATTTACCAGGCTGCGTTGCATTTTCTTTGGCATGTAGTACAAGAAGTGTGTACTAAAGCTTCAGAGACCATTTTTTTCCAGTGGTTTGCATCATACTTTCTGACACCATGAAGACCAGCTGTTGGTTTGCAGTACAGGGTCTCGATGAAAATTTTTTTCATGCTCATCACACCATATCTTCAGCAATAGGGTCTTACTATCCATTTCTTATATGTACCCAAAGTTTTAGGCAAATAGCCTTTCTTTCGGGGGGTTTTAAATCCTCTCTGGCCAATAGCTCCTGGTAGAGCAGATAATGAAGCCTTTATCTATCAAAGCTTTTTATTTAACTATAGGGCAAAATTGCATTCTGGAGGGAGGAGGCATATTCCTTCCCCCTCTATTTTTGCAATTGTCACTACAATCAGAACAGCCTCTCTTGTTTACCAGACCCCTATATTCTGATTTATAATTTTCCCTAGCCAACCGAACCAAAGAAAAGAACAACTCCAAATCAAACTTAGAGATGAAAGGGGAAATATTACAACAGATAATAAAAAGATACAGAACATTATGCAAGGATACTTTAAAAATCTATACTCTACTAAATTCGTAAACCTAAAAGAAATGGATGAATATCTGAAATCATGGGACTCACCAAAACTCAACCTATAAGAGATCAACAGATTAAACAGGCCCATAAGATGAAGACATTGAAACATTAATATGAAACCTCCCAACTAAAGAAAGCCCAAGTCCAGATGGATTTGCAGCAGAATTTTATCAGATATTTAAAGAGGGCCTACAATCAATATTACTTAAGCTATTTAAAAGGATAAAAACAGAGATTAACCTCCCAAATTCCTTCTACAGAACCAATATGTTAATACCAAAACCAGGAAAAGATACAAGTAAAAAGAAAACTATAGGCCCATATCCTTAATGAATATAGATGCAAAAATTCTCAACAAAATCCTTGCAAATCACATACAGGTACACATCATAAAGGTTATTCACCATGATCAAGTTGGTTTTATTCCATAGATGCAGGGATGTTCCAACATACATATATCACATAATGTCATAAATTATATAAATGGACTCAAAGATAAAAACCACACGGTGATCTCAATTGATGCAGAAAATGCTTTTGATAGAATACAGCATGACTTTATGTTTAAAGTCCTAGAGGGAATTTGACTGGAGGGAAACATTCCTCAACATAATTAAAGCTATATACAGCAAATCCAGAGCCAACATCATATTAAATGGAGAAAAAAAAAAAACTAGAAGAATTCCCCTTAAAATCAGGAACTGGACAAGGTTGCCCACTATCTCCCCTCTTTTCTAATTTAGTGCTTAAAACTCTTGCTAGAGCAATATGACAAGAGAAGGATATTGAAGGAATAGTAATTGGAAAAGAGGAGGTCAAACTATCTCTTTTTGCAGATGACATGATATTATACCTAAGAAATCCCCAAAATTACAGTAGAAAATTCCTAGAAATGATTAATAATAGCCTCAAAAAAGTAAAATTTCTCAGAATAAACTTGACCAAAGATATTAAAGATCTTTACAATGAAAACTTTAAATCTTTGAAGGAGATTGAGAAAGACATAAGAAGATGGAAGGATCTCCCATGTTCATAGATTCTTTTGAAGGTCTAATCAATACTGTTAATCTGTGATTCTTATTCCTCTTCTATACCTATGATGTGTAGGTTTGGTCTTTGAATGGTGTCCCGCAGTTCCCAGTTATTCAATCTTTGCTTGATTGATCCAGTTCTTCCATGTTGTCTTCTAGTCTTGATATTCTATTTTCTACTTCATCCATTCTGTTATTGAGGCTTTCTCCCATCCTTTCTCAATGGTTTGAGGAATGTTCCACTTCCTTTTTCATTTCAGCTTGAATGTTTCTATATCTTTTATGGTTTAATTCCACAGTTTATCATTATCTTCTTTTAATTTATCCCTATCTTCTTTTGGTTTTCTCATTTCTTTGTATGGTTTGTCTTTAAAGTCTTTCAGTTCTTTGAATTATTTGTTTATAATATTTCTTTCACAGTCTATATCCTGAGGTACATCTAGGGTCCTCACTATAGGATTCTTCTATAGGACTAGTAGTATTTGCCAGAAGCTTATCATTTGGGTTTCTCATGCTATTGTTTTTGTTGTCATTGTTGTGTTTTTGGCAATTTGTTGTTGTTCTTGGTTGTGATTCTAGTGTGAAGCACATTAGATGTTTCTTTGTTGAGTTGAAGATTGACTTTGGTTATATTCTTCAGGTGTTTTTGTTGTCTGCTTATTTGGCATACAGATGTGGTTAGTTTAGGCTTCAAGTGCTCATCTCTAGCCTTGTACTGGACAGACCAGCACCCTTTGCCCAGCCAGTAAATAGCTCCCCCAGTGGCAGTAGCTATGTAACACTAGGTCAGTCTGAACCCCACAAGCCTGCAGAACCCACAACATGAGGACCCCAAGCGCTCCTGGCCTTGTGGGTGTGAAGATTGCAACACCTCGACTACTGGGCAGCTGGAGTTCCCCTTGCCAAAGTGAGGTAAGCCCAAGCTACAACCTGGAGAGATGCACTCACAGAATCACCACACACCACCCGTGCTCTGCCCACTGCTCCTCCAGGGCCAGCTGCAAAGGTCTGTACCTGGGTCCAGTGGGAGGGGGGTCCAACCCCCGCCAGGATTGTCTTTACTATCTTCTGACACCCTAGGACCATATCTGCAGCCCTGAGCTGCAGTCAGCAAGTGTCCAATGTCCTTAGCCCACCTTGGGTACTCCTCGACGCTCATGGGAGTCTCTGCGTCCCTCTCCCCAACTTTGCCTTAGCTGCTCACACCACTTGCTACCATGGGAGCTGCCATCTTGATTTCTCAGTAGGATAAAATTTCCATGTTTTAACTGTAAAACTTTTTACTGAAACTCCTAAGTAGTCACTCTCTGGACATAACAGCATCTTAATTGCCCACCAACCCAGAAAAAACAAGTATTCTAAGTATTCTGGACTGTTCTCCCACCTCACCTCATTTTGCCCTGCTTTGTGCTATATCATCTCATCTATAGTCAGTGTAGATCGAGGTCAGTGAATTATAATATTACTTCCTAAAGTTTCCTTGTAAGATGCACTTGGCCCTAAATCCACCAGATATCTTTCCAACTGCTATCTTGCCTTGCTTCTGGCAGCTTCAGAACACATCAAGAACCTGATCCTTTTGTAGATAGCATCAGCAATAGCTGACAAGCCTTCTCCTTTGAGGGATTCCTCAATCTTAGAATTTCTGGTTTACTGTTAGGTAACCAGATACAACATTTAACTGATGGTACAGTTTTTAAGTGCAGAATTTCGGGGGGGGGGATTCTAGGCCAACTGTATGGCAGGAAGTAGTTTTATAACTTGGAGGGACCTCTACCCACTCCTCTCCAAAATCCCTACCTTTCTTTCCCCTCAAGGGAACCCTGTAACATGAAGGTAGTACCCCCTTTATTTTTTTACTTTCAAGAAACTGGTTCTCAGCTTCCAGAAAAAAAGGCATTTCTGAACTGTAATCCTGGACAGAGGCTGAAAGATTTGAGACTCCAAAAGACAGAGACAATATTTAAAACACATTTTATAAAGTAATGCTCTGAGATCTCAAGGGCCTAGAGTCCAGCAAGAAATGTTTCCTCACTGAGGGAATCTTTTTTTTTTTCATATATTTTTTATTGATTTTATTTATTTCTGTATGTGTATGAATGTACTGTCTGCATGCAAGTCTGTGCACCCGTGTCGTGCAACGCCGCGGATGTCAGAAGAGGGTCTCGGATTCCCCTGGGACTGGAGTTCTCCTGGAATTGGAACTTCAGACGGTTCTCAGCCACCATGTGGGTGCTGGGGATCGAACCCGGGTCCTCTGTAAGAGCGGTCGGTGCTCTTAACCGCTAGGCCATCTCTCCAGCCCCCACTGAGGGAATCTTAAGGCTGTTTTGGTCTCAAGAAAAGAGTGGAAGATTATTTCAAAGAAAGAGCCCAGGAGACTAAAAGTCCACAGGATCCCATCTGGTTGAAGATATGGGTTAGATCTGCACAATGAGACAATCCCTACATCCAGCTCCAGGTTGGAAGGTGATACTCTGTCTTTGAAACCATATAAGCAGCATGTCTAGAGGGAGGATTGTATTCTGGAGACAGGTCATAGCCAAAATAAAATATTCTTTTCCCTGCAAGGCTTCTGAGTCATTAGAATCCACACACGCAATGCCTACAAGGCAGAGAGAAAGGATGTGCCATGCCTCTCATGCTACAAACTCTCACAACCAGATGCATTTGGAGAACTGAGGAGTGAGTCAGAATCTTTTACAGAAATTTCTATTATTATCCTGGGAAACAAAGGTTTCCACTGCTTTTTTTCTTCACAGTTCTTCCTCCCTTCTGCCTCCAACAACTGTGCCCAGTGCAATGGGTTTAATCCTAGGTAAATCCAAAGCCAGTAAACTGCATAGAGAGTTTAGTGTGCAGCTACAATCACTGAAACAGTGAATCAGAGTGCAGCAGTGCTTCTGAATGGCTCTTTCTAGGTCCTCAGAAGGGGCTTTCTGAAACAAACACCACTGAGAGAATAGTATGTGGTGTTTAAAGGGGAAGTACCTTCCAGTTGCAATAACTGGTGATTGCCCTGAAAAGCATCTGTCTAGATGATATGATCAAGCTCCATTGCCAGCCTTCCCAATCACAAATCATCCTTCCAAACCTAATTACTTGCAAGGGGTGAACATTGTTGCCACACTAGTATACAGTCCTCACCTCTCTCTAATTTTGGCATCCATAAAAGAAGCTGGGCATTGAGAGAACAGTCACATGACTACGAAAGATGGGTCAGCTACCCGGGGTGTTTCAATGGCTGAGTGAGTGGAGTACAGCCTCCACAGACTCTATAATGCTCCCAGAGCCAGGCTCTCTCCATGTTATCCATCTGCACTATGTTACCATAGTTCTGTAAGCCCCACGGGGCAGGGGTTTGTCTCTCTATTCTCATTGAGCAAAGTGGGGCCTAGAAGCACAAACTCACAGGATCATCTGATGGCAGCTAGTGCTTCAGTTTCCTGGTTATCAGAGGGACCCCTTTTCTATGACACCCTTTCTCTGCATTGTTCAAGCATTTCCTCCAAACAACTACTTCCCCTCTCTGAACTTCTGTAGTACCAACTTGAATGACGTGGGAAACCTTGTACAAAATAAGCCAATCTACAAAAGAAACTAGGCACAGAAAATGTGACAATACATAACTCGCTACCAAGAAACAATTTACAACTGAGAATATACAAATAAGAGTTGAAAGTGAATGTTAAGAGTGGAGTGGAGGCAGGGGGGGGGGGACCAGGACCAGCAGGGTCATTACAACACACTGAATCCAAGCAAAGTTACATGGCCAGAGAAGGCTTCATCTGAAACTTTCCTGAACCACAGAAAGGCTTTGGGGGCTGCTGGCTGGAAAAGACAGGGAGAGAGGGATCAGAGAAGTTTATCATGGAGAGGGGATTGATATAGGTTGTTCAAATCCAGTAAGGACTGAGTGCTTTTTCTTCTCAAATTAGCCTTTCTCAGGTATCTGGATCCAGATAGATTCACAGACAGTGCAAGAGAGTGACAGGAACTTGAATCTTAAATCTTGGGGCCCTACATTAATGCAGACAAATACTTTAATAAGATTGCTCACTAGCTGGATCTTTGATGTAGGCAAGGTGCTGAGTTTAAGTTCTTAATTATAGGATAAAGATAACAAAAGTATGTCTTGTCTATTATGCTGTATTGAATCTAAAGAAACAACAGCATTAGGGGCTGGAGAGACATTAGGGGTTAAGAACACTAGCTGTTTTTGCAGAGGACTCCAGGTTGATTCCCATCAGCCACAGGGTGCCTACAATCATCCGAACTCCAGTTCCAGGGCATTAAACACCCTCTTCTAACCTCTACGGACATTACACAACATGGGGTACTTACATATATGCAGATAATACAATCATATGCTTAAAATAATGATAAATAAAATATTTTTTCAGAAAGAAATAATAGCATTAAATTACTTGTAACATGGCCATGCTCATTCTAGACAATATTCACACAAAACATGTTCTCCAGCATGTATGTGTCAATGGCACTAAGACTAGACTCTTGCAACTCATTAGCTGTTTGACTGCAAACAGGTCACACAATTTTCTTCTTCCTTAGATTCTTTATCAAGAAAATGGAGATAATGTCAGAGTAAAACTTGAACTGGAAAAAGTTAAATAAGAAGGAAGTATGGGGATGGAGAGATAGCTTAGCGGTTAAGAGCGCTGACTGCTCTCGCAGAGGACCCGGGTTCAATCCTCAGCACCCGCATGGCGGCTGAGAACCATCTGTAACTCCAATTCCAGGAGAACGACAGTTCCAGGGGAATCCGATGCCCTCTTCTGACCTCCGCAGCATTGCATGACATGGGTGCACAAACCTACATGCAGACAATACAGTCATACAAATTAATTAATTAATTAATTAATTAAAAAAAGAAAGAAGTAATGGACTGAAGGCATGTCTCAATGGTGAAGAACACTCACTGTTCATACAGAGGACCTGAGTTCAGTTTCCATCACACAAATCAGGCAAATCACAACCACCTGTAATACCAGTTGTAGAGAATCTGGTGTCCTATTCTGGCCTCTGTGGTCATCAGTACACATGTTGTGCATATAAAGTCAGTAGGGACACACACACACACACACACACACACACACACACACTCACGCACGCACACACAGATATAATAAATAAATCTTTAAATTTCAGGAGATGACAAACAGATCCTTGAGGAAGGTATTCTTGAGCCTTAAAACGGGCAAGGGAAAGTGAATGACTTCATAACTACGATATTATTGAACATTAGTTTAGATCCTTCTATGTTTTTCATTTTATGTTTGTTTGTTTTATTTTGTTTTGTTTTTTTGAGACAGTGTCTCGCTACACAGCTATGGGTAGCCTGGAGCTCACTATGTAAAACATGTTGGTCTCAAATTCATAGAGACCCTGTGCCTCTGCCTCCCAAGTGCTAGGATTAAATATGTATGCTACCATGCCTGGCTAGATCTTTTCTTGAAAAAAAAAGAAGCAGATATGGGATTGTTAAAAGTTTTTAATGAAACATCGTTGTATTAGCTACTTTCTCATTCCTGTGATAAAACACCATGACCAAGGCAACTTAGAGAAGAAAGAGTTTATTTGGGCTTAAGGTTTACAGAGAGAAGAGTCCATCACAGTGGGGAGGCATAGATGCAAGCAGCAGGCATGGTAGCAGGAGCCAGAACCCGAGAGCTCACATCTTCAACATCATCCATTACACAGAGAAAAAATAGCTGGGCTATTTCCAAGAAGGCCACACCTCTTAAAGACTCCATGACCACTCCACACAGCTCCACTAACTGGGCCCATATACCCAGTGTTCAGATGCTGGAGCCTATGAGTAACATTTTTCATTCAATCAGTATAGTAGTAATGCTATTTTTGTCTTTAAGTTTTCCTTGACAGTATTGTTTATGCTTCTACAAATACATACCTCAGATTATCATAACTGATATGAAACAAGAAAATTAATGTAATCATGCTATATAGAAAGACCTGTATTTTCCAGATAAGTTAATTGAGTGGAGATATAGAGACAAATGAAATTTCTTTCCATAAACTAAATGTGGAATCTTATATTTACAGACAAGTACACTCTACACCGCTGATCAAAGAAGCTTCTCTTTGCAACAGATGGAAGCTACTGCAGAATTCCAAAGCTGATCATACAGAGAAAATATACCTCTAAAAGATGTCCAATCTTAGGAGACACATCTTCAGTTGTACCTCTACACCAAAGACTTGTGAAACATCATGGAATGAGGAGGGGAGAGAAAATGATTGCATCATTCTATTCTCACCAGTGACATTTCCTTTGACAACAGAGTGCAATGCAAACAGACGGCCACAACTAGTCAAGCTTTAAAGAATGGGAGCCTGCAGAGGCTTGCAGACTACTGGAAGCTTTCTCATGTGAACTTGTGACAAAGTTGGCGTAAGGCACAGGACCCATGCCAACTCAGACAAAGTCTCCGAGTGGAGCAAGCGCAATGGGTGGGGGATTAGCCCTGGACAAAGAAATACTGGATTATTGGATTACACTGATTACTGCAGTGTAAAGAAGTATGCCTTTCTTAAGATTTCTAGATGTGCTGACTAGACTCTGTTGAATGAATTTGCATAGAAGGATGAATAAGCTTCACTGGATAAAGCTTAATTTGTATGATGTAATGCATGTGGTCTGATGGAGGGTTGGGGCCTGGAGGGTGCTAAATTTGATTAGGAACCATATATGAAGTGTACAAATGCTCACTAAAAATGAAAAAAAGTCCTCATAATATTTGAATGTGTATTTAAAAACCTACACATTTTGGTTACAAAGAGTCTAGAAATGTCAGGTGTATGTTAAAAGGAACAAGTTACTCATTTTGAGAGTTTCTTAAGTATTAAAAAATACTTAAAAACTTGGATACTGCATCTCAGGGGCTAGCAAGAGAAAACAAAGGATGTACAACCCATGTGAGTCTACTGAGGAGCAGCCTCAAGGGAAACAGGTGTGCATTTCTGGCAGAGTTGAGATCAGTCCCTCTTCTCTGAATGCACTGGATCATGCTTTAAGTCAGACCCTCCCTGGAGAAGACTCTCCCTTTTGGAAAATTTATACTGGAGTATGTCCCCTTCTCTCTCCAAAAAATCTATTTTGTTAGACACATAAATGTGAAACCTGTATGAGTCAAAGCCAAGCACATGATATGGATTCATCAATATTTCAAACCTCAGGCCAGGGTTTTGAATCTATTCCCTAATCCTACTGATGAAATCTGATTATAAGGTATGCCCATTATCTGCCTTTTTACATAACCAAGGATACCTCAGTCACTTCATAATATGTATACTGAAAATATAGAATAATTTCCTATCAATGAAATGTACTGGGAATATGTACCCATAAAGTATAAGTGGAGAATCTTACTACGTATAGTTGTGGTCTCAGATGAATTAATGACAATGACTTACAGGACATAATGAAAAAAAATTGTAAATTGCTATTCTTTAAAAATATTGGTTTATTATTCTTTTTATTTAATTTATATGAGTGTTTTGTATGCATGTGTATAAGGACACCCATGTCATGCAATGCCTGTAAAAGTCAGAAGAGGGCTTTGAATCACCTTGGAACTCAAGCTACAGATGGTTGTTAACCACCATGTAGCTGCAAGAGCAGCCAGTGATGTTAACTGCTAAGCCATCTCTGCAGCCATGTAAATTGCTATTATTTAACAATTTCAAAAGTAGCAAGTACTAGCATGGTTTCAATCCTTAGCCTTGTGAAAAATTTAATAGTGTGAATGGATAACTGTTCAGATAATAAACTGAATTAAGGTAAATACAAATGTTTTGATCTTACAATAGGTGTTTTTACTGTGCTGGACCACTGGGAGAAAAAGAGAGCACACAAACTCCAGGTTCAGTTAGCTGCCTGGGTTTTATTTTGGACTGTCCAGGACTGTAGCTCAAGTTGGGATTGGGAGGCTACAGCCCCAACTCAGTGGCAGGTTAGGCTTACAAAGGCAAATACAATTCCCTGGTAATTGTTTTTTGTTTGTTTGTTTGTTTGTGTGTTTAGATATTCCAGATAGACAATAAAAACCTCAGTTCCTCCTTACTGTAGGATTACTAGGATTAGAAAAGAAGTGGGTGGGATGCAGGCAATAATTGTAAAACATTGACAAAAGATAATGTGATCACAACACATCCTGGAGAGGCGATTTCAATGTAGAGGTAACCAGCTCGCTCTTCCTGGACTTGTTCTGGGCCTGGGTTTAGCTATTAAGATGAAGTCACTAAAGCAGAATGGAGTTGCCTAGGCTGGACCACTATCATGATATTAGAAACAGAGTAATGTAATTCATGACAATGGAAATAAGAAGACTAACGGTAACAGGTCTTGTAATGATCAGTATTAATCCAGATAAAAAAATAACTACAGTAAAATTCTATTAATATTTCATCTTTTGCGAATGTACAGTCATCGATAGTAAACAATGTGAAGATTTCTCAGCAACAAAATATGTGTTTTCCTGTCTCTATCATGAGTGTGAAAAGCATGTACTAGGCCCAGAGTGACTGTGCTCGTAACTAGCTTATGTGGATGCAATTAAGCTTTCTTTCCTAAAAGTCTGTTTAGAAGACATATATTACTTAATGATGCTAACCTGAAGCCAGAACAAACTCACAAGTGCAAGGAGAACCAACAAGATCATTGTGAGAATTTCAAGAACACTCTATAGGAAAAGCAATGTTAAGTAGATCATATACTGAGTGCTTGGAGACCACTTTGATGTTTCCTTAGCTGATCTATTTAAAATACTTTTAATGTTATCATTTGAGGTTTAATGATTTGACATATGGACAATTGGCCAACATATTAACAAACCATAGAATCACTGACAAGGATATGTTTTTCAATGATTCTGCAGAATAAAATGGTTTTGAAGGTCAAAATATTTAAACAATGAATAATGTTGGTAAGCTTTCATTTTTGATTATTTTCTGGTGTTACCTATTAAAATATTTTTACATTACTGCTGAATGCTGTAGGTTACACTTTTAATCATAGCACTGTGGAGCCAGAGTCAAGTAGGACTCTGTGAGATTGAGGCCAGCCTAGTCTATATGGTAAGTTCAGGCATCCTGGGGCCATAAAGATACCCTGTGTTAGAAAGCAAAATATTAGAATGAAAATAAATAAAAATAAATAATAAAATACTTTTTGTGTTTAAAACTAGAAGTCCTTCTAACCAGTTTCATATGAATGTGAATTTTCCTGGTTTTCAATATTAAATTATTTTCATATTTATTTTTAGTTATTATTTGTTTTGATACATATATCCCTGTAGCCCCAGCTGGCCTAGAATTCTCTATGTAGATCATACTGGCATAAATCTCACAGAGATCCACCTGTCTATATCTCCCAAGTGTTGGCATAATCTGTTTTTAAATATTTGGAATTTTTTAATTTTTAATTTTTTAAGTGTATGAGTGTACTGTCTGCATGTAGGTCTGTGCACCCATGGCATGCCGCGGAGATCAGAAGAGGGTGTTGGATTCCCCTGGAACTGGAGTTAAAGACGGTTCTCAGCCGCCACGTGGGTGCTGGGGATTGAACCCGGGTACCCTGCAAGAGCAGTTGATGCTCTTAACTGCTAGGTCATCTCTCTAACCCAATATTTGGAATTTTTATAGAGGTTATCATCTGTAGTGTTATGTATTGTTTTTGCATGAGTTCTGTATTCACCACGTGCTTTGGGAACTTTTTTCTTTTCTTTTTCTTTTCTTTGGTCTTTTTTGAGACAGGGTCTCCCTTTAGTCCCAGCTGGCTTGGAGCTCACTATGTAGACCAGGCTGGCCTTGAACTCACAGAGATCCACCTGCCTCTGCCTCCTGTGTGCTGAAATTAAAAACATGCACCACCACGCCCAGCAAGGGAATTTTCAATTACCACATGTTATTTCTAGTGCTGATAATATGAAGCCCAAGGTGCATAGGTTAAAACACTTTACAGACTAGACTAGTTTCTTTTCTTTTTATGTGTGTGTGTTTCTCTTCTGTTGTTTATTTTTGTAAAATTTTAATTGAATTTCTGTGTATTTCATGCAGAGCATCTTACCCATCTTTATGCCTCCTTCCCCACTGGACCCTCCCACAGCACCTTCCCGCCCCCAGCACTAGAATTCATACATTCCGTGAATTGTGTGAAGCCTTAATATGTCAAGTAACTATCCCTAGATATCCTTCATTGCAAGTTCATCAACCGGGGTCTAGTCAGCCTATCCGGAGTCCTCCCTATAAGAAGATTAGCTCTTCCTCAACCAGCAAAAATCAGCTACCAATAATTCTTCCACTTAGATTGGGGCTTGTTGCCCATTTTCACAGTTCTGTGATGGGGTTTGTTTGTTTGGTTTTGCATAGGTCTTGTGCATACTGACACCATTGTTGAAAGTTCAAATGAGCAAAGGACCCAGGAGGTAGTAGTACTCTCTTTCTGTATGGACATGCACTACACCCCCCAATGCTTACATTCTTTTCACCACCTCTTCTGCAATGGTCCCACATTCTGCTACCCTTTACTCTCTATGTTTTGTCCACTTGGACCTTTTGTGTTTCTGGATCTTTATTGCATGAGGGAGATTCATTAATGAGAATTGATTCATTAGTGTCTTCGTAACCCCTTGTTCTATGTACTGTGTGCCTTAGCTATAGAAGTGGCATTGTAGAGTATTCGTCCGTGGTCTCTGGTTCAGTTCCTACCTCCAGGTTCCCTTAATTATGGACTGTAAGCTATCAAATTTCACCAGTAGCTAAGAAGTTGTTTGTGGTAACTGCCGTGAGTGCTATATCTAATTTTTCTGGCCCATCATTTTAAAAGAAGGCGTGGAAAAAAGAAAGGAAAAATATTATCATGGGAACCAGAGCATTTCATACATGACTATATTAAAAGAGCAGCATCAGATAAAGGTTAGAGTTGTTCCAGTAGTAGACAGAATTTGACATTATCATTAAGTTCCACCAAAGACAAAGGATCTCAGTCTTGTAACTATGCTAATGGAGTACTTTTCAGTAAATACTCAGATTCTGCCCAGAGTTTGGCCTCTGTCCAGAGTGTTAACTCTTGCCATAGCTGTGCTTGCAGTAATTCTAATTCCTGGGACAAGGCAGAAGACAAGGATATTAAACTTGTTAATATTCCTGTGACCACTCCTGAGAACTTCTACTTGATGGGTAGGAATAGAACCACAAAGTGTTTTTTTTTTTTTTTGGTCTTTTTGAAACAGGGTCTCCCCATAGCTCTGGCTGTCCTGGAACTCGCTATGTAGACCAGGCTGGCCTTGAACTCACAAAGATCCGCCTGCCTCTGCCTCCCAAGCACTAGGATTAAAAGTGTGTGCCACCACTCCTGGCTCCACGAACTTTTAAGATACTGTCTACATATATAATTTAAACCTAAAAGTAAAGTGAAATATAATAATAAGCTATGACATCTCTAGCCATATGTATTCCTCTATCTTTATAATACTACACATGAGTTTCCTTCCATTGAATGGGCTTTAAGTCCAATTAGGTAGCTGTTGCTTACACCCAAGATAAAAGTGCCATTACTTCCCCAATATAGTTTGTTATGCTGGGCATTGATGTGTTTATTAGGCATTAAAGCTGAGGTGGAACAACTGATTGCTGTTCTCTCTTAGCAGGTTGTGTAATGCTCTCCAAAGCTACGAAAGCTAGCTTTCAGGAAGGTGGCTTCCTAGTCTGTTCCAGCTCCATTTATCCATATCTTTTGTCAAAAGTATGTCCTGTCTTCAGCAATAAGATCTTACCTTCACGTTCTGGGAGGCAAAATTGAGGGTTGTGTCAATAGCCTGTNTGTTTTTTTTTTTTTTTTTTTGGTCTTTTTGAAACAGGGTCTCCCCATAGCTCCGGCTGTCCTGGAACTCGCTATGTAGACCAGGCTGGCCTTGAACTCACAAAGATCCGCCTGCCTCTGCCTCCCGAGCACTAGGATTAAAAGTGTGTGCCACCACTCCTGGCTCCACGAACTTTTAAGATACTGTCTACATATATAATTTAAACCTAAAAGTAAAGTGAAATATAATAATAAGCTATGACATCTCTAGCCATGTGTATTCCTCTATCTTTATAATACTACACATGAGTTTCCTTCCATTGAATGGGCTTTAAGTCCAATTAGGTAGCTGTTGCTTACACCCAAGATAAAAGTGCCATTACTTCCCCAATATAGTTTGTTATGCTGGGCATTGATGTGTTTATTAGGCATTAAAGCTGAGGTGGAACAACTGATTGCTGTTCTCTCTTAGCAGGTTGTGTAATGCTCTCCAAAGCTACGAAAGCTAGCTTTCAGGAAGGTGGCTTCCTAGTCTGTTCCAGCTCCATTTATCCATATCTTTTGTCAAAAGTATGTCCTGTCTTCATCAATAAGATCTTACCTTCACGTTCTGGGAGGCAAAATTGAGGGTTGTGTCAATAGCCTGTGTAATTTTGGTAGTCTCTTGGACTACACTACCTTGACCAACAACTCAAATGCAGTTTTCTCCCATTTGATTCTGTTTATTGTTATGTAGCCTTCAGATAGATAGGGGGATATTGTATATGTAACTTTCAGTAGGTTTTTGGACTAATATGATTACCTCCGGATTTTTAGAACTGATACCAATACTCCTCAAACTATTCCATAAAATAAAGGAACATTTCAAATTTCCTTCTATGAAGTGAGAATTTTTCTAACACCCAAACCAGACCAAACTCTCCAATGAACATAGGTTCACAATTTCTCGAGAAAATATTGCAAAAAAATTAAGAAGACATAAAAAGTAGCATTCACTATGAATTACTTTGCTGCATCCCAGAGATGTGGGGATGGTTTGACATATGTAAGTCAATATTGAAGCCACTACATAAACAGAGTCAAGGGCAGAAACCACATGATCTTCTTATTGGACAAAGAAATGGCCCTTGATAACAATTCAACATACATTCATTACAAAAGGACAGAGAACCCAGGTGTATTAGTCAGGGTTCTCTAAAGAAACAGAATCAATAGAACGAATATATAGCTATATACAGATTTATTGATTTGCTCATGTGACAGAGTTCAAGGAGTCTGACAATAGCTGCACCACACTGGAGAGGATGAGAATCCAGGGGAACTGCTCAGTCTGCAACTGGATGTCTCAGTAGTCACAATCTGGTGCTGAGGCTTGATGGATTTCAGGAGATCTGCCAGTCTCAGTATACGCTGGGTTCCAAAGGGTTGATCACAGCAGCAAGACAAACTCACCAGTGAGAGAGAGGCAAGCCACAGGAAAAAAAGAGACCAGCTCCCTCTGCCATGGCCTTTTATACTGCCTGCCTGCAGAAGGTAATGCCTACATTTAGGGTGGGCCATCAGGCTTGAGGTAGTCCAATCTGAAGATCTTTTTCTCTTATTTGTTCATCCCTAGTCCAGTCAAGTTGACACCCAGGATTAACCATCACACCAGGTATACAGGGGTGCAGGGTCCTGCCCCACACGGCAACCAGATAGAAGAGGAAAGACAGGCATGCAGTCTGCCCCACCTAGCAGTGTCCCATGTCCTGGAGACACTCAGACAGATGGGGAGTCAAACAGCTGGATCTCCTTTATTACAATTCTTGCATCATCTTATAAAGGCAGAGACCGCAAAGCCGCACCCATGGCAGGAAGCAAACATCCAATCGTGGAAAAGGTCAGCTCAAGCAATGCATGGGGAGGTTGTGCAATAGCTCATTGGCCAAGGTGCCCTGATCATGTGCCGTCCATGAGCACAGAAGTGCTTTGGTCCAATCCATTTCTTTCACAAACAAGTGCTTCTCTTCCTCCTTTGCTTCCTCCTGATGCCATCTTTAGGGTGTTGTTGCCTCTCATGCCCCTTCACAGAGGATGTATCTCTGCATAGTAAAGCCAATACATTACAAACTCATATCCAAAATCATGCTAAATGGAGCAAAACTGAATATATTCAAATCAAAATTAGGAAAAGTATATTCATACTCTCAACTCCTGTTCATCACAGTACTTGAAGTCTTAACTAGAGCAATAAGACAAACAGAATGAGAAAAATCTTCACCAGCTATACTCCAGATAGAGCTTTAATATCTGTAATATATGAGGAAATAAGAAAATGAAACATTAAAGAAAAAACCCAATTGAAAAGTGGGGAAATGAGCTGAACATAGTTTTCTAAATATGAGACCCAAATGGCTGAGAAATCCTTTAAAAATGTTAAACATCTTTACTTATCAAGGAACTGCAGATTAAAACAATACTGAGATTTGAATTAACCTACACAGAATAGCTAAAATGCAAAATCTACATAGGTAAATAATAGCAAGGGTGTTGAGAAAGGGGCACATTCATCCACCACCGGTAGGGGTGCAAATGGGTGTAAGTATTATGGAAATTGGTATGGGGATTATTCAAAAACTCAAAATTTCTCTCCCAATTACCCACCTATTCCACTTTGGGCCAATTACCCAAAAGACTCTATAGCCTACTAAAAGAATATCTGTTCAACCATTTTCATCAAGGTAATTTATTGTGCAGGTCATTATGGTTCTTAGGCTTTAGAGCTGGGCTGATTCATGATGATCTGCACATGAAACTACTATTGGTACAGCAGTGGCACTGTTATCTGGGGCTAATCAACAGCTATCTAGTTGGACTTAAAATCCTCTCAGAGGGAGTGAACTCATGAGTGGCACTGTAAACTCAGCTAAATTCACATGACTGGAGAGGATACAGACCCTACAGAAAACCCTATCTCAGCCATATCTCTTGACAAAGGACATTTATTACCATATGCTTAATAAGGAATTGTATATTTATGGACAAGCATACCATACATCACTCATCAAAGAAGCTCCTCTTTGCAACAGATGTAGGGTACAACAGAATCCCACAACTAGTCAGACACAGAAAACAAAACACACATCTGAAAGATGCCCAATCCTAGGAGACACCTCTACAGTCGAGCCTCTAAAATGAAGACTCGTGGAACATAGCAGGATGAGAGACAGAGAGAAAATGAGCGCATCCGTCAGTTCTCACCAGTGAAGCTTCCTCACACAATAGCATGCAATACACACTGAAGGCCACAGCTGACCAATTTTCAAGGAATGGAAGCCTTAGAGTATGTATCCCTGATAGGACTCCTACATTAAATTTACTCAACCATGGTTCAGGGATCATTGTGGAAGATAGAGCAGAAAGATTATAAAAGCCAGAGCTGGTTCATGAATACGGCGAAGAAGAGGCTTTCAGACTACTCGAAGCTTGCACATGTGAACCTGTGGCAATGATGGCATCAGACATGAGACCAATGCCAAGTCAGACAAGGTCCCAGAGTAGAGTAAGAGAAATGAGTTATGGGCGGGTCCTAGACGGAGAACTACTGGAGAAGGGTCACTACTGGGTGAGGGAGAGTTTACCTTACTTAAGATTTCTAGATATGTTGATAGACTCCTGTTGCAGAGGAATTTTCTTCCCAGAGAGGGAGATGCCCACAGCCTCATGATCAGGTATGCAGCACCCCACAGCCCTGCCTGCCTCTGCTGTTTCCCTTTCCCAGTTGCTAGGCAAAGCAAGGAGAGAACTCTCAATCTTAGACTGTTAGGTTCATTTTGAGGGGAGACTCACACAGAGAGGAGAAAATGTCAGGACTCAGATGAAAAGGAAGTCAGGTTTATTTTAGGCATGGTGGTTGGCCTGCCTGTGTCCAGATTAGGATGACCAGCATTAGAATGTATTCCAAATGGCAGTTTTATACCCAGGCATACAAGGAACTGAGTTTTCAAGGAAGTAGGGACAAGGAGATTTGGGAATGGGTGTAGGTAGGTCTGCGGCTGCTATTAGTAGACTCATCTTGAGGGAAACTGGGACCTGTTACTGGTATCAGTAAGAGCACCTCAAGAGAGACTGAAGCCTGGTTCTGGTCTCCCATGAGGTGTGATTGCAGGATGTTACAGCAACATTTCTTGGGTTGCAGGAACGCATTCCAGAATAATTATTTCTCAGAACTTCTTCCTCAATTGGCCTTCTGAAGTCCCTGACTTAGGTGGGCTACAACCTTACACAGACTAGAGAATTTACTGAATTAGACATACGTACAAAGTGATGGCAGGAAACATACATTTGCCAGAGCCCTGCAGTGCAGCTTGTCCTGGCAGGAAACACCCTCAGGTGAGCCCAGTGGCACAGCTGTCCTTCTTTCTCTTTCAACGTGGCTACCGATCCTGGACAGAACTCCATGGCCCCTGCCCTTGCTAGTTAAAATGATGAGAGAGGCCAGCCTCATGTGTTGGGCCTTTTATATGTGTCCACCTTTCCCAAAGTCCCAGAATTCCAAAGTCCTGTATACCTTCTATGGAACTGCAGGGAAAATTGCTGGGAACCATGACAGGGGTGGGAGTGGGGGGTGGGGAGGGTCGCTGTGCAGCTGGGCTCAATCTCATCTCCTCTCACTAAATATCCACCTTATTTCAAAGAAGAAATAATTTATCTCACATTACAGAAGATGAATTTGCACAGAAGGATATCTTTGTTTAAGAGCTTGAATGTATAAGATGTAAAATGTATTGTGTAATGGATGAGTTCTGATGGAGAGTTGAGGAATTGGGGGGTCTAAGTTTGAATAGGAGCCATTATATGAAATGTAGAAATGCATAATAAAAAATCTAAAAAATATGTTCAGTGATGCAGTAGTGGTGTTAATACAATAATGTTCATATATTATATATATAATAAAATTTGATTTAAAGTTTATTTCACAGGATGGAATCTATAACTGACATTGATATCATGCTTGGGAACTTGAGGCTATACAAGTCACGGAACAGGGGAGAGCCTAATGCTACTTTTCTACTAAATGGTTATCATTTTAAACTGACTTCTAATGACTTATGGTTACGTCCATGGATTAATGTACCTCTCAACTTGCACCAGAGCTTTCCCTAGATTAATACAGAAACCCACAACTGTTAAATGTACAGAGAAAGTAAGCTTCAGACCATTTGTCTTTGAATAGGACAATTTTATCATACTTCTGCCTCCCAAGACTCAGGGACCATTGCAGAAGAGGGTGTGGAAGTATTGTAAGAGCCAAGATTCTAATGAACGTAACCAAACTAAAGAACATTTGGGAACACAAAAAGACCCTCCCACACACACAAACACATATCCATTAACAAGGAGTTTGACAAGAAGGAGAGGTGAGGATTTGACCAGGGTCTAAATACCATCAAATTATGCTCTAATCAAATTACAAAAATACAATTGAAAACTAAAAATATGAAATCAACTTCTTAGAGTTAGAAAAAACCTGCACCTCAGTAAAGAAAGACGACATCATGAGCTTTGCAGGAAAATGGCTGGAGCTAGAGGACATCATGCTGAGTGAAGTAACACAATCCCAGAAAAACAAATGACGAATGGTATCCCTCATCTGTGGATGCTAGTGCCAATTACCTAGTTGTAAGTATTTCTTGTGCACAGCCCCTTGAGCTTTTGTCCAAGCAGTTGTGAGTGATGCATATTAGAAACAACAACAACAGCAGCAACAACAACAACAACAACAGAAAGGACTGCATCAAAGAACTGACTGAAACAGTGAACTTCTGCTCAAAACAGTCAACTTCCTCATGGAGAATATTGAGAAAGACTGAGAAAGAGATGAAAAGCATGTTTGGCAGAATGCATGAGCTCTGGTGGGATGGGGGCATAGGGTGGGGAACACGAGTCTAGATTTGATAATCTTGTACAAAATATATATTAAAAAAACAAATAAATTAAAATTAAAAAAATAAAAATAAAAGAAAGAACCTGCACCTAACTGATCAGAACTACAATGATTCATATCACATTTGAATATGTATAGTTAAAGTTTATCTTGGTTAATTTTAACCCCTTTATTATTCATTGTTTTAATCCTTCTTTGAATTTGTAATCTTTGAGTATCCTATGAAACCATTTTGGATGTTCTATCTTAAAAGATCACTGGACCAAACCACCCCCAAATCTAATGATTAGCAGGTAGCACATTTGGGCTAGAGCAGAAGTGTCCTTGCTTTGCTATAACCTACCCAAATAATTTGAAAATTATTTTCTGAGTGCTCTTACTAATAGAAGTTCGTGTATTTTATGATGTGCTATTTAGGGACTGAAATGTGTGTTGATGGGCAACAATCTGTCACATTCCACTCCAGAGAATAAACTACTACTATAGTCCCCTGCAAATGTGGGAGTTGGGATTTACTTGCTTAATTGATGATTAAATTATAGTGTATATTGAATTGAATAATTCCTCATTTAATTTCTAATGAAATTCTCCATTAGTTATGCAGCTGTAACATTTAGAAAATATAATTCACACGAAATGTACAAGGATCATTGCTAATCAGAATTCATGTACAGAAAAATTATTAAAATAGTGAGAACTCCAAAGTGCATAGAGCCTAAAGATTATAAGGACGTTATGAAACAGTAACTAAATAAATAAGTCCCTGGGAAGAACGTAGCTTTTGCCAGCAAGGTCCTCATTTTCAGAGAATCAACAGTGTTTTGTAGGAAGCTCATTGGAGATGGAGCAATGAATGTGGGCTGACTAATTCCACTGGAGCAGTAGTGGAGAACAGCAGTGAGTGCAGGGTGCAGTGTCGGCAGACAGGAGAGCAGACAGCACATATGAGTGGATGGCATGACGAGGAGACACACCAGGCTACCAGGGCTTGCAGAGAAATATTTTTGTCATTAATTTACCTTGACTTCCCTCCCTTCTTGCAGAGGGGAGACATATTTCCTAACCTAGGACCAGCCCAAACCAGGACTCAGTGGGGAACATATAACCTCCATGGGCCCCCTTTTCTCTTCCAGTTCTTCTTGTGCTTCCCCTTTCAACAGCAGAGACGTTTATGGGCACTTCCTGACACTTGCTGTTACTTCAGTGGTTTCCTGCCAAGCTGCAGATGAGAGGAAAATCCTTTTTCTTCTATGCCTCTCTTAGAGTAGAAAACAAGTTGTACCTCACAGAGTTTTACATCTTAAGGTTGTTGCGGTGAAGGAGATGACATATCTGGTGCCCCAGAGCTGGAGCGGACCAACATATTTGGTCATATACATGTGAGACAAGATCCATGGGTCTTGGGCTTAAGACAGAACAAAGCTATGACAACCAGCATTCCTACACCATCTCACCTCTCCTCTTCTGTTCCCAGTATTCAGGACCCTCAGGGATCGACAGAAGAAACATCTCCACTCACCTCACACTGCCTATCTTCTCTCTGGTGCTTTTCTTATGAAAGGACCTGCTCCCCTTTCTCTTCTCTCTCCTCTCTCCAATGTCTATGACAACACACAAAAGAGACAATAAAAAGTCAGAGTGAGCAGCTGGATAATCTCATGGCTTTTCAGCCTAGGTGTGCCTTTCATTCAAACACTGTGACTGTCAACCATGGAACTTTGCAAGGCAAACCTGTATTTTGCAAAGCATGTCTACATTTTGTAAGCTGAACTTCAAATCACCTCTTATGTGTGCTCATTGTGGATTTCTGTTAGAGGTAATATTGTCAACCTCTCAGAATTAGAATCATCCAGGATAGCATTCTCTAGGCATACCTGTCAGCAATTATGCACATTATGTTACCTTATGGAAATTGTTTGGGGAGATTATGTAGATTAGGTTCAGAGAGCTCACCTTAACATTGCCCAGGACATTTCCAAGAAAAGGGGGCCTGAAGTGAATAAGAAGGGTGAAGGGAGCTACGATAAGCTTTCCACTATCTGAACACTCTGTCAGCTGAGTCCAGCTCCTGATGGCATGACTTCCACTCAGTCGCAGAACACACCTCGGCCTTCATAACCCTATCCTCCTTACATTGCTCTTGTCAGAGTATTTTATCCCAGTTCCTGACCTGAGAATCTGATGTGTAAGAAGAAATTTGCTTCTCCAGAAAGGTCAGTGACCCCAGTCCCCTCAAGCAGGTCATTAGGCATATTTGGTTTTGACAGTCCATTTATCATTGATCTTACTATGGCCAGTGGTGCAGGTCAGTCAGTGGTAGAGTCCTTGCACAACATACACAGGACCAAAGGCTCAGTCTTCCATTACACATTGTACTCTCTCTCCTAGCCTAATGAAATTCCAAAAGTTGGTAAGAATTAATACCACAAGTTTGCTCCGAGTCACACAGGTTTCACATTTTCTGTGTTTGACACGATCGATTTTTGTAGAGAGATGGAGATCAGCTCCAGTGAAACTTTGGCTCAGCGTCTTGGAGAAACTGGAGAGTCTTTTCTATGGGATGTCTTTGTATAGAGCATGAGTCAGAGAGCACTTAGTTAAGCAAGGTGGAATGTTATTCCTTCCAAGAAAACAAGTTTGCCTCCAGAGGGGGATGCACCTTGAGTACAAATTGAAACTTTAGATGATTTACAATGTACATATATCTCTTCTTTCCAGTGGATAGCACTTCAGACACAGTTTTAAAATAGCTTGAAATTTAGTAATCCTACTTAAGAAGAACTATATTACCTTCTTTTACAGCACACTCCTTTATACACCCTTTCTGACTAAATCATGGAAGCCATTTAATAGCATATTAAAGTTTTATTTTTCAGAGTTTGGTAATAGACTCTGGAATTCCTGATATCCTGGGTTTTATTGTCTTATCAAGGGGCTGGCATGTTCCTTAAGCTCAGGCTCAAATGATATTCTGGATGAAACTTCATTTCAGAATATTAAAGTCCTTGTTCATCACCTAGGACTCTCAAACTCAATCTTCTACTCTCTCTGTAACCTGGGTCCTTCTAATTCTCCAGCTCTAACTTCCTCTGGGTCTTTGAACCTCTTTAATATGATGGTCTCTCTTGAACAGATACAGTCTTCCCATAGCCTTGCTGCCTTAGTAACTTTGTATAAGATACCCAGGAATCAAATCCCAATATTTTCCCATAGAAAATGCTCTTCCCTACACAATGAGGCCCATGAAGACCTGAGGAACATCTGTGAACATATCTCCTTCTTATGTGTCCCTCTACATGTAAGACTTGACTAAACTTCCAAACTCTCATGCAGTATATCAATGGAGAACCACTTTCTCTTCTTATCTCCCTTGATGTCTCCTTCATTTATTCTGACCTCCTCTTTTACTCCGACATTCTCCTCAATTATCCAAAAAATTATAGCAGCATCAATTCTGTAAGTATGATGTCCTTTCTTTCCAAATCTACATATAATGTTTTTTTCTTTTTTCTAATTTTTTTTAATTTTCATTTTTTATTGATGCTTTGTGTATTTCATACATCATTTTCCAATTCAGTTCAGGCATATTTCCCTTTCTCTTCCTCCCACCCCACCCCGCCCCATCCCAGATCATGCATTCTGCCATAACTGTCTTGCATCTTTCTCTCAGTTTTTTTTTCACTTTTTAACAATAAGTGATAATTTATTGAGTACAAAGCATCCTTCATGTAAACCAATTTGCAAGCAGTTGTGCCCAACACATAGCCCATGGGTCCACCATCCAGCGGGGGGGGGGTGGGGGCTTGTATGTTCAATCAAGTTGATCAAATGAATGTCTAGCATATAATGTTTTTGACAGTTCACATTTCCTCTACCTGATTACTTAAGTGGACAGACATTTTTAAAGCATCACTTTCTATAACTTCCAGACTAATTTCACATTGTAAATCTACAAAAGAGTTTTTAAAATACTATACTAATAAAGAATACCCAAGACTTCATGGTACTTCAAATGAGGATTCTTCCCCTTAGGCTTATGTATTTGAACACTTGCTCTGCCACTGGCAGTGCTGTGTGGGAGGTTATGGAGCCTGCAGGAGGTAGAACCTTGATGGAAGAGGGATTTCACTGTAGTGAGCCTTCGATGATTTACATCCTCATTCCGTTTCCTGTTCTATTGGTCTATTTCCTCTGCATGTATGAAAAGGTGAGCAGCCAGCTTCCTGTTCCTGCCGCCATGTCAGGCCTTCCTGGTCATTGTCAACATTCATACTGGAACATTCAGTTTCCTTCTGGAACATTAAGCCAAATGCAACTTTATGATTTATGAGCTGTTTTTGATCATGTTATTTAAGTTAATCAAAAAGAAATTAACTAATACAGACTGAGAGCAAACAAAACTTGGAAGAGATTTTCTTTTTTTTTATTTAATTTTATTTATTTATTTGTATGTGTTTGAATGTACTGTCTGCATGCAGTCTGTGGCCCCGTGTCTGCAACGCCTCGGAGGTCAGAAGGGGTCCATGGATCCCCTGGACTGGAGTTCTCCTGGAATTGAGTTTTTAGAGGTTTCGGCCGCCATGTGGGTGCTGGGGCATCGAACCGGGTCCTCTGTAAGATCGGTGCGGGCGCTCTTAACGCCTAGGCCATCTCTCCAGCCCAAATGGTGGACCTTTGTAATTAAGGTTCATATATTTTTTGAGAAGTCAGTAATGCCAGGCATGGTAGCACATGCCTGTAATCCCAGCACTTGGGAGGCAGAGGCAGGCAGAGCTCTATGAGTTCAAGGCCAGCCTAGCCTACATAGTGAGTTCTAGGATAGCTGGGGCTACAGGGAAACCCTGTCTCAAAAAAATAAAAAAAAAAAAAAAAAAAAAAAAAAAAAAAGAAGTCAGTGATCTGCTTACTATGTTACTGTGTCCCTCAGTATTCAAAGTACACTTATCACAAAATAAATTCTTGTCCTCTATCTAAAACAATTACTTTTTCTCAACATAATAATTTGATCTTGGATAACTTCATAAAAACATTTATGTTTTTTCATAACTTTTTGTGAGACTTGTACGTGTGTACATGTCACGAGTCTTGTAAAATCTTTTGAATGAAAAACTAACACTGTGCTCATAATATTGCAACGTAATTTTTGGAAAACTAAGCTAAATTCAAAATGTTAAAATCATGGTAGACATCGAAAACAGAATAACATAGTTATAAGAATGAAAATAATAGTAGTAGTAAACAATATACACATGTACTTAAGATAAAATTTTACTTATTTTATAAAATTAATGCAATGATGATGATAAAAATAATAACAATTATAATTTATTTATGCATCTTACTCCTCTGCACATTCAAGGTTTGAGATATCTCAGCAGTAAAACGTGTTTTTCTGTTCCGGTCATGACTGTGAGTGGTCTGTGGCTTCAGCCCAGTGTGACTGTGCTGTTAAGTAGCTCATGTAGTTGCACTTGGTATTAATTATTTGCAAGTTGTTTAGAAAATGCATCTGAGTTAGAACTGCACAGGGGGCATGAATGCACCAGAAGGGCAAGGAGAACCCAAAACATCAATGTGGGAAACAGGTGACCAGGAATGCATAAAGTAAGCTGAGCGAAAGACCAGAACTATTCAGGACTTGAAAACCAAATTCACAAGACTGATAGAACTATTAAAGAAAGCAAAAATGAAATGAAAATGGAATTGAAAAATTCAGTAAGTCAATTTGAAATGACAGGAGAAAGCCTCATAAGCAGAATAAATGAAGGCAAAATATCAAGATTAGATGAAAAATTTGAAGAACTGGACTGTTCAAATAAAGACTATTAAAAAATTAAAAAAAACTTTTAAAAATACAGTAATGGAATACACAGGAAATATGGGGCACCATAGAAAGACCAAGTCTGTGCATCATAGGCACACAGGAAGGAGAGGAATCTCAGGTCAATGACATTGACAAGATCTCCAATAGTCTTATAGAAGAAATCTTGCCCAAATTATGGAAAGGCATATCTATACAATGACAAAAAAGCATAGATGGTGGTGCACACCTTTAATCCTAGCATTTGGGAGGCAGAGGCAGATGGATCTCTGTGAGTTCAAGGCCAGCCTGGTATTCAGAATGAGCTCCAGGCCAGCTGGGACTAAAGGGAGACCCTGTCTCAAAAATCTCCCCCCAATAAAAAAAGGAAGAAGCACGTAGAACACCATTTAGATAGGACCAGAACAGAAACTATCTAATGGCACATCATAGTAAAACCACTAAAGGTACAGAACAAAGGAGGGGACTGAAAGGTGCCTGAGAGAAACAGAAAGTTACGTATGAAGGTAAACCAAACAGAATTATAACTGACTGTTTCATATAAAGTATGAAAACTAGAAGAATCTGTATCAAAGTATTCCCAGTTCTAAATGTCCCTGGATGGCAACCCAAAATACATTTCCCAGGAAAAGTATCCTAATCAAAGGGGAATGGAAAAATTTCCATTACAAGAACAAGCTGAAAGAGTTCACATTTACCTAACCAGCCCTACAGAAAATATACAGAGGAATACAAAGAACTGAACATAGAAATTATAATACTCAACAGGCTACAGAAAGAAACTAAAGGAAGGTGTAATTGTGGAGATACAAAATAAGGCCAAGAACACAAACCAATTAAAATGACTAACAAATCACGCACCTTTATTTTTTATTTTATTTTATTTTGGAAGGACAGGTTTTTAATTGAGCTTTTGTACATTTCATAGATTTCTTAATTGAATTTAGACCCCATCCCAGATCACTATCTCTCCCTATCCCTGCCTGAACTCATGCATTCTGCCATACATGTCTTACATCTTTTTCTCTGTCTTTTTTAACTTTTTGATGCAGGGATTACTGTTTTGGCCTGTTCTTTGCACAATACTTTTTTTCCCCTCTTTCTTTTGTTCCCTTTAATTTTATATTACTCCAAAATGTACATATATACATTCCACACCTATACCAGGTTTACAAAGTCTAGAAATAAACTAGGTTAATTACAAAACACATTTAGGGATTCACAGTTTAACATTAAACTTGCATTTGGGTTAAAAGAAATATAACTTTTCATTTCTAAATTACATAACAAGTTGATATGTGTTTTAATGTACTTTCAAAAAAGAGCTTTATTCTTTCTCAAAAATCTTGGGGGTGCTGGAGAGATGGCTCAGCGGTTAAGAGCACCGACTGCTCTTGCAAAGGACCTGGGTTTGATTCCCAGCACCCACATGGCGGCTAAGAATTGTCTTTAACTCCAGTTCCAGGGGAATGTGATGCCCTCTTCTGACCTCTGTGGCATTGCACGACACGGGTGCATGAACCAACATGCAGACAGTACACTCATACACATAAAAATAATAAATAAATAAATAATTAAAAAACATTTTAAAAAAGAAATCTTGGCACTTAGGAAAATAAAAACATAAGAGTCAAGCCATATCTACAGTATAAGTCAATGTGGTATTATTATCTATAACAAATTACCTACCATGACTTACATATAAGGATTGGGTGCCGGGATCCATAAATGATGGACACCATGTTTGTTTTTCTGAGATTGTGTTACTTGACTTAACAAAATAATTTCTAGTTCCATCCATTTACCTACAAATTTCATGATGTCATCTTTCTTTACTGCTGCATAGAACTCCATTGTGTAAATGGAGTCTCATTATCCACTTATCACTTGAGGGACACTTGGGTTGATTCCAGCTCTTCACTATTGTGAAAAGAACTGCAATAAGCATGGTTGTGCACTTATCCCTGCAATAGGATGAATCTTTTGGGTATATACCCAGAAGTGGTATGACTGTATCAAATGGTAGGTCTATTTTTAATCTTTTTAAAAAAATTTTTTTTATTAATTTTATTTATTTCTGTATGTGTATGAATGTACTGTCTGTATGCAAGTCTGTGCACCCGTGTCGTGCAATGCCGCGGAGGTCAGAAGAGGGTGTCGGATTCCCCTGGAACTGGAGCTCTCCTGAAATTGGAGTTTCAGACGGTTCTCGGCCGCCACGTGGATGCTGGGGATCGAACCCGGGTCCTCTGCAAGAGCGGTCAGCGCTCTTAACCGCTAGGCCATCTCTCCAGCCCTATTTTTAATCTTTTAAGAGTTCTCCACACTGCTTTCCATAGGGGTTGTAGGAGTTTGCCATTCCCCTAGCAGTGAATGAGTGTTCCTCTTTCCCCACAAACTCTCCAACATTTGGTATCATTTGTTTTCTTGATCATAGACAGTCTTACTGGGGCAAGGTGAAATATTAAAGTGGTTTTAATTTGCATTTCCTTAAGCACTAAGGACGTTGAACACATTTTAAGATGTTTCTCAGCCATTTTTATTTCTTTTCTTGAGAAGTCACTGTTCAGATATTTATCTTTTAATTGGGTCATTTGTTTCCTTGGTGCTTTGTTTTTTGAGTAATTTATATACTCTGGATATTAAACCTCTGTCAGATGTATCATTGGTAAAGATTTCCTGCCACTCTGTGGGTTTTCTCTTCACTTCTTTGATTATTTCTTTTGCTGTACAAGAACTTTATAGTTTAATGCGGTCTCACATGTTGAGTGTTGACCTTATTTCCTGTACAACTTCTGTCATTTTGAAGTCTATATCTTGTAGGTTACTGCCACTGTTTTCTTCTAACATTTTCAGAGTTTCAGGTTTCACATTGAGGTTTTTCATCCATTTAAGGTTAACTTATGTACACGGTGAAAGGTAGGGTTTTAGTTTCATTCTTCTACAAGTGGTGATCAAGTTTTGCCAGCACCGTTTGCTGAATATTCTGCCTTTCTTCCATTGAGTCTTCCTGGTCCCTTTGAGAATATCAGATGGCTGAAATTGTGTGTACTCAAGCTTGGGTTTTCAATTTTGTTCCATTGATCTACCAGTCTGTTTTTGTGCCAGTACCAGTCTGTTCTTATGACTATCGCTCTGTAATTCAGTTTGAAGTCTGGTATAGCAATCCCTCCTGAATTACTCTTTTTGCACAGGGTTGCTTTTGCTATCCAGGATCTTTTGTGTTTCCATACAAATTTTACAATATTTTTTTTCTAATTCTATGATGAAAGTCATGGGAATTTTGATTGGGATTTCTTGAACCTATATATTATATTGGGTAGGATGGTTATCTTTACTATATTAATTCTTCTGATCTATGGACATGGGAGTACCTCCCCTCTTCTAGTGTTTTCCTCAGTCTCCTTCCTCAAAGATTAAAAATTTTCATTGTAGAAGTCGATAAAGACCTTCTTTGGTCAGGTTTGTTTCCAGATATTTAAATTCTTTGAGGCTATTGTAAATGGGAGGGTTTCCATATACCTAATCCAATGGATTGTTATTGGCATGTAGAATGGATACTAATTTTATAAATTAATTTAGTAACCTGCCACTTTGCTGAAACTGTTAAACATTTGTAAGAGTTTCCTGGTGAAATTTTTGGCATCCCTTAGGTATGCTATCATATCATATCTCCAGAAAGGGATAGTTTTACCTACTCTTTTCCAATTAGTACTCCTTTAATTAATTTTCTTTTTTTTTTCTGTCTTATTGCTCTAGTGAGGATTTCAAGGACTATATTGAAAAGGAATAGGGATAGGGGGCAACCTTGCCCTGTTCCCAACTTTAATGGGAATGCTTATGATTTTTCTCCATTTAGAATGATGTTGGCTGTGGGTTTGTTCTAAGTAGCTTTAATTATGCTGAGGAATGTTGCCTCTAGTCCAATTCCATCTAGGACTTAAAACATAAAGTCACATTGAATTTTATCAAAGGCCTTTTCTGCATTAATTGAGATGACCATGCGGTTTTTGTCTTTGAGCCCATGTATGTGATTTATGACATTTATTAACTTATGTATATTGAACCATACCTGCATCTCTGGAATAAATCTGGCTGGTCCATGGTGCATGACCTTTTAGATGTTTGTCTGTATGCAGTTTGAAAGTATTTTGTTGAGAATTTTTGCAGCTATATTCATTAAGGATATGGGTCTATAATTTTCTTTTTTTGGTTATATCTTTTCCTAGTTTTGGTATTAAAGTGATGCTGGTTTTGTAGAAGGAAATTGAGAGGTTACCATCTGCTTCTATCCTTTTCAATAACTTAAGTAATATTGGTTGCATGTCCTCTTTAAATGTCTGATAGTATTCAGCCATAAATCCATCTGGTCCTGGGCTTTTGTATTACTGTTTCAATTTCCTCATATGTTATGGGTCTACTTAAGCTGCTGACATCTTCTTGGTTAAGCTTTAGTGAGTCCAATGATTTCAGATATTCATCTATTTCTTTTAGGTTTTCAAATTTAATCAAGTATAGGTTTTTAAAGTATTCTCATATAGTGTTCTGGGTCTTTTTGTTATCTGTTGTGATATTTCCCCTTTCATCTCTAATTTTGTTGATTTGGAGTTGCTCTTTATTTCTTTTGGTTAACTGGGCTAAGGGTTTATCTATCTTGTTTATCCTTTCAAAGAACCAGCTGTTGGACTCATTGATTCTCTGTATTGTTTTCTTCGTTTCTATTTAATTAATCTATGATTTGACTATTGTTATTTCTTCTTCTCTGTTGGGTTTTGGATTCATTTGTTGTTGCCTTTCAAGTGTCTTGAGTTGCAAAGTTAAGCCATTTATTTGTGGTCTTTCTGGTTTTTTTTGTTTGTTTGTTTGTTTTGTTTTCTTTTTTTAATGTAGGCACTTAGAGCTATAAATTTACCTCCTAGGATTGCTTTCAAAATGTCCCAGATGTTTTGTTGTGCTGTATTATCCTTTTTGTTTAATTCCAGGAATACTTTTATTTCTTTCTTAATTTCTCCTTTGACCCATTTGTTATTCAGGAGTGTGTTGTTTAATCTCCATGACTTCATGTAGTTACTAGGGCTTCTTCTGGTGTTGATTTTAAGCTTTATTGCATTGTGATCTGATAAATTACATGGAATAATTCTAATTTTTCTATTTGTTGAGGTTTGTTCTGTGCTCCAGTATGAGGTTGATTCTGGAGAAAGTTCCATGGGGTGCTGAATAAAGAATGTTCTTTGGTTCTTGGGAGGAATATTTGATAGATGTCTGTTAGGTCCATTTGGTGTATTGTATTGTTCATTTCAGATGTCTCTGTGTTTATTCTTTGTCCAGTTGACCTGTCTAATGGACACAATGATGTACTGAAGTCCCCTACTATTAGTGTGTTGGAATTAATCTGTGCCTTAAAATCCTGTGGAGTTCTCATGCTTCAAAAAGGGAAGCCTGGTCTAGCAAGGCCTGACTTTGTCCTCCAGTGGATGGAAGTGGTAAATGAAAAGCAGAAAGGAGCCAGGGGCTCCTTCCCCTCCCTCCTAAACCTGAGTGACCCCTCAACTGGCTTTGAGGAAACAAAAATCTTGGTTCATCTGGGCTAACTGTATAGCCTTAAACATCCAAAAGGAATGGGTTAGATTATAAAAAAGGCTGCACACTCCCAGCCCCCAGATGAAAAGGCACATAGGGCATAAGTCACTCCAGGAACATGATTAACTTCCATGTGGAACTGCCAGAGAGCGGACCACCTGCAGGAATGTGCTGGAACAGGAGCAGGAGAAACAGCAGGAGTTGCATCATTCCCTTTAGCAGCCATTATTTGCAGGACTCCCTTTTAAAACTAGAAACTCGTGACTATCATTTGAACCCATTTAGGACATGATAACTAATACAACAATGGACTCAACTATCCCAAAGCTAAAAATGCTTTCAGATAGCACAGGAGAGCTACCCCAGAGGATTCCTAATTTGGTGTAACATAAGGACCTGATGTTTCCACCAGTGGATTTGAAATATTTGAATTTGATTCTCTTTGTTTTGTTACTAATGAGACTTCATGAACCTGTTACCACATTGGAACATGAGATTTGGAGCAACTCAAGACTATGTTAATAGGCCATGGTCCTTCGTTTTTCATTCCTGAATAAACTATCTCTGTTTCTCCTGAATGTGGAATGTGGATTTACATACTCAACTGTCATAAAAATATTATAATATACACTGATTCACAACATTCCTATTTTGGCTTGAAATGCAGTTTTCCATATGATATACAGCTAATGTGCTTAGCAAATATTGCCATCTTAGGTAATGCCATTACCCATCATCCTTGGCTCTTCAGCTAATGGACAGTCCTGCCTACCTAGAACTTGGAACAAAAAATTAACCAAGTTATATAAACAATAGAAATATATCAAAATTCAATTAAATAAAAGCCAAACAGAAATACCAACTGGTCATATTACCAATAAAGAACATCCATATGCCCAAATGGCATAGCAAAAACACAAATAATATTATGAAAAACCAAGAGAATATATCCTCAACAAAACCTACTCTCTGCCCCCCCCACCACCCAGACCTGCATTACAATGAAAACCATTCTGAGGAACAGCTGGACTCAGAATTTAAAGGAACAATTATAAAATTATAAAAGAACTGAAAGAAAACTCAGACAAGCAGCTCAAAGAACTCAGGAATATACATATATGTGGCTTAATGCAATAATAAAAACAATTCATGACTTGAAAGCTGAATTCACAAAAAGAGATAAAAATAGTGAGGAAAAACCAAATGGAAATCTGCATGAATTGGAAGAACCCAATAAGCCAATTGGAAACAACAGCAGAAAGGCTCACAAACAGAATGAATGAAACAGAAAACAGAATATCGACACTGGATGACAAAGTTGAAGTTCTGGAGTCCTTAAGCTGACTATGTAAATTTAAAAAATACCACAATAATGGAATATGCAGGAAATGTGGGACAACATGAGAAGACCAAATCTAAGAAGTATAAGCATACAGAAAAGAGAAGAATCTCAGGCCAATGGTGTTGAACATATCTTCAACACATTATAAAAGAAAACTTACCAAATTGTCCCCGCTCCTCTTCAATACAGTGCTTGAAACACTGGCTAGGGCAATAAGGCAAGAAAAGGAAATTAAAGGAGTACTAATTGGAAAAGAGGAAGTCAAACTATCTCTCTTTGCAGACAATATGATAGTTTATCTAAGGGATGCTAAAAACTCAACCAGAAAACTACTAGAAATGATTAGAGGTTTCAGTTATGTGTCAGGATACAAAATTAACCTAGAAAAATCGGTAGTCTTTCTTTACATCAATAACAAGCAATACAAAGAGACCTTCCCAATCACAATAACTTCAAAAACAATAAAATACCTAGAAACAAACCTAACCAAAGACACCAAAGATCTCTACAACAAAAATTATAAACCCCTGAAGAAGGAGATTAAAAATGACATCAGAAGATGGAAAAACCTCCCATGCTCATGAATTGGAAAAAATAATATAGTAAAAATGTGCATTCTACCTAAATTAATATACAAATTTAATGCCATCCCAATTAAAATCCCCAAGACTTTCTTCTCATGCTTGGAAATAAAATCCTTAAATTCATATGGACAGAAAAAAGTCCCTGAATAGCCAAAGCAATCCTGTGTGAAAAGAGCAATACAGGGGGGATCTCTATACCAGACCTTAAACTATACTACAGGGCTATAGTCATAAAAACAGCCTGGTACTGGCACAAAAACAGACCCACAGACCAATGGAACAAAATTGAAGATCCAAACTTGAAAGCACATACAATTTCAGCCCCCTCATATTTGACAAGGGGGCCAAAAGACTCAATGGAGGAAAGACAGCATCTTCAGCAAATGATGTTGGCAAAACTGGATCACCACTTGTAGAAGAATAAAATTAAATCCCTACCTCTCACCCTGTACAAAAATCAACTCTAAATGGATTGAAGACCTCAACGTGAAACCCAAAACTCTGAAGGTGATTAAAGAAAAATTTGGCAGCAACCTACAAGACATAGGCATAGGAAAAGACTTTCTAAATCAGACAGCAGCTGCTCAGGAAACAAGGTCAACGATTGACAAGTGGGACCTTATAAAACTCAAAAGCTTCTTTACAGCAAAAGAAATAATCAGGGAAGTGAAGAGAAAACCCACAGAGTGGGAGGAAACCTTCACTGCCGATACATCTGACAGAGCACTAACTTCCAGAATATATAAACTACTCAAAAAAATAAACAAGAAAACAAATGACTCACTCAAAAGATGGAGTAAAGAGCTCTGTTTATTCTTTGTCTGTTTAACCTGTCCAAAGGGCTCAGGGGGGTTATTGAAGTCTCTTACTATGAGTCTGCTGGGGTTAATCTGTGCCTTGAAGTCCTGGAGAATTGTCTTCATAAAGTTTGGTGCACCAAAATTTGGTGCATATATTCATGATTGTGAAATCTTCATGGTCAATTGTTCCTTCAATAAAGATGTAGTCACTCTCTTTGTCTCTTCTGATTTCTTTTACTTTGAAGTCTATTTTGTCTGATATTAAAATAGCAACTCCTGCTTGCTTTTTGGTATCATTTACTTGGAATATTTTTTTCCATGCTTTCATCTTAACTCGGTGCCTATCCTTGAAATCGAGATGGGTTTCTTGTAGACGGCATATAGATGGGTTCTTTTTCATAATCCATTCTCCCAGTCTATGTCTTTTGATTGGGGAGTTTAGTCCATTAATATTTAAGGTTATAATTGAAAGATGTGTGTTGCTTCCTTCACCTTATTATCCATTTGCATTTTTGGTCTAGGAGTCTACTTCTGCAGTTATGCTTTCATTAATTTCTCTTTCTAGGTGCCTGGGGATAGTTACTGTCCTTTGAATTGCTTCAAGTATTCTCTGAAGCCTTGCTTTTCCTGACATGCATTCCATCATCTTGTTTATGTCGTGGAAGATTTTTCTTTCTCCTTCATCTCTAATCAACATTTTTTGCTGTGTATAGTACCCTGAGTTGTCATCTATAGTCCTTTAACACTGGGAATGCTTTGCTTCATGTTTTTGCTTTCATAATTTGCACTGAGAAGTCAGTTGCAATTCTGATGGGTTTCCCCTTATATGTAACTTGTTGTTTTTCTCTGGTGGTTTTCAGAATTGTGTCTTTGTTTTGGGCATCTACCATTTTAACTATGATATGCCGTGGGGAGTTTCTTTTCTGATCTTTTCTGTTTGGAGTTCTATGTGCTTCTTGTATTTTTATGGGTTTGTCTATTTTTAGTTTGGGGAAATTTTCTTCTATTACTCTGTTGAAGATCTGATCAATACCATTCTCTTGGGATTCTTCTCCTTCCTCTATTCCTATGATGCAGAAGTTTGATCTTTTCATAGTGTCCCACATTTCCTGGTTGTTCCACTTTTGTGTATTTTTTAATTTAAAATTTTCACAATCTTTACTTGAGATTTTTAGTTGTTCTGTGTTATCTTCCAAGTCTGGTATTCTTTTTTCTGCTTCCTCCATCTATTTCTGAGGCTTTTTCCCCTTCCTTTCCTCTTGATTGAATGAGTGTTCCTTTTCCTTTTACATTTCATCCTGTGATGTCTTTAGTATTTCCACTTGCTTTTGGAGCTTCTCAATGTCTTCCTGTAGCTCCTTGCTTCTCTGGTTGGTTTCCTTTTTTATTTCAGTATGGGACATTTTCATTGTTTCCACTTCCTTCTGGAGTTGGTCATTCTCTCTCTTGGCTTCTTTCTGCACATTGCCATTATCTCCCTCTAGGTCCTTCTTGAGTTTTTCATTCTCTCTCCTTAGTTCTCTGACTTGTTCTTTATACTATTTGACTTCTTTGAATATGTCTACAATTGTTCCTCTAAGATCTATGTCCTGGGCTACCAGGATATCCCACCATAGGAATGTCCTACAGGTTTGGTACAGCTTGGTGTGGAATTATTCTCTTCTTTTCCCATGACATTCTTTCATTGTGCCCTTGCATGTGGTTTTCTCCTTGCCCGTATTCTGACTTGAATCTCAAACTCCTCTTCACTATGTTGGAGGCTTCAGATGCCATCATTTTTTTTTTCTCCTTGTTTATGGAGTGTTGAGTTGTCTAGGTTTTAGGCTTTCAATTTTGTTTCTATATTGGAAGTCTAACTCACTCTTTCCTTTCTGTTTTGAAGGTTCTCCAAAAACTAGGTAGGGAGCAACCCAGTCAGTACCTTGCTGAGCACTATGATCACTGTACTTCCTGCCAGTCAGTTTCTCTAGGATATTTCTTGGGCTTGGTGATGAGGGACTAGAGTTGTTTCAGGTTTCCTGTTTCATTTACTGCCTTACCTTGGGCACAGTATCACTACTGTAGTCACACTTGGACACTACCTCAGCAATTCCAGTTGGGGGGGGTGTTCCTTGCTTAGCCCACCTGGTACTCTATACTTCAGGTGGTCCTGGGAAATCCCTGATCTAAGCTCTATGCACTCAAGTCTCACAAAGGGAACAATCCCACCTTTTATGCCAGCTATCAGGGTGACTCTGCTCCCACAGTCATACACGACAATGACACAGTTATCCAACAATCTGCCTGGCTGAAATGCCTGACCCTTAACTGTGCTTCAGGTGATCCTGAGAAATCCCTGTTCTAAGTTTTGTGCACTCCCCTTTGCCTTTCTAGATCACAGAAATATATAAAATGGAGAGAACAATATTTTTCATCAAACTTATTAACAGCTTCTCACCTAAGTGCAGGTTTCAGTCAGCAATAGTTACTGTCAGCAGCTCAAATTCATAAACATGTACCATTTTAAAGAACTCAGTAGAAGACTATGGACAGTCTTAGAGTTAATGTTGATTTTCAAAATGATTTCAGCACACAATGAATATCAGTAATAGTTTGAGTGTCTCATCTTGGATTTTATGTTATACTTTAATGACATGCATTTTACATTTTTCAATATACATCCATATAATCTGTCCATGCATACCTCAAAATATGAGAGAAATTTAATACTTATAATCTTGGAACTTTTCCAAAGTTTCTAATAGTCTGTTAGCTTATGTGATTATTTTTTGGTCGAAAACTTTAGTGGCTTATTTTTTCATGCTGTGACAAGATACAGGACAGAAAGGTACATTTATTTTTTTTTCTCATGTTATCATGGATTTCAGTCCACAGTCCTTGGCTGCACAAATTCTGTGTCCATGGTGAGGCAGGACATCATGGATGCAGCCAGTGTCCTTACAGCTGAGCCATCTCTCTAGCCTGTTGTGATGCTTATTAACACAGAATTGAAGTAGGCCTAAAAAGATTCCAGAAGAAATCTGTTAAAATTTTAATATGGAATGATCCCCACAGGCTCCTTGGCTATTGGGCTTATTTTGAGAAGCTGTAGAAACTGGATGGTGAGCCTTAATTGGAATAAGTGAGTCACTGGGGCCAGGTCCTTTCTCCCTCCTTCATTCCTTATGTGTCTTGCAGCAGTTTATGTAATTTTTTTTTGAAATGTGCTTTGATTTCATGTAATTTTTGCTTGGACTTAGAAAAGCTTCTATGCAAATATGACTTGCAAAAGACAAATAATATTCTTAGAGCTCACCCATCTTTTCATCAGAATAACTATGATCAAAATTACCTATCTGTAGTCTCAAAAACTTCACAATTAGAAGTAGGGCCTAATCAAGTATTATAAATGATGCCTTCTCTGACCTTTTGATCAGTTCCATTAGGTTTTTCAGAACATTCTGCCAAAATTCTTTCATTCTTCTTCACAGCCCTCACAACTTGATAACACTGACACTATGCTTTACTGATGTTGTTAATCATCATTATTACCGATCTGGAACTGTCACTTTCCTTGAATTTCTGTGTGAATTTGCAATAACAGAACCACTAAAATTTTTTCATGACTTCTATATATAGTACAGATGAACAAGACAGGGTAATGTCATATAATCTACCTAAACTTTATCACCAAATGTGGATTATTGTGATAGACAATTTGAGTACTGAGACCATTTTCTTTAGTGTCTATTTCTCCTCCAACATGCAACATCTCTTTCTGATCTTTCCTTACAGTTCATATTTTCCGTTTTAATGAGGAAATAAATGCTATAAAATAATAACAGATCCAAATCTCCAAATAAACATATCAATTTATATTTTTATACAAATGTCAGGACCTAGTCTGGAGAGATAGCCTAACAGTTAAGAGCACCGACTGCTATCACAGAGGACACGGGTTTGATCCTCAGCACCCACATGGCGGCTAAGAACCATCTGTAACTCCAATTCCAGGAGAACTCCAGTTCCAGGGGAATCCGAGACCCTCTTCTGACCTCCGCGGCATTGCATGACACGGGTGCACAGACCTACATGCAGACAGTACATTCATACACATACAAAAAATAAATAAATAAAATTAAAAAAACAACAACAAACGTCAGCACCCTTCTTGTTAATTGGGCTGTAATTTTGGATCAGAAATTTTATATCTGAGCTTTTTGCCCAAGGACATTATACCAAGAATTCAATCATCTGCAACTCTACCAACAATACCATCCTCAATGTGCTCATTATTCATATTGTAATGTGAATTTTGTTAACAAATTATTCTAACTAAAGCACATATAAAAGACATCATGATATATGAATTGAGTACTAAATAAACTATTTTTTGAAGTAACTTTCCTTCTCTTTTCATTTTATTTATTTTTCATAATTTTTATTGAACTTTTGCACATTTCCTATAACAGTTGTTTATCAAATTTTCACCCTTTCTAATATCCATAGCCCCACATGCCCATGATGGATCTCATGCATTCTACAATATATGTTACTTCTATCCAGTCAAGTATCAGTATCAGTACACACTTGTACTTCAGTGCAAATTCATCTACTGGAATCTAGTAACCCTATCTATCAGTCTTAAGTAAGTTCTACTTTCGTTCTCCCAGTAGTAATCAGTCTCCAGCAGTTCCCAGGCTATCACCAGGTAGCCATCGATTTGCCCTATTCCACTCTGGGCCCTTGTACGATTGAGTCAGCATGGATCTTCTGCTGGATGCCACCACTGCCAAAAGTTCCCATGTGCAATATTCCAGTAGCCTGAAATCTTCTGTTTCCCTATGTTTATGGGACAATCCTGGCTCTTACAAACTTTCAGCCTGAGCACCTGCAATAGTTCCTGACCTGTGGATGGGTGAGGTTTAATATAGAAGTCCTAACCAGGGTCACATAATCTCCAGTCACCTAGTCTCTAAAACTTGGCAGGTATAGCCTTCTGTGTGCTTCCCACACTTCCGTATAAGGAAGCATGGCTGGTGAGAATTGTGGTATACACTAGTATTCTCCCACTCCCTGATCTCTCAGACATATATTCTCTTAGTGTGACCAGTTGTGGAACTCTGGAGTTCCCTCTGTCTGTGCCAGCCATGTGTTCACTCCCACTGAGACGGTTTTAAGTACAATTAAGTAGGTGTTGATTAGCCCCTAGATAAGTGTGCCTCTACTGGACAAATGCATTTAGTTTGCTGTGTCAGTCATTATAGGTATTGGGCTTTAGGGCTGGGTTGGAAGGCTGACTGATTTTCTCTCTTAGCAGCTTGCACAGTATCCTGTAAAACTATGAGAGCTAAACATCAGGTGGAAGGTTGCTGGGTCACTTCCTGCTCTGTTGCTCCAAGTCCTGTTTCCAAAGTATTTCCTGTCTTCAGAAGGAGTGTCTTATATTTAACTTCTATGAAATAACTAAGAGTGCTGTTATTAACCTGAATTATTATGGGGATATATTCAATTAATCTGACCAACCTTGCAGTACAGTCTCTGGGTATACACATACACTAATGTTCAGACACTGTATGTACATTTCTCAAGGGAGTCTCTAGCCAACACATTTCCCTCTGGCTTCCTTATATCCTCAAGCTCTATTCATCTCTCTTCTCTCTCCCTGCATTCAACTTCTCTCCTTACTTCCCACTCTAAGTACCCCCATTGTCCTTAGTCCTCTAAACCTCTTTTTCTTGGAGGAAGATGCCAGAAGATTAAAACCTTGCTCAGCTCATACGTCAGAAGAAATAATATTGTTATAATAGTTCCACTATCAAAGAGAATCTACTGATTAAGTGAAATCCCAATCAAAATGACAGTACCTTTCATTACATTTAAAGCAAAAGTTAGACGTTTTTGAAAAGAACTATTCGAGCACAGGATATAAGACACAAAATTGACAACTGTGATATTTCCCATGTGGCCTTTGGGTGTGAGGACCCTCAATCCTGTAACTAAAGCTTTCCCCATTGTTCTGTACATAAGCTCAACTAAATCACTCTCTTCCTGGACAGCAGTCTTTCAAAATCACACACAGCTTTCTCACTGAGAACAAGGAAGAAGGGGGTGGAATGTATTGATACCACAAAAAGAATTTTAGCCACACAAGCACTACATACCCTTCATGCTATTCCTATAATGACTTATCAGGGGACATTAAATATGATTAATATGTATTGTATGAAAGTCACAAAACTCAATACTTTGTAATATTGAGGAAGGAAAAAGAAAAAACAAGATTTTTTATTAAATCTTCCAAAATAAAATAAAACACATGATTAAATAATCAGTAAATTATATATTAACAAGAGAACTTTGAAAGTCTCTAGAACTATCAACACATACTTTGCCTAAATACCAGTAAATATACTTTTGGTACTTAAAACAAAATGTCAGCCAGGCATGTTGCCTTTAATCCTAGCACTTGGCAGGCAGAAGCAGGCAGATCTTTGTGAGTTCAAGGCCAGCTTGGTCTACAGAATGAGTTCCAGGACAGCTGGGGCTACAGGGAGACCCTGTCTCAAAAAAAAAAGACCAAAAAATGTCTATGCTTTCTCTGTTATTAACACAGCTTCTTATTTGATTTTATTTTGAATTTTATGTCCAATTTGATAGCTATTGATGCACTAGTATTACAATGCCACTACTGCCCCAATAGAGGTACTTGGCTGTGCTGGTCATTATGGTTATTAGGCTTTAGTGCTGCGTTTGACCACTGACTGGTTTTTCTCCCTTAGCTGCTTGAAGGTAATCCTCTAGAATTATGAGAGCTAAACTTCAGGTAGAAGGCTTCCAGGTTGTTTCCTGATCCATTCCTCCAAGTCCTTTGTCCTGAGTTTGTCTTATCTTTTGCAAGATGGATTTATCTTCCAGTTCTGGGAGACAAAAAAGAGCTCTGCCAATAGCCTGTGTTATTTTGGAAGTCTCCTGGACCACTCTCCCCAGCTACTCAATGGGAGGTCTCTCTTTTCTGGTTCTTTGTCCCTTGCTGTGCAGCCCCCATTTAAACATATGCATTAATGTTCAGACACCAAATGTGCATTTCACAGGGATTACACATTTCAGTCCAGTTTCTCTAGGCAGACAGGAAACATTCATATCTACCCTCTCCTCAATTCAACCTCCTTTCTTCCCTCTCTACCGGTCCACACATTCCCATTATCCACAACCCCCCCCATACCACCACACTCCTGAATTCCACCTTCACCCACCATGGTACTCTTCATGCCCCCCCCACACTAAATGGAACACTCCAACTTTCCAAAACTGCACCTCGTAACATATGTTTTTTACTACCCACATCTGGATGGTTCTTTCTTATCCTTTTTTTTTTTATTTATTTAATTTTTATTGATGCTTTGTGCATTTCATACATTATTTTCCAATTCAGTCCAGGCTTATTTCCCTTTCCCTTCCCCTCCATCCCCACCCCATCCCAGATCATGCATTCTGCCATAACTGTCCTGCATCTTTCTCTCAGTTTTTTTTTTTCATTTTTTAGCTATAAGTGATAATCCATGAGTACAAGCATCCTTCGTGCAAAACCAATCTGCAGGCTGTTGTGCCCAAAACCCTACAGCCCCACCATCCAGTGGGGGGTGACAGGTTGTTTGTTCAATCAAGTTGATCAAATGAGTGTCCAGACTACATTGCTGTAGTTTCACCATTCACCCCAATCGCAGCCCTTACATTCTACCA